>SJXQ01003244.1:149893-283948 GCA_006408695.1 Aepyceros melampus
AGTAGGAAGTCAAGAAACACCTGGAGTAACAGGCAAATTTGGCCTTGGAATGCGGAATGAAGCAGGCCAAAGACTAATAGAGTTTTGCCAAGAAAATGCACTGGTCATAGCAAACACCCTCTTCCAACAACACAAGAGAAGACTCTACACATGGACATCACCAGATGGTCAACACCGAAATCAGATTGATTATATTCTTTGCAGCCAAAGATGGAGAAGCTCTATACAGTCAACAAAGACAAGACCGGGAGCTGACTGTGGCTCAGATCATGAACTCCTAATTGCCAAATTCAGACTTAAATTGAAGAAAGTGGGCAACACCACTAGACCATTCAGGTATGACCTAAATCAAATCCCTTATGATTATACAGTGGAAGTGAGAAATAGATTTAAAGGTCTAGATCTGATAGATAGAGTGCCTGATGAATTATGGAGAGTTTGGTCAGTGGCCTAAAATGTGGAAGGATTAGGGCCCAAGCGATAAAACAAACCAGCATCTGTTATCTGTTAAGAGCTTGTCACATGCCAGGCACTGTTTTAGGCACTTGGGTTACGCTTGGGAACAAAGCAGCTCCCTCACGGAGCTGTCGTTCTACGGAGAAGAAAGCCGTAATGGTAACCACAGTCTCCTGGGAGGAGATAGCTGTGTGCTCCGCATCCAGTTCTGGGCACCAGGAGGAAATCCAGATGCGAACATGGAGCGTCAGAGCGGCCAAGCAGCAGCTGGTGGGCGGGGCTCCAGGTTGGGCAAGGATGTCAGGGGTGTCAAGGAGAACTGGCGCCAGGGGCTGCATGTGGAAGTGCCAGGGGGTGGTGGAGCACCATCCAGAGGGCGTCACATCACAGGCAGTGAGGAGGGGACAGAGCTGGCTGGAAGGCTATGGTGAAAGAGACCTGGTGGTGAGGATTAAGGTTCAGAAACAAGGGGCTTCCCTCATGGTCCAGGGACTAAGACCCCGCGCTCCCACTGCAGGAGGCCTGGGTTCCATCCCTCCTGATCAGGGAACTAGATCCTGCCTGCCCCAACGAAGATTGAATATCCTGAGTGCTGCAGCGAAGACCCAGGGTAGCCACATAAATCTTTGTTTTCTGAGAAGTGGTTGTAGCTCTGGAAAGTTCATAAAGCTTGCGTATGTAGGAACAATGCAGAAGTAGCCTATGGTTTGGGGGCTTGGCTTGTGAAGAATCAGACCTAACAAGAGGAGTCCAACTTAAGGGTCAGAGTGGAACTGGCAGCAAGATCCGCTCAGCAGCCAAACTCTGGGCTGCTGACTGCAGGCTCTCTTAACCCCTTCTCCAGAACCTGGAGCAGGCGGGACTGGGACATATGCCCGCCAGGCCTGAAGACTCACCTGGGCCAAAGGACAACATAGGGCTGCAATACAGGCAGGTGCTTGCAATCCGGGCGGATCCCTGGGTGTTACTTTCATTGTGTGACCTGTGATCGTTGGGTTCCTAGTTCCCAGTGCTAGGGATACAAAGAGCAAGTCTACATCTTCTTCCTTATATTTAAAGCGCCCCACCTCGCCCTGCCCCATCACGGTACCCTGGGCAGTGAGCCTCCTCACTGTGCATAGCCCCTCGCTGTGAATCTCATGCTACCGTCCCGTATGTAAAGTGGATGAAGCAAGACTCCTTCTGAAGCTGGGCTCAAGCCTGTTGTTCTACCCACTCCCTCTCCGCTCCCTATTCTTGGCAGCTCCTTGGGCGTCTCTGTAAAAATACCAACGTAGCATGAAAACCGCTTGCTGAAACATCTCTTTTTTTAGGCTAAATACCTCTAATTCCCTCCGTGACTTCTCACTATATTTACAAGCTTCCAGAACCTTCATTAACCCAGCTACCTTTCCCCAGGTAAACTCTGTTGTCAGTGTGTGCTCAGAGACTCTGAGTGGTCTAACCAGGACAGACATCCCCAGACTATCACTTTTTCTGATCTGGAATCCTGAAGGCACCTGAGCTACCTCCTCTGATGTGTGTATCCACCCTGCCATCTACATTTTTGGAGCTCATTAGCTCATTCCATAAATACTTACTGAAGCTTAACTATGAGGCTCAACACTGTCTTTTATGTTAAGGGTAAAAGGGACAAATGAAACATTGGCTTCATCCAGAAGGCCAGTGGGGAGTGTGGGTGAGAGAGAAAGGAAGGTGTCATGGTGGTTTACTTGGCTCAGCTTGGTAAATGCCTTAGCGGACAAGAGGGTGGAGGGCACAAGCAGGAAATTCTCCCTGAGTAGGGGACAGGGGAGGCTGGAGAGGACTTCCTCTGATGAATTTGCTTAACTGGTCTCTCATCAAGCCCTGCATTCTAGTCACTAGCTGTGTGCATGCACACGTTCAGTTGTGTTCAACTCTTTGTGACCCATTGTAGCCCACCAGGCGTCTCTGTCCATGGGATTTCCCGGGCAAGATACTGAAGCAGGTTGCCATTTCCTACCCCAGGGGACGTCCCTGACCCAGCGTTCAAACCTGTGTCTCTTGTATCTCCTGCACTAGCAGGGGGATTCTTTACCAACTGTGCCACCTGGGTGTGTGTGTGTGCGTGTGTGTGTGTGTCCATGCACGTGCATGTTAGTTGCTCAGTCCCGTCCTACTCTTTGCAACCCCATGGACTGTAGCTCCCAGGCTCCTTTGTCAGTGGGATTTCCCAAGCAAGAACACTAGAGTGGGTTGCCATTCCCTTCTCTAGGGGATCTTCCCCACCCAGGGACTGAACTCACATTTCCTGTATCACAGGCAGGTTCTTTAGCATCTGAACCACCAGAGTAATTGCACACCTATACTAACTTTCTCTCCTTTAACACACTGGAGTTGGACCGAGTATTTCCAAGGCCACCTTATGTCTCATCATGGTGTTCCACAGTTCCTGATTTGGTTACCACCACCCTCCATCCAACTGGAGCTTAGAATGCATTTCTTCCTGTAAAAGGAAACTCAAGCGGGGGCTCTGTATCAACCAGGAGGGGTGTGATGGGTGAGGAGATGGGAGGGAGGTTCAAAAGCGGCGGGGGAGGGGGGATATATGTATACCTATGGCTCATTCATGACAGAAAACAACAAAATTCTTTAAAGCAATTATTCTTCAATAAAAAATAAATTAATTAAAAAAAGAAAAAAAAATCATATTTGTTTTAGTAGTGACTAGGATGTACAACAGCTTCTTGAAGTTCTGACAATAACATTTTTTTTAGAGGATGCTTATGGTCTTTGGCTTCAAACCTTTCTTTTTCCAGAATTCAAAAAATCCCCAAATCTCCATTCACAGCTTCAGACCACCCTTGCTTGGCAGTTTCTGTTTTGATGTGGGATGCTTAAACCATCAACTGATTCCAGCAACACCCCTGCTCTTGCATCCTGGATTAGCTGCTGCTGCTAAGTCGCTTCAGTAATGTCCGACTCTGTGTGACCCCATGGATAGCAGCCCACCAGGCTCCTCTGTCCACAGGATTCTCCAGGCAAGAACACTGGAGTGGGTTGCCATTGATTGGCACAGGCGTTCATTTCCCTTCTGGCCTAAATCTCCATCCCACCCCCATTCCTGTTTTTTCATCATTTCAAAATCTCAACCAGTGAGGTGTGTTTTTACACTCTTAGTGCTGTGTGGGAAGAAGAACCAAGCTGTTGACACACCCTAGATCTTGTGGTCTAGGAAGTGGATTTGGAAACACGGTCTCTTTGGAAATCCAGAACTTTCTAACAACTTTTCCATCAACTTTTGCTTACTGTCCATATTTTCCAGTTACAACATATTTCCATTCTGGCCAGTCATCCACTGCTCATTTTGTTGTTCGGTCGCTCAGTCACGACTGACTCCTTGCAACCCCGTGGACTGCTGCATGCCAGGCTTCCCTGTCCTTCACCAACTCCCGGAGCTTGTTTAAACTCATGTCCATTGAGTAGGTGATGCCATCCAACTATCTCATACTCTGTCACCCACTTCTCCTCCTGCCTTCAGTCTTTCCCAGCATCAGGGTCTTAGGTCAAACTTAATTCAAAAAGATTTCTAAAATTGAAAATACATGTTGACTTTTTTTTTTTTAAAGAGAGCTCTTTTTTCCTTCTTCTGTTCTGCTAAACGATATTTCATTTCCTCCTCTTCTTGGTAAAAATGATCTCTTTTTCCTTAATGCTATATATCTAAATTTCCCGTTAGTTAAATGTTGTTTGTCTTTAAAATTTTGAACATAAACTCTAAGAGGTCTTCATTATTACTGTAATATCTCATGACCCTGACTCCCTCTGCCCGTCCTCTTTGACATGATCTGTATATCCCTATGGGATGCTGGAATTTCTCGATCTTACTCAGGGGATTTTTGAGACTCTGCTTATTAAGCATCCCCTTCTGATCTCAACTTCTGACTTCCCTGGTGGCTCAGATAGTAAAACGTCTACCTACAATGGGGGAGACCTGTGTTCAATCCCTGGGTTGGGAAGATCTCCTGCAGAAGGAAATGGCAACCCACCCCAGAATTCTTGCCTAGAAGATCCCACGGACAGAGGAGCCTGGTAGGCTACAGTCCATGGGGTCGCAAAGAGTCAGACACAACTGAGCAACTTCACTTTCTGATCTCAAGTAGGAGTAGGAGTGTCTAGGAATTTTGTCTCTTACATTTATGAGTTTTGAGAGCAGAGTTTGTTACTTCAGATTTCCCTTTAATTGTGTTAGTTTCTGATTTGGGAACTTTGTTTCTTAAAGCCTCTTCTGAGTGACTTTGCATGTGCCCCTTTACGTGTGAAGAGCTCAAGGTTTCTGAAAAGAAGCAGAGGAAAGAGTCCCCTCTCACTATGTTCCTTTTGATTATGTCTTTGTCTCTTAAGCTTTCTATTCTTACCCATCTTAAAGGTTATTATGACATTTATAACAACTTCAAGTGAAATCCAATATACCGTCATTGCTATTCTCAATATTTCTTTATCTGAACAGTAGCCAGAATATATTGATATGCTATACTGATCACTGTTCTATAACAATAAACAACAACAACAACAAACTCAGACTCAATAGAAACGGCTGGATAGCTTCACTGACTCAATGGACATGCATTTCAGCAAACTCCAGGAGGCAGTGAAGGACAGGGAAACCTGGAGAGCTGCAGTCCATGAGGTCACAAAGAGTCGGACATGACTTAGCAACTGAACAATAGAGATGGTCTGACTGTACTTGTCTGAAAGAGAAAGTGAAAGTCACTCAGTCGTGTCCGACTCTTTGTGACCCCATGGACTATACAGTCCATGGGATTCTCCAGGCCAGAAATTCTATAACAATAAACAACAACAACAACAAACTCAGACTCAATAGAAACGGCTGGATAGCTTCACTGACTCAATGGACATGCATTTCAGCAAACTCCAGGAGGCAGTGAAGGACAGGGAAACCTGGAGAGCTGCAGTCCATGAGGTCACAAAGAGTCGGACATGACTTAGCAACTGAACAATAGAGATGGTCTGACTGTACTTGTCTGAAAGAGAAAGTGAAAGTCACTCAGTCGTGTCCGACTCTTTGTGACCCCATGGACTATACAGTCCATGGGATTCTCCAGGCCAGAACACTGGAGTGGGGAGCCGTTCCCTTCTCCAGGGGATCTTCCCAACCCAGGGATTGAACCCAGGTCTCCCACACTGCAGGGGATTCTTTACCATCTGAGCCACAGATAAACAGGTATTTCTTTCCTAAGGCAGTAGAAATTCTACGGTGAGGTAGAGTCTGTTAGTCCGTTCCACAGAGACCAGCACTACTCTGCTCCTGGTGCTTTAAGTTGTCTTTCTATTTGCTTCTTTCTTTCCTGTTTGGTTATCCTTCAACACTAAATATGCTGCTGGATTTTTAATGGCTTCCTTTTCTATTTTCGGATAACTTTTGTGTACTCTTTACCCTGAGAAGACTGCACACTTGAAAACTGACTTTGAATTCAGGAGAGGGCTCTGCTTGGGTATAGATTTCCCCCTTTGTTTCTCTTCCTAGAGAGAAGTGAGCTGACTCCATCACCTAACCGCCTAGCCTGTGAACTGTCCTTGGTCCTCTCAAGGCTCATTGTCAAGATTTCAAAGAAGGAGGAAAATATCAATATTTTGGCTTGGGCAGAGAATAGGAAGTTATTAACTTCCTACTAGTTCCTTGTAGCTCAAATGGTAAAGAATCTGTCTGCAATGCAGGAGACCAGAGTTTGATCCCTCGGTCAGGAAGATCCTCTGGGGATGGGAACAGCAATCCACTCCAGTAATCTTGCCTGGAGAATCCCATGGACAGAGAAGCCTGGTGGGCTACAGTCTGTGGGGTCACAAAGAGTCAGACATCACTGAGCAACTAACACAAACACACACTCGTTCTACAGGGCTGAGATAGCAGAGTAGCAAATACAGGCAGCTTTATGGAAGAGGGTATGGTTTGGTGCTATAATAGTGTATCTATTCTTACAGTTTTATGCATAGTTAGACAACATAACACTCCTTGTACATATTTTCTTCTCATTTTCTCTGTGTTTTAGGAATCTGAGACCCAGTTTTATCCAGGAAGGCTGTGAGCTGTGTTAGAGAGACTACAAAAATCAAAGTAGGAGACCCAACTACTAATCCTGGCTCATGAATTGTAGTCTACCACATAAATGTTAGTTATTACTGTTACTGCTAATGACAATAAGTAGCAGTTTATGCCTTTCTACCATAGGTTAAGCTTTCTTCACATGCATTAGCTCATTTAATCATCACAGCAGCCCTTTAAGGGAGTCATTATTATTATCCTCATATAACAGGAGAGGAAACCAAGGTTTAGAAAGGTTAAGTGATACCCACCATCACACCACTAAATGCTATTTAAACCCAGATCTCTGTGATCACAGAGCATCTACTCTGTACCATTGTAACTCACATTTTTTCTAGTATTAGTGATAATTATAGTAAGAATAAGGGTTTCAAGAGGGAGGGGACATATGTACACCTATGACTGATTCATGTTGATACAGGGCAGAAACCAACACAATATCATAAAGCAATTATCCTTCAATTAGAAATAAATAAATTTTGAAAGAGTAATAAATACATGTAAATTCTGCATAATCATCTACTTTGTCCCTCTCAAAACTTTTAGAACTGGTCATTTAACTTTGGAGCTAAAATGAAGATAAATTGTTACTTAGAAACTGAAGCACCAAGAAAGGAAGTGCCTTTCCTAAGCTGACAGTCAATTCCAGACCTGGCAACCTGAGCTTCACAGGACCTTGACTGTATATGAGCCCCGTTTCTGGCCTCTTGTCATTTATTGTGGAAGTTGTTACTCTTTTGGGCATCATGGATTTCAAACCTTGGAAGGAGACCATGGACTCACGTGGTTTTGAAGAAGGAAATCATGCCTGGCCTTATCTTTTTTTGACCCAGGTTCACCAGCTAGGGTGACTTCCACTCCACTTTTGCAAGTTAAAGTTTCCTAAAGAGAATAAATTCATTGCACACTGTCTGCTTACATTGCCCTATCGGACCTCTTGGATCACTGCTGGTTTCCACTACAGTCTTCGTGGGTGGGACCAAACTGACGCTGGAGATATCTATCAAGGTCTTCGACTCCTAGTATCTGATCCTTGTATCAAATGGGATATTGTCTGCTTCAAGGAACAGCAAAGAGTCAGAAAACTCAGACCCAGTGGGCTTAAATAGGATTTATTATAAAAAAAATCACGGGTCTGGATGGAGGGGGTATCATGATGATGGTCAGTCAAGGGGCACCAGGACAGGACCCATGCTCTTTCCACTTGCCAATTTCAGTGAGTCACCTAGGTCCCTTCATGGTTTCAGATAACTATAGTTCCATGCATCCTATCCTCACTTTGGCCTACGTCCAGAGGCAGAAATGGGGACAATGGTAAAGAAACTGTCCTCAGGAATCAACTCCTGCTTACTGGCCAGAATAGGGTCATATGTCACTTCCTAAGCCTATCCCCAATCAGGGAATAAAATTATCATGATTGGCTTAAACTAATTAAGCTTTGTCCCTATAGAGATGAGATGGGGCCAGCCTTCCCAGAGCTCTTATAGCGGAATGTGAATTCTTAATGAACACTGGAGTTCTGGTGGCAGGAAAGAATGGGGAAAGGTTACTGACCTGGCCTCTTGACATGTTATCTATCATACTGAAATAATTTTTAAACTAAAAAGTCACATATCCTTGCATCAATAATTTGTCATTTTTCTTTACCCAGTTTTATTTAAAAGCCTCTGCCAGAAAATAAAGAAAGTTATATTATTAAGTTAAAGAAAAGGATCAGTGCTTGCAAAAGTCTATTGAACTACTCTTACTCCTTCTTGACAACACCATAAAGGACATTCAACCTTTTGGAAATCCATTTGGCAATATGTATGGAGATGTAAAAATATTCTTGTGACCTAGTAATTCTGATTCTGGGTAGCTCTTCCATAACAAGTCAATCCAAACTAAGGGGGAAACTATAAACACAAATATATTAATTACAACATTATTCAGAGTTTAAAAAAATTGTCAACTGACTGGGAAGGTGCCATGGTATAGTGGAAAAGCACTGACTTGGAATTGGGCAAAATCGAGTATAGACCTTACTTTATCGTTACTTGTTGGCAGATCACTGAACTGCATTGAATGTCATCAAGCTTGTAATGGTGATCATATATTTGATATATGGGATTGTTTTGGGATTGAAGAAAATGCATATATAGTCCTGTTTCCTTGCTGGAGAATCCCAGGGACGGAGGACCCTGGTGGGCTGCTGTCTATGGGGTCGCACAGAGTCAGACACGACTGAAGTGACTTAGCAGCAGCAGTCCTGTTTCATAGTAGTCACAGAATAAGTGGTGTACACATACCCACACACCCCATCTAAAACCAAGGAAATCAAGGTTATCTCCTTTATAGACTTAGGAAGCTATTAAAATTTATGTTTTCTAAGCCTTTGAGCCAGCAGAGAAATTTGCTTATATAATAAGAGAAAATATAAGATCAGGATACAGAATGGCTACCAATTTTTAAAAAATTCTATGTAACTGGAAATAAACCACATGCCAACATACTGATAGAGTTGTGTTAGGCTTAGTAGGATGATGGATAATTTTGGGGGGAATTATTTTTTTAATAATTTTTGCTCATTTCTCTGTATTCTGATATTACATTTATAGTGGAATAATGTTTTTCAAGATAAACCTATAAAGTTTAGTTGGATAACTCTCTAATATTTCCTTCTTCCTTATTCTTTTTCTATGAACATATATGAGTCCTATGAACATAGTCTACTACCTTTTTTTTTTGATGGTCTGGTCTAGATTTATCCAAGATTGAGCTTTGTTATTACCTTTTCTGCCTTAGTTGATGTGCTTTTATATTTTTCTAAGAAAGTTTTCTTCTGCCATTCCCCCCTTGCTAGCTTTCTTTATATACAGGGCCCTGCTGTTGTCACTGTACTTTTCCCTCCCCGACATTCCTCTGTCAATATTTTCTGTGGGCTTCTAATTGGTTCTTCATCCCAGTTTTGTCTTTTAAATTGGCTCCCATTGATTCTACTTCTCACTGCCTCCTTCATGTCTTTTTTCCTACAATTGCCCATCAATCGTGCCCATCGTGAAGGCTGAGAAGGACTTTCTGTTCATTAATTACTTGGCTTTCCTTCACCTGTTCTCCTCCTGTCTAAAAAATTATTCATTTCCACACACACTTTCCAAGAACCTGGAGACATGCTCAAATCGATGGGAAAACTAAAGACAAGGTTAGAAAGCAAAGAACAAGGTCAGACTGTAGTTAGGAACCAACAGAAGCTGAACAGCTTGAAATTCAGGCCATAGAAACAGGTTAGTTAGGATGCTGCCATTGGAGCAGCAGCAAAAGTCACCAGGGAACGCTGTCCCTGAAGGCAGAATGCATGCTGGCACTGTGCTCGGTGCGCTGAGGACCAGATCTGGGGCTAGCGCATCGGATGAGCTGCCCCAGGTCAGGTGTCCACACCCTCACTGCCCAGGTGGGAAGGAGGGCGGAAGACGTGGCTGCCCTCTCACGTCATACTAAGGAGGGTCCCCTCCAATGGAAGAAGTTTCCATTTCTGCAGTGTCCTCTGCCCTGCTTAGAATCCCAAGGTCCCTACAACCTGTGCTCTGACTTGATACTGTTATTCTACAGAAAAGAGAGCTTCTTTCAAGCAGAATGTACTTAGGCAGCACTTTCTGCCTATTCATGAGCTGTTCTCTAGCTCAGCTATTGTATTACCAGGTAAGATTACATCTTTCACCTTCTTTCTTAATGACCTTGCTCCATGGTGGGTTTTGATTGTATATGTCTCCACAAGAGCAGCTTTTCCTGTAATGGCTCCCCTCACGCCTGGCTCTTAAACAAGTACATCAGTCTCCTGCCCCATTCCTTTCCTGACCCCAGCATGCATACTACACAGCATGCATGTTGACTATTTTAATGGTAAACTGCATGTTAATTGCTTTCCCATTAAACTATAGCCTCCTTGAGGGTGAATATTGCCTTTTACTATTTTTATCCTCACAGATAATAATGCATTCAATAAATTGTAGCTGAGTGAATGAATGAAAGTTGGTTCCATTTGTATCTTTTGTTCAGCATTTTAAGGTAACATATGTCCTATATTTTCTGGACCAATTAAGTAGTGAAATTTTCTTCTTTTCAGTAAAGAAGACTCATTAATTGTCTAACTGAATATGATTCATTTTGTACCACTGTAAAACTTTATAATAGCTTCTGAAACCATAGATGCTTCTTTGTCAGCTATGTCTCAGTTTTGGTTCAGAAAAAGGCAATTCCTATGCTTATTATCAGAGCTATCACACGCTTCTTGAAATGCTGTAAAAAAGAAGAAAGGCACATCAGTGAAATTTCTTCTCACAAAGACTAGAAACAAACCCTCCAATGAAACTTTCTGGAATCTCACACTTCTGTCTCTTTGCAACTTTTCCATTTGCAAGCACAAACATAAGGGAGAGAATCTTCTAGTTTATGTCAAGGCCAGGTTCACTGTCTAGCTCCTTGGCTGACTGTCAGGCAGGTCCCGGGTGGGTGTCCCTTCTATGGGGCTGCCGCTCAACTTCTGTCAAAAGCTTAGTTGAGAAAAATCATGCCTGTGTGCTTTGCCCTGAAGGATGTGTACCATGGCCATCCGGCAGCCAAATAGTCCCCTACCCTATCAGACTGCCTTCCTAGAACAAAGCTTCATAGTGACTCTCTTTACTGTTCTGAAATTAAATTCTTGAGAAACATAAGCCCTTTGCACATAAAATTTTAAAAACTTCAAAATACTATATTCACTAGAATATATCTCCAGGAAAACAGAACCAATAGTGTATACACACACACACACACACACACACACACGTTTTGTAAAGAACTGGCTTATGTGATTACAGAGGCTGCTAAGACTCAAGATCTGTAGCTGGCAAGCAGGAGACCCAGGAGAACTGATGATGTAAGTTACAGTCCAAGTCTGAAGACTTGAGAACTAGGAGTATCTATGGTGTATTTTTGATCTGAAGGCTGGTAGGTTCAAGATTCAGGAAGACAGTTCAAGTCTGAAGACATGAAAAACTGAGGTTCTGGAGCAGGAGGAGTTCTTTCCTAATCTTTTGGTCTATTTAAGTCTTAACTGGAGATCCAACCAGTCAGTCCTAAAGGAAATCAGTCCTGAATGTTCACTGGAAGGACTGATGCTGAAGCTGAAGCTCCAACACTTTGGCCACCTGATGTGATGAGCCAACTCATTAAAAAAGACCCCGGTGCTGGGAAAGATTGAAGCAGGAGGAGAAGGGGACGGCAGAGGATGAGATGGTGGGATGGTATCACTGATTCAATGGACATGAGTTTGAGCAAGCTCCGGGAGATGGTGAAGGACAGGGAAGCCTGGCATGCTGCAGTCCATGGGGGAGCAGAGAGTCAGACACGACTGAACGACAACAACAACAACAGCAATGCCTTCAACTGATTAGATGAGGGCCACCTACAAGGGGGTGGTGTGTGGCAATAAACTCCACCCAGTCTGCCTGTTCAAATGTTAATCTCATCCAGAAACACCCTCACAGAAACACTCAATAATATTTGACCAAATATTTGGGCACCTGTGGTCCAGGCGAGCTGACACATAAAATTAACCGTCATGGCAAGGATCTCTCCTGTGGGTCCTGAGGACAGCATCTGGAGCCCTAGGTGAGAACTCCTGGCAGTGGTTTATTGGAGTTTCTCCCTCCATCCTTCTTTACCTAACATTTCTCATCCCCTTGCTCCTGTCTGACTGGCTTTTGTTTTGCCTAGATGACTTAGAATAAGGAGAAGGCAATGGCACCCTACTCCAGTACTTTTGCCTGGAAAATCCCATAGACGGAGGAGCCTGGTGGGCTGCAGTCCATGGAGTCGCTGAGAGTCGGACACGACTGAGCGACTTCACTTTCACGCATTGGAGAAGGAAATGGCAACCCACTCCAGTGTTCTTGCCTGGAGAATCCCAGGAGCCTGGTGGGCTGCTGTCTATGGGGTCGCACAGAGTCAGACACGACTGAAGCGACTTAGCAGCAGCAGATGACTTAGAACATTGGGTTGCCTAATATCCACAACACACCTTGGTCGGTTTTGCGACAATCATGATATTTTCTGGGAACATATGCCCTTTTGCTCTCCAGTCTGCTGGTAATTTTATTGCAAAATCAAGCCAGCAGTTTCCTCTTATTTTTTATCCTAGAGATTTCTGTCCAAACACATCATTTATTGCCTTGTTTCCAAGATACATTTCACACTCTTCAATCTCAGAAATCTGAAATCTTGGACATTTCTTGCAGAGAGCCCCAGGCGTTCTTGCTGATGTTGCCACTGGATTGTTCCCCACTGACACAGAGCACTGCAAGTAAAATAGAGCTTCCTGCCTTAAAGGAACATAGGACCTAATTGGGTATATTGAAGACCAAATCATGGCCTTCTGAAATCTAAGGTCTATATAAAATGAGATAAATAGCTAAATTATTATTGTCTTTAACATAAAGGAGAAACTTCCCTGTCAGTGCAGGGGCTAAGAATCTTAGCTTCCACTGAAGGGGGCATAGAATGGGTCCTGATTTGGGGAACTAAGATCGTGCATAACATGCAGCATAGCCAAAAGAAAAAAAAGAAGTAAAGGAGTGTTTGCAGACAAGGCAAGAGATACTCCTGCAGCTAATGAAACTCCCTGAAACTGCACTGAAACCTGAAGTAGAAGAGATTGAATAAAACTAAGACCTGCTAATTGGTTCCCATCCTGGAGGCATTTTGATGGATTCAAGAGAATGTTATCAAATTGATGATTTTATTCCTTGCTCCTCCTTGGATAGGAGACATCAAGAGGAGAGTGGGCTTTGTGTTTTGTAGGAAGGACAGCTGTGGAACACAGCGGAAGCTCGAAATGGCCTCTCCTCCTGGTCTCTTCACATAAGGGTGTCTCTTCCTCTCTTATCTGAGGACCTCAGGAGAGCTATCACTTCCCCGCAGTCACCTCTGCCTGCCCAGCCACTGCCACCTCCCTCCAGGTACGCTGCAGCCCTCCTGGATGGCTCACAGGCACACATGCCAGCGGGGGGACTTTTGTGACCTCCATAGCCAAGTACTGACTACAAAAAGCAAACCAGCTCCACAAGTCACACAGTTCAACAGAGGGCAATGTCAGAAACCCAGGTCGGCATAGAATTTAGCCAACTCTCACAAACCTCTGGTTTCTTTTTTGAACTTAGGTTTCATAATTTTCTTTTAATTTCCCCCAAGTTCTTCAAAGTATTTATTTTCAAAGAACACTCAATTTATTTATTTTCCAAAATAATGGAGGAACTTGCCATGCAAACAACCAAAAAAAATGTTTTCTGAAAATGAATAATTCTAGTACTGTTTCTAGGACAACCAGAAGGATAAAATAAAATGATAAAGCAGCAGCTGGGGAAATGGAATTTCTGTAATTCTAGAAAGAACAAGTAATTTTAAAGATTATAAGTTAAGAAATTGAACTTTGGCATTTGAGACCTCAGCAATTCAGGTAACATTCAAATAAATGCTTCGGGCACTTATTTGTTTCCAATTCAACATTGATAAGGTGTCCTGAAAGCTTAAAATGGAATGCTACAGCAACAGAATGTCATATCCTCTTTTTTCAAGCTTAATTCAGTGAGATAATGGGTTGTGTCAGAATTTATGTATAATCTACTCTTTCTCTGGAAGAATGCTAGAGAACTGGGCTTCCCCAGTGTCTCAGTGGTAGAGAATCCGCCTGCAATATAGGAGACGCACTTTTGATCCCTGGGTCAGGAAGATCCCTGGAGGAGGGCACAGCAACCCACTCCAGTATTCTTGCCTGGAGAATCCCAAGACAAAGGAGCCGGGTGGGCTGCAGTCCACAGAGTCACAAAGAGCCGGACATGAGTGAACCAAATGAGTATGCATATATGTTAATTACTATGGGAATAACACTTAAAATGTCTCTGCTGGGGCATTTTATGAGAGAAGAATTATTCATTTTTACTTCTTAGAGAAGTTATTTTGGAAGCAGGATTCTTAAAACACATAAACACAATAATTATATGCAGAGTACATCATGAGAAACGCTGGACTGGA
The DNA here is from genome assembly GCA_006408695.1 of Aepyceros melampus. Classification (NCBI taxonomy): domain Eukaryota; kingdom Metazoa; phylum Chordata; class Mammalia; order Artiodactyla; family Bovidae; genus Aepyceros; species Aepyceros melampus. Next base: position 164,481 of record SJXQ01003244.1, read on the forward strand.
AGAAACATAAGCTGAAATCAAGATTGTCGGGAGAAATATCAATAACCTCAGATATGCAGATGACACCACCCTTATGGCAGAAAATGAAAAGGAACTAAAAAGCCTCTTGATGAAAATGAAAGTGGAGAGTGAAAAAGTTGGCTTAAAGCTCAACATTCAGAAAATGAAGATCATGGCATCCTGTCCCCTCACTTCATGGGAAATAGATGGGAAAACAGGGGAAACAGTGTCAGACTTTATTTTTGGGGCTCCAAAATCACTGCAGATGGTGACTGCAGCCATGAAATTAAAAGACGCCTGCTTACTCCTTGGAAGAAAAGTTATGACCAATCTAGATAGTATATTCAAAAGCAAAGACATTACTTTGCCAACAAAGGTCCGTCTAGTCAAGGCTATGGTTTTTCCAGTGGTCATGTATGGATGTGAGAGTTGGACTGTGAAGAAAGCTGAGCACCAAAGAATTGATGCTTTTGAACTGTGTTGTTGGAGAAGACTCTTGAGAGTCCCTTGGACTGCAAGGAGATCCAACCAGTCCATCCTGAAGGAGATCAGCCCTGGGATTTCTTTGGAAGGAATGATGCTAAAGCTGAAACTCCTGTACTTTGGCCACCTCATGCGAAGTGTTGACTCATTGGAAAAGACCCTGATGCTGGGAGGGATTGGGGGCAGGAGGAGAAGGGGACGACAGAGGATGAGATGGCTGGATGGCATCATTGACTCGATGGACGTGAGTCTGAGTGAACTCCCGGAGTTGGTGATAGAGAGGGAGGCCTGGAGTGCTGCGATTCATGGGGTCACAAAGAGTCAGACACGACTGAGCGACTGAACTGAACGGAACTAAATGGGATATATAGTAGAGGGTCATAGAGCTAAGTTTTGAAAACTACTAAGTTATCAATAGATTTTTAACAGGCAGAAAAATGTAGTGTCCAGTCACCACACTGTACACTTTAAACTTACACAACGTTACAAGTAATTATATCTCAATAAGGCTGGAAAAAAGTGCTTATTAAAATGAGGATGCCATATCATATTCAGAGGTGTATTTCATGCTCAAACTAAATCTTTTCTATTAAGTATCCAGTTTATCGGACAAGCTCAACAGAGTACATGTAGGAAACTGCCATATTAATTTCCACTGCTGCCTCTTTCAGTGGGTTTCCTCAGCTGACTCTTCCCTGCTCCTGAATACAGTCTTGGGTGGGTCCTAGAACTTTCCCATTTCTCATAACCATATGAAGTACACTGGTCACAGACAGGAAGAAGTCCCGTTTCTGCAAAGTCCGGTAGAATTAAGCTCCTCTTCCATCCAGGACCTGCTCAGGGTTAGAAGACAACGGGGATGGGGGAGGAGGCTTACCAGCGGCTCCATTTCCACACCCTCCTCCTCACTCCCCTTCTCCCCCGCAGCATCCGGCTCCTGGGCCGCAGGTTGGGGAAGGAAGAGGTAGGAGGCACGAGCGCTCATACTTGCCTCGTACGACGGTAGTGTGATGTTGGGTCCCTAGAATCCGAATGCTGATTTCCTTCCTGTGGGTACCTGGGCTGTTCTTTTGGGGTTTTTTTCTATCTCCAGGAATCTCTTACCTTTGCCTCCTCTGCTGGCAGCGGATGAGCTGCCCTTGTCCCCGCTTTCTGCAGGCCTACTGTCTCTAGTGGTCACCTGGCCTCCTCAGGCACCCTGCTGGGAGGGGGGGTCCTCTCCAAGTGATCCAGTCTGGCTTCCTTCTGCAGCGGTCGTCTCTGCCCCATAGGATCTTAGCTGTCCTGAGCTCTCCAGTTTGGAAATGCAAGCCATTTACAAACCAGCCACCTCCCTTCCCAGTCAGGCATCAAGCGCTAGACACCCCCATGACACTTTTCTTCAATTCCAGGGACTGAAACAAGCTTTCAGAGTGGTTCACTTGAAGGCCTCTCATCCCAGCAATGTACTCTGAAATGGCTCAGGAAAAAGTTTTTGTATTATATTGGTAATTTTTCTGTACATTTGAAATTGTTCCAAAACTTAAAAAGAATCGTGTATATACATGTATCAATACATGTTCTAAAAACATAATGAGGTTATATATCATATACAAAACCTATAACCCAACTTTTCACTTAATAGTTTGTTATTAACATAACTATATTAATATGTGCAATATGTATAATCGTTTTCAAAGCATATGCAGTTCATTGTAGGTAGATATCATAATCTAACCAACCAAGATTCTCTTCTTGTATTTTAAGATCATTTATATTCTTTTAGTGTAATAAATTTTTCTACAATGAAAAAATAGATTTGACAAAGCTACCATTGTTGCACATAATGAAATTCAAGGGTCTGGTTTCTCTGCAAATTTGGTAAACTGTAAGGAGGCTCTGAGCTTAATGTCAGTTACGGATTATTACTCCATCCATGAACACCAGAAAGGATTGATTTTTCCCTGCTTCAGAGCTCTTTCTGACTAGCCTCACTAACCTTGGAAGTGACATCTAGACATTGTGAATTTTCTCCCACTTAAAAATCTAAAACGAAATTCCTTCCAACAGTGTCAGAGTGCATTAGATCCAGAATACAGCCATTGAGTTCATGATCAGAATGTTGCCAGTGCCACTGGGTTATAATGAGGAGACAGAAGCGATGATAAAGGTGGGACATGGCTGGATACTCAGCTTCTTTCTATGACTGGGTTAAGGGGGAGCAAGCGGATTGGTCAGGCCTTTCAAAAGTTATCGTTTAATGTTTTAGTAGAATTCTCTCAAACACTTAGTATATTCAGTGACTCAGACACTCAGCCACAGAGGTTTTGACAGTTATAATAATAATACCCAACATTTATATGGTGACTTATGGGTTTTGAGGGCTTCCCTGATAGCTCAGTTGGTAAAGAATCTGCCTGCAATGCAGGAGACCCTGGTTCAATTCCTGGGTCAGGAAGATCCCCTGGAGAAGGCATTGGCTACCCACTCCAGTATTCTTGGGCTTCCCTTGTGGGTCAGCTGGTAAAGAATCTGCTCACAATGCGTGAGACCTGGGTTTGATCCCTGGGTTGGGAAGATCCCCTGGAGAAGAGAAAGGCTACCCACTCCAGTATTCTGGCCTGCAGAATTCCATGGACTGTATAGCCCATGGGATCGCAAACAGTCGCACACAACTGAGCAACTTTCATTTCATTAGCTATGGGTTTCAGAGCCTTTAATTCCATGGACTGTATAGTCCATGGGGTCACAAAGAGTCGGACATGACTGAATGACTTTCACTCAAAGCCTTTCGTTATCTAATCTGATCCTTAGAACTCCCTGAGAGGTGATCAGGGAAGATATAACATCCTCATGTCATTGATCAAGGGAGTGAGAATGGAAGTTGAACTTGTGCTCAAAGTCACAGTGATTGGAAGACCTAGAGCTGGGACAATGGATTTCTCATCATCTGCCCCACGTTCCTGGCCACTGAGTGCTCCCGCCCCACAAGCTGCATCCTCTCAACTTTTCACCTGGTACTTCTGTCCACCCAATCGTTCAACAGATTATTTTCTTTCTTTCTTTTTTTTTTTTAAAAATCACCTTTTACATCCTGTTTACCATCATGTCCTGCCCATTCTTGGTTCCCTGGTGGCTCAGATGGTGAAGAATTTGCCTGCAATGCGGGAGACTTAGGTTTGGTCCCTGGTTCAGAAAGATCCCCTGGAGGAGGGCATGGCAACCCACTCCAGTCTTCTTGCCTGGAGAATTCCATGGACACAGGAGCCTGGCGGGCTACAGTCCATGGGGTCACAAAGAGTCAGACATGACTGAGCAGCTAAGCACAGCACAGCCTGCCCATTCTACTTCCAAAACATATCCCAGATCTGTTCCGTTCCCTCCTTCTCCACCATGTGCACCCCTGCCCATGTCAGCATCATATCTCACCTGGACAAGGGCAACAGCTGTCTACCTGGCCTCTGCTTCCACTTGTACATCCCATGGTCTGCCCTCCACACAGCAGCCAGAGGGCTTTCCTAAACACACACATCACATTCTATTCCTTCACTGCTCAAAAGCTTTTAATTTCTCTTTGAATAAACTTTAAAGTCTTCACCCTGGCTGCTCACATACAGCCCCACATGACGCGATCTCTGCCTGTCTCTGACTTCCCCTGCCCCATCTCTCATCTTTTCTTCCATCTCCCTCTATTTTCCCAGCTCCCATCTGCTTCATGTGACCCAGCCTCGCTTCATGTGACCCAGCCCCGCTTCCTGTTAGTAGAACACCCCAAGCTCACTCCTGCTTCACAACCTGAAGCATTCTGGCCCCAGACCCCGCCACCCTTTGTCACGTCGCCCTTTGTACATCATCATGGCACCTACTTCTTGACTTATTTTCTGTCCCGAGTCACTAAATATGAACAGTCCCACCTATGTAACAAGCATTATATTAACTACTACAAGCCTGCTTTTGTGCTAAATGTTTTAGCAATATTAACTCATTTAACCCTCATGATGATCTTTATTCACTTTTCTTAGATGAGAAAATGGAGGCGCAGAAACTTCCTCAAGGTCATCCAGCTCGTAAGTGGCAAAATCAAGACCTGAATTTAAGCAGTTTGGTTTGAGAGTCCTTGCTCCTGGGTGAGGGTCTTGTCCATCGTGTGTAACCCTGAGTGCCCATCACATAGATTGGTGTCTGGCTCAGGAAGGCACTCAGTAAATATTTGTCGAATGATTGAGTGGTTTCATGGTTTCCGTGGAGACTCTGACGCTGGATGTCCCTGACCTTGTCCTGTGTAAGCCCCCTTTATCTGTCTGATCCTCAGACCCTTGGTATTATTCAGGAACTGGAGTAGTTAACACTTTCTGAGCTATTTCAACATCAGCTTCAGCCATAGTGATGTTTGAAACTAAAGCTATCATCTGCCTGAAATCTAACAATGACAACTAACATTTACTTGATGATGTATCATTTCTATAGTGCTTTTCATGCACATCGTCTCATTAGCAGTGGTCAAAAAAGCAAAAACAAAACCCCACCATTCCAAACCCCTCCAGGAGATAAGATGAGACTGAAGCAGTCATTCACATTAGCTCATAGCGTTACTGTAATAGCTTTTCACCTGCAGTTAAAATCAGACCAGAGAAAGCACGTGCTATGAATTTTCCTGTGTCAGTAACATCCCCAGGGAAGATTTATCTGAATTAGTAAGACTACTTTTGAGTTGGCAGAGTTAGACCTCACTGAGATCACCTAAATATGGCAGGGCCGGGTAGAGCCATGTTTATTTATTTATTCAGTTTTTATTGATTATTTTTATTTATTAATTGGAGGAAAATTGATTTACAATGTTGTGCTGGTTTCTGCTATACAACAAAGCAAGTGAGCCACAATCATACGTTATCACCTCCCTCTTGATTCTCCCTCCCTTCTAGGTCATCCTACCCCTCTAGGTCATCACAGATCATGCTAAGCTGGAAGGCCATATTCACTAAATATTGGGATTTAAAAATCACCTTGCATCTTTGTGCCTTCCCTCCTTGGTTTCACAGAGCATTCCCAATCATTACACTGCAGTTGCCCCTGTTTTCTTTGAAGCCCTCTCCTAGTTAGCTTAGGCTCTGACCATTTCCAGGTGCATCCCTGCCTTTAAAATGTACTTTTCCTGTGTCCCATTGCCTTGTGGCTTCACTACATGAGTCACTAGTTCTGATGATGGTTGTCTCCGGGCTTTGCAGGAGGATCACTTTCTCCTTGATCACTTCTGTTAGCTTTTGCATGATTTTTCAGTCTCCCTGACTGGGTTACAGGCAACAGGAAGCTAGTATGGTGCAGTATTAAGAGTATGGGCTTTGATGGCAAGCTGCCTTTGTTCAAATCCTTGCTCTGCCCCTTACTAGAAGTGCAAGCTTTTGCAAAGTACTTCATCTTTCTGGGCAACCATTTCTTCTTCTGTAAAATGGGACTAACACAGCTCCTGTGTGAGAGGGCTGTCATGTAGACTGTATTACTACTATACTAAGAAGGGACTCAGAACACTGTCTGGTAGGTGCTACATTAGTATAGTTATTGTTGAAACAGTGACAAGTTTTCTACTCACCACAGCTCTCGTAAACATAATAAGCACTCGGTAAATGTGTGTTGAAGGCAGTGTTACCAGTTTTCTCGTTACAAGTCTCAGCAGGTTAAAGTAGTATTTGTCCTAAATAGTGCTGCTGCTGCTGCTGCTGCTAAGTCGCTTCAGTCGTGTCCGACTCTGTGCGACCCCATAGACGGCAGCCCACCAGGCTCCGCTGTCCCTGGGATTCTCCAGGCAGGAGCACTGGAGTGGGTTGCCATGTCCTTCTCCAATGCATGAAAGTGAAAAGTGAAAGGGAAGTCGCTCAGTCGTGTCCGACCCTCAGCGACCCGATGGACGGCAGCCACCAGGCTCCTCCGCCCATGGGGTTTTCCAGGCAGGAGCACTGGAGTGGGCGCCATCGCCTTCTCCAGTCCTAAACAGTAATGCACCACAAACACCGTACAGACATTGAAAACAAATTTGTAGAATAATAATAATTTTTACAATAATAAAAATAAAACATGATATTATGAAATTGATAACCTTTTTTTTTCCCAGTGAGAGAGAGAAATTGTTTTCAATCTTTTACTAAGATGACTCTCCAAGCTGAGGGGAGCTGTAAGTAAAGGCCCACATCCAAATATGATCTCTTACCTTGCAGCTCATCAGGAATGGTGGCAAGATTTGATAGTCAGGATGTTCAGATCAAAGATGAACCCAGAAATGATGGAAAGCTGACTCTACAGCGGTAGTCCAGCCTTGCTTAGTTTAGTCCAGATGACATCTGTTCAACTGCAGGTTACCTACAAATATGTGAGTATGGAATTAAACTTTTATTACTTTAGCTACTGAGATCTTGGCATCATTGGATAGGAAGAAATATTATAGTGAAACCGCTCTAGGATAGAAATCAGTACCAGAAGTAGAGTATTGCCTAAAATATATGTGGCAGTGGCTTTGAGTTGCATTAGCACATGGCAAGGAAACAAGTAGGAAATAGCAAACCCCCTCTAGTTTTCTTGCCTGGAAAATTCCATGGACAGCAAAGCCTGCTGGGCTACAGTCCAGGGGGTCACAAAGAGTTGAACACGACTGGGTGACTAAGCACACACAAGGAAACAACAACAGAAATTGGAAAAATGATGACCCATGTTATGCTGTGGCAAAATATTTGGCAAAACTCTCACTATAAAAATCTGAAAGACAAAAAATGTCCCAAAAGAGCTTGTGAAGAGGGGTAAAGAGGTGCTGAGACAGAATATTGGTGGTGTGAGCTGTTTGTAATTATACAACTTATATGTCATAAAATAATACAAGAAGAGATGAGATCTGAAAAGAACTGATTTGCAAGCAGAACAGAAAGGAAATATACAGAGCTCAAGAATTTGGAAATTTCAGGGCTGAAGAGCAAAACCATTTCACCTCCAATCAGTAAAAGAGAACATTGAGAAGTTCTTTGAGTATGAAAAACCTACTAAGACTCAGCCTCCAGGGAAAGAGCAAATCAAGCTTTTAAAAGTCATTGAAAAGATTAAAGAGGTGCCCAATAGATTTTTTTTTTCTCCTGCAGTAGAACGCAATGGACCCACAGAAGCCTGATATATGAAAGTAACTATTAATAAGTAAATTGGATAACTCCAAAAAATTGTGAATATGACTTTTGTCACAAAGAGTTGTCTAAAATCAAATACAAAAAGCCAGGAAAGCTTTGAGTGAATATCTTGTCCAAAGCACCATAGATTGGTTTAAAATAGACTGATTTTTCAAGATGTAAAAAGATCTTTGGGTCTCCAACTTTGTACGGGCAGGAAGCAGACTTGAGAAAGCTGCCCAGCTGCTAAGAAGGTGGGGTTACCAACTCATCCTGGTTTGCCTGAGACTTCCTTGGTTTTGCTATTGAAATTCCTGCAGTCCAGAAAAACCTTCAGTCCTGGTCAAACTGGGATGGTTGGTCACCTTTCAAGGAGGGCATATTCTATAATGCTGTCCTTTATGTAGCTGAGAAACATAGTGAAAATGAAGGAACTCCAGAGAGTAGAGTCAAGAGTCATGGAGAACAGTGGGCTTGGCACCCGTTCCCAGGGAGCAGAACCAAGGCTTAAGGAAGGACCATTTCCTACCTTAGGGTTGGGAGACCTGACAGGATGTCGGAACTGCAGAATTTCAGATGTCCTTGACCACTGCCATCCTTCCTTAACCCGCCTTGGTTAAGAGTTGTGGTTTCAGTTGTTTCCCATTTTGTGCCAGAAATGTTCAGGCCCCATTTGGGTTTTTCCCAGGGACCTCTTATGAGCCAAATGATAGACTGAGACTATGAAATGAGGTTTATTTCAGTGACATATGGTTTCCAAGGGTCCACGTTTTCCTTGTCTAGCAATAGGGAAAATTGTCAGTTGCACTTGAAGGCAGCAATCCGGAGTTGAAGGCCTGATTCCCCTTTGTTCGCCTCAGAGCTATGATTCACCAAAGAGAATGTTAGATCAGGATGTTTTGGAGCAGTTTGGTGTGAACCATCTCTCTTTGAATTGTTTGCACCGGCCCGCTCTGAGGTGTCTGAGTTGCTCATGCCAGTCTGTATGGATCACCTACGCACAGCCTGCCGGTCTAATCTCCACGGGTAGGTGAGAAGTAGCTGACTGTGCTTCCCCAGATGTTGAGAACATCCTGCCCACAGGAAGGACTGTTGAGTTATACTCCTTCAAACAGCCAACCTTTTTGGTACCAGGGAATAGGGAAAATTGTCAGTTGCACTTCAAGGCAGCAATCCGGAGTTGAAGGCCTGATTCCCCTTTGTTCGCCTCAGAGCTATGATTCACCAAAGAGAATGTTAGATCAGGATGTTTTGGAGCAGTTTGGTGTGAACCATCTCTCTTTGAATTGTTTGCACCGGCCCGCTCTGAGGTGTCTGAGTTGCTCATGCCAGTCTGTATGGATCACCTACGCACAGCCTGCCGGTCTAATCTCCACGGGTAGGTGAGAAGTAGCTGACTGTGCTTCCCCAGATGTTGAGAACATCCTGCCCACAGGAAGGACTGTTGAGTTATACTCCTTCAAACAGCCAACCTTTTTGGTACCAGGGACTGGTTCTGTAGAAGACAATTTTCCCACAAATCTGGGGGCAGGGTGTGCGGCAAGGAGCAGGGTGATGGTTTGGGGGTGATTCAAGCCCATTACATTTATTGTGCACTTTATTTCTATTCTTATTACCTCAGCCCCACCTCAGATCATCAGGCATTAGATCCAGAGATTGGGGATCCCTGCCTTAAAAGGTGACTCTGGGGCTTTCCTGTTAGCTCAGTGGTAAAGAATCCACCTGCCAATATAGGAGACTTGGGTTCGATCCCTGGTCGGGGAAGATCCCACATCTGTGGAGCAACTAAGCGGGTATGCCACAACTATTGAGCCTGTGCTCTAGAACCTGGGAATTGTGACTACGGAGCCCACACTCTCAACTACTGAAACCTGCACGACCTACAGCCCACACCCCACAACAAAAGAAGCCACCATAGTGAGGAGACCATATGCCGGAACAATGAGTAGCCCCCACTTGCTGCAATTAGAGAAAAGCCTGAGCAGCAACCAAGACGCAGCCCAGCCGGAAATAAATACAAGATGACTTTGTCCATGGTATGTACTTAGACTCCTTCTATCTACTCTGTGAAGTCTTAGAGAAAGGTATATTGATGTGGAGATTTCATGTATCCAACAAAACTGAAGGTGTAGAACATTTTAGGCCAGAGGGGTCTTTTAGCTGTTTGTATCACTCATACAGGAAAAACCGACAGAGATGTGGGAGAGACGATGTCATGGTTACCACATCACATTTCATTTTCTTCTCTCTGAGCAGAAAGGAGCGTATCTTCCCAGCCTCTTTTATAGTTAGGTCAGGGCCATGCGACTTGGTTTTGGACTGTATACATTGGACCCCCTGTGCCTCCTTCCACCTCTTCCATATTCTCTCTCCCCGCTCCAGAACTACCTTCCATGACTGGTACCCACTATGTTTTAATGGCAGCACCACAGGATGGAAGGGACTTGGGTTTCTTATGTTAACCGCTTGCAGGACAGCCTTCCAGGAGTGCTGCCTGGCCTGCTGTGGACTGTGATGCAGGAGAGAGATTTGGGGATTGTTTTATTCATGCCTGGAAAATTCCATGGACCGAGGAGCCAGGTGGGCTACAGTCCGTGGGGTCGCAAAGAGTCGGACACGACTGAGTGGCTTCTCTTCTTCTTGTTACGCCTACTAGCATTGATTGCCCTGACTACTATAAAAGGCCAAAGAAATGAAAACAGAGTCTTTACCATTACCATTTTTCTCTTACTTCAGATTCAACAGCTAAGTTTAATATGACATCACTTCACTGGCGTCAGGAAATGTCACACGTGTATTGATCGGCCTCAGAGATTCTGATTGAAGTTGGGTAGTAGAGAGAGGGGCATCCCTGGTGGCTCAGATGGTAAGGAATCCGCCTGCAATGCCTGAGACCCTGGTTTGATTTCTGGGTCAGGAAGATCCACCAGAGAAGGGAGAGGTTACCCACTCCAGTATTCTTGCCTGGGAAATCTCATGGACAGAGGAGCCTGGTTGGCTACAGTCCATGGGGTCACAAAGAGTCAGACATGGCTGAGCGACTAAGCCCAGCACAGCAGTGGAGGGAGGAGATACTAGGATGCACTGTGTGTCACTGAATGTCCTTGTCAAAGGATGTACCACAACTGAGCAGCAGAGGTCAGAGTATAAAAATATTTACATCTAAGAATCGAAAAATATGACACCGACAACACAGTTTCTTTCCTTCTTCCAGGCTTCCGGACAACCATTCACAGCCAACCCCCTGGGGATCTTCCTCCTCATTCCAGTTACTATTCTTTGTTAATTCTCAGAGAACCCATTCACAAAGTATGATGCATTTATTTCTCTCTTGTTGGAAATAAATCCTAAACATGGAAAAGTTCATACCAGCCTTGATGGCATGCTGGGAGTTTAAATGAGCTCGGAAGTCTCGCTGAGGCAAAGGTTTTAAATGTGTCTTAAAGCCCTAATAAGGTCCTTAACAAGCAACAGAAATGGACCCGCTCCCCCAGGCGTTGACCTGGAAGTGTGTCTTTGTTGCTTAAATTATGATTACAGCTTTCTGAACTCCGGTTTGTTAATGAGCTCTAAATGGAAGTGTTTATCTCAGGGGGAAGTACTGTTTCTTCATCTTGTCCCCGGTGACACACTAAACATACTAATTGATATGAAACTGATTTTTAGGAGACAGGAAAGCCCCAGGCCTCTGTCACATTGACAGTTGTGGTGAGAACCACTACAGGACCTGTCACAGCAGGGCTGAAAAGAGGCTACCCTCATTTCCCAGCATCCCTGGGGGATGTGGCTCCACGAGGCTCTGGTCATTTACGTGTTCATACCTGCACGGGGACCTTCAGGAGTTCTGGGAAACACCCCTCTCCTTTATACTTGATGAAAACTTTCATATCATTGTTTCACACTGCTTCCAATTTTATCCATTAGAGAGACATTTAGATGAAGAAGACCAGGTAATCTCCTCCTCAGAAATAGGAAAAACTGCAACACAGGTGGAAGACAAAGGGTCCGTGCGTAATGCATACAGAGAATATTCAGATCAAGGAGAGAGAAAAATGGACTGACTGGAAAAAAGGACATGAAAATATGAAATATCAATGGTCAATGACTATCTTTTATTAAACAGGTTAACTTTACCAGTAAGTAAAGAAAATAAATGAGGTATAATATAAACACCATGAAGAGAAATAGCCCCTTGCCTTCAACGAAATTGGAAAGTATTTTATTCTTTATAGTAACACCTATTGATATGGAGGGTGTGGGGAAGTAGGCATTTTTAAAATACTGCTGGCCATAGAATAGAGTAAATTGGAGGACAATTTGGAAATGTTTATCTGAGGTCTTAAATTTCACTTTTAAGAATTTATTCTAAGGAAATGAATATGAATGTATGTCAAGATTTATTTAAAGGGTTAATTTATTGCAGAATTACTTAAAATAATCATATTGAAAGACAACCAAAAATCTAACAATGGGGACTTGGCAAAATAAAGTACATAGCATCCATGTGATAGAATGCAATGTAGCTGTCAAAACTGATAGTCTAGAGCACTTAATGATATGAAAAAATATTCTGGACATATTAAGTGAAAATAGTGAGTTACAAAATAACATTACCCCAATTTAGAAAATTTAAAAGAAAAAAAATATATTTACAGAGAAACCAGAATAAAAGGATGCACACCAGAGTGTTAGTAGTTGTTTTAGTGGGATGGGATTTTTTCTGTATGTATTATGATTTTCTGTATTTCCTTCTCAAAAAATTTTAATAAATTAATTTTTTTGGCTGTACCGCATGGTTTGCAGGATCTTATTTCCCTGACTAGGCATGGAACCCATGTCCCTGCAGAGGAAGCAGAGTTCTAACCACTGGACCCCCAGGAAATTCCCCATGGACATGTATTTCTTTAATAACCAGAGAAAAAGCCCCTTCTTTCTTTTTTAAACATGAACACTTTCACAAATGTTCGGGTGGAAAGTTACTTTTATGGCCACATGTACTAGCTTGCCTGGCTAGCATTTTGTTGAACCCTCAGTGGGAATTGCTTGAAACTTTAGAAAAAGAGGAAAGAAAATGAGCTGTCTTGCAAGTTGGAACATTCGGGAAGAAGCAGAGCAGAAGCTCCTGGAGACCTTGGCTATATGGTGACAAGAGGGAGAAAGACCCACAGGTAGGAGGGAGATATAGGCAAGACCTTGGAAAAGGGCAAAGACAGCATCATCTGCAGTGAGAACCAATGCCTTACCTTCTAAGTCCACCATTCAAAACCTCAGTTGGCTTCCCAATGCCCACTGGGGAGACAGGTCATGTTTTAGTTCTCCTTACAAAGGTATCCATAAAGAAAAGGCTTTACCTAGGGCTACTACTGAAGAGGAAATGTGCCTTTTTCTTCCCTTTAGTTTTTGGAAAAGATTTATTAAGAATTGGGGATAACAAGGAGGAGGGACAGTAAACCATTTTGTGAAACTGAAGTGAAGTCACTCAGTCGTGTCCGACTCTTTGCAACCCAGTGGACTGTAGCCCACCACGCTCCTCTGTCCATGGGATTTTCCAGGCAACACTCCTGGAGTGGGTTGCCATTTCCTTCTCCAGAGGATCTTCCCAATCCAGGGATTGAACCCAGGTCTCCCGCATTGTAAGTAAGACACTTTACTGTCTGAGCCACCAGGGAAGTCTTTGGTTGGGTACAAAATGGAACCAATAGAAAAGGTGATTCCTCGCCCCAGATAGAGCCAACTGAGGTGCCAGTGAGCAGAGTGGATGAGCTGACCTGACAGGATCCTTTTCAGCTGTGGGTGATTCTCTTTCTTGGGCTTCAACTTCTCAGTGTTCCAAATCCCTTCTATACAAAGGTCATGTACAAAGTTAGTACTGGGGTTTGACTGATCCTACTGAGGTGCCAGTGAGCAGAGTGGATGAGCTGACCTGACAGGATCCTTTTCAGCTGTGGGTGATTCTCTTTCTTGGGCTTCAACTTCTCAGTGTTCCAAATCCCTTCTATACGAAGGTCGTGTACAAAGTTAGTACTGGGGTTTGACTGATCCTGGGTTTCTGATACTGCCTATGATGTACATCAAAGAGCTCTTTCAATATATTAAATAGTAAGCAAAGAGATACGAATGAACTGGAGGGGTCAACATGGAGGGAGGCAAGGCTGGAGACCCTGTCCTGTGAGGACCAATGGAAGGAAACTGGGCTTTTTTGCCCAGAGGAAAAAAGTTTTAGTGGGCACAGGTCATCCTCTTCTAATTTAAGATGCTGTGAGAAAGAGGGAATAGATTTTTTCTGTTTGCCTTCAAAAAGTAGAAGAGGACCCAAGATTACCCGGGGGTTGGTTGTTCTTCCGAATAAGACAATTTTAATAGGTACAACAGCTAACCTGAGGATTTGTGAGGAAGAGTAAAAACTAGGTGTTTATCTTTTGATCCCTTGTTGCAGGTGGGCTTCCTGGGAGGCGGACTCAGAGATTAGCTGCAGGAGGTTACTAGGGAGTGCTCTTGGGGTCAATAATTGTGGAAGGGAAGGGAACAGGATTGTGCAAAGGGAGGAGAGCAGACATGCAGTCTCACCAGAACCCCTAACTAATCCTACAGAGAGACTCAGACATAGGATGGTCTGTGAGAGCCATTCTGTGTTTGAGCGAAAGGGCTCACCTGTATACGACCTCTGCTTCAGTCAGGGGATCCAGGTTGCCCCAGGAAGGTGACATGGCTTTGGGAGAGAAGTCCTTTCAGTAAAGTCTTTCATGTTTGAACAGGAATCTGGGTGGCTCTCTACAGCAGTCATTATGACTTGAGAGAGGGTAGGAGTTTTAAACAAGACAAAAAAGGCTATGAATAGAAAAGAAAAGATTGATTTGACTATATTAAAAATCAGAATATCTATTTGTCAAAATATTTCATAAGGAAAATACTTAAAATCTGTGAGAAGATTTTAACACATACAATTGAGAAAGTATTAATGTCAAGACTATGTAAAGAATGTCTGCTGCTGCTGCTGCTAAGTTGCTTCAGTTGTGTCCGACTCTGTGCGAACCCATAGACGGCAGTCCACCAGGCTCCCCAATCCTTGGGATTCTCCAGGCAAGAACACTGGAGTGGGTTGCCATTTCCTTCTCCAATGCATGAAAGTGAAAAGTGAAAGTGAAGTCGCTCAGTCGTGTCCGACTCTTAGCGACCCCATGGACTGCAGCCTACCAGGCTTCTCCATCCATGGGATCTTCCAGGCAAGAATACTGGAGTAGTTCGCCAGTGCCTTCTCCAAAAGAATGTCTACATATCATTAAATGAACAATACTGTAAGAAAATAGACAAAAGCAGTAAACAGGCATTTTATGTAAGAAAAAACATGTGTTGCCAATAAAGACATGTAGATATTTAATTTTACTGATTAGAGAAATGCAAGTCAAATCTACAATGAAATATAATCTTATACACATTTATTGGTAAAAATTAAAAATTCTGATGATACAACTATTGGAGGGCATAGACCAACAAAATTTCTTATACATTGTTGGCAGGGGTGTAAATTGTTATGACTACTTTGGAAAACAGGTTGGTATTGCCTCAGAAAATTGAAAAATAACATATAATCCAGTAATTCTGCTGGATTCTGCACATGTGTAATTATAGACAGAAGCACTATTTGTG
Organism: Aepyceros melampus; assembly: GCA_006408695.1. Classification (NCBI taxonomy): domain Eukaryota; kingdom Metazoa; phylum Chordata; class Mammalia; order Artiodactyla; family Bovidae; genus Aepyceros; species Aepyceros melampus. The sequence goes on from SJXQ01003244.1 coordinate 179,729, forward strand.
AGAGCAAAATCCTAGAAACAACCGAATGCCCACTGATGGGAGAATAAAAAGTAAGGTATATATACACAGTGGAATATTATATAGAAGCAAAACCAAATGAACTGTGAGCAGCTGTATGGATAAGCCTGAGAAATTCAATATTTACTGAGAAAAGTAAGTCTAGAATATCAACTACAGTATGGTATCCTTTTTAAAGAGTTAAAAGGTAAAACTAAGCGATATATGTTGGGAACACATATGTATGTGATGGACTGTAGATACGTAAAAACAAAAGAGTGATCAACAGTATAGTGGTTATTCTTGAGTGAAGGCAGGCTAGGGGATGGGAAGAAAGAGGAACATACAGGTAACGCATATTATGATACCAATTAATGTCAATACTGTAGTTTTTGTGTTGATTGTAGGTTTATGAGTGTTCATTATATTATTAATAAGTTGAATAAATAAATTTTAAAATTTCAGAGGAAGCCATGTTTGAACTAGTGATGAGAGTATGTCAAGAACCAGGGATTATGATTAATTCAAATTGTGCATCTGAGGTCCCAGAAAAGGAAGTGGAGCAGAAGAACCAGGAGGGAAAGAGAGCTGCCGTGGTTAGGGTGGCTCACGGAGAGGCCACAGGCACTGTTTGCTGGGGGTAATTTCCTATAAGAAACATACAGAAACGTATGGGACTGCTTGCTGAACTGTATAGTCATTCCCTTCCCCGTGTGGAGACCCCAGGACCCCAAAGACAACTTAGAGTCCATGTCCATTCACTCTTCAGATTACTCTGTTGTCCTACAGTAAATGACCTGCCTGAGTGACATTTTAGCCAACTTTCTGATGGAGATATTTGACTGATTTGATTATTCCTGGTTGGTTCACAATGATGGAAAGATCCTTCAGAGATTTTTACGGGAAAGTACCCTGCTGCCAAGTGTTTAATTCTAGGTAATAGCTTTGCCTGTATTGTGATCGGAAGTCTTGGACGGTAGGAATGTCTTAAAAGTGAAAGAAATGGGGAGTTTTCCAATACCGGAGGCATTTGAACAGAATTAAGAGGGCTTTGGGGAAAGTTACTGAGAAGATTTGAGCTAGATGACCTTTAAGATACTTTCTACCTCAGGCTATGCACCCAAGTTCAACCCTTTTCCAGAGGGCAATGCGGGCAGAGCGCCCTTTATTTAACTGAACTGCATTTTAGACTCTACCCATCCCCCTACCCTCTAGGAGCAATTTTGTCATAAGTTAATAGCCTGTCCTGTTAACTTAGAAATATATAACACTAATTAGATATCTAGCATATGGGAATTTGAGCCTTGAAAATAAGAATTAAATAATCACAAGGCCAGAAACATTTTTATTAAGCTTTCCCCCTTCCCTGTAACCAAATCCCATATCCACAGAGATAAAGATGAAATGAAAATATGGTTGGTATCCTTCATGTTTCCATATATTTCTTAAGATAGCAAGTACCTTTAACCGATCTTAATAGCTAGAGAAATATTCACTCAGATAATTTTTTGCATATAGGCTTTATCTAGCATCTTGTTTGGATTCCAGGCTTCTCTGGATGAACTTGTGATTTGCTTGTCTGATCAGGGCACATTACTCATTAAAAATAAATGTGCAAAGAGCTTTGGAGATTGAAGTTTCATGTTTTATTTGTTGAAAAGAAAGAGGTCATGTCAACTAATCAACTTCAACATACATAAATGCAATTCCCAAGCCTCTGTGTGCAAGGTTTAAAGGAGAGATTACAAAACCAACTTATTAACAAGTACTAAGGGAGATTCCTTGAATGTCTGGGTAAAGTTGGGTTCTGCTGAATACAGGCTGACCACCCAAGTAGCCCCACTATGCGGGCTTACTAGCCCATTTAGGATGGGTTCAATAGAATGGTTGATTTTGGAATATTTTACTCTAAGAGTCAGAATAGTTTAGTTGCATTCATTTAAGCGTTCTCTATGTACAGTGGATATGGGAAGTGACTCTAGGGAAAACTGTGAATTTCTACTATCTTTTTTAGTATCTTTTTCTCCTTCAACATACTAAGTATGGGAAGGAAGCATGGGGTTTAGAATTAAAACAAAAAAGAAAATGTGTTTCAGACCAGCTCTGTTTCATGACATTGATATGGTGTTAGTTGCTCAGTTGTGTCTGCCTCTTTGCAGCCCCATGGACTGCAACCCACCAGGCTCCTCTGTCCATGGAATTTTCCAGGCAAGAATACTGGAGTGGGTTGCCATTCCTACTCCAGGGGATCTTCCTGACCCAGGGGTAGAATCTAGGTCTCCTACATTGCAGGCAGATTCTTTACTATCTGAGCCACCAGGGAAGACTCATGGCATTGATATTTTACAGCTTTGAAGTTTATTCATTTTAAAAATGAGAAGCATAATTCATCTTATAGGGTTGTGTGAGAGTTAAATGAAACCAGTTATGTATGCGTTTTGAATATACCTTGATGCGAAGAGCTGACTCATTTGAAAATACCCTGATGCTGGGAAAGATTGAGGGCAGGAGGAGAAGGGGTTGGCAGAGGATGAGATGGTTGGATGACATCACCGACTCAATGGACATGGGTTTGGGTAGACTCCTGCAGTTGGTGATGGACAGGGAGGCCTGGTGTATTGCGGTTCATGGCGTGGCAAAGAGTTGAACACGACTGAGCGACTGAACTGAACTGCTCTGGAACTTATTTAAAGTAGCTTATAATAAGGCTCTATCTAACACACACATGCACATACCCATACATGTCACACACAGATGCACATCCTTACTCATATACTATTCACAACTGTAGCATAAATCAAAAACACAGATAAAGAATGAAAGGAAAACAAAGGTGGAAACACACTGAAGACAAATGAAAAATAAAATGAGTGGAATTTTTTAAAAAAGGAAATCTTGTCTATGAAATGCTTCACAGTGTCCATAATATAAAAAAGGAAGCAGTTGTCCAAAAGAACTGCCAAATAGCATTTGTTCCCAGACCAGTCAGGAAATTTTTTCATGTAAAAAAGACAGTGGATGTGATAATGCCAAAATCTTTGACAATGATCTTACAGTAAATCCAATGATGAGCTTCATAGGGCTGTTTGTTGTATGGTTTTTGATGGCATTGCACTTATCAGAAGGCCTCCCTGATAGCTCAACAGGTAAAGAATTCACCTGCAATGCAGAGACACAGGAACCTCAGGTTCGATCCCTGGGTCAGGAAGATACCCCGAAAAAGGTAATGGCAACCTACTCCAGTATTCTTGCCCGAAAAAATCCAATGGACAGAGGAGTCTGGTGGGCTACAGTCAAAAGAGCCTGAAAGAATCAGACACGACTGAGTGACTAAACACACAACACAAATACAATCAGAAAAACATAACATGTTGAGATTGCACAGAATGTGTCTGTAGGTATCTTACACTTTGATGACCTGGCTTGCCTGCCTGGGCTAATGGATAGACTGCGTATGTTTCGAGCAGTTCTTCCTGAACAAGACAATGTATGTCAGTGAGCATACAAACAGCAAAGTGTAGAGCAGTGTATAGCTGGGTGCCTCTAACCCTCACCAGAAATCTAGCTTGTGGGCCCATCATGATTACAAAGCAACTCCATAGACTTCTCTCTGATAAAGCTGGTTCATAGAAACTTAAAGGGTTACTCTTGTTAGAAACAGCTGCATTTTAATAAGCAATTCTGACATCCTAAACCCCTAAAGTTCCAAAGGAATGGATCTTTAATGGGAGTGTTTTGTTTACAATGAAAGGAGGGGTATGAGGAGGTATTTTTTTCCTGGTATTTTGTTATCTATATAAGTGATCATGACTCCATTATATAAACGACTTCCCTAAGCAGAGATTCAGAGCCTAAATCTAATAAACATTTTTTTCTTCCAATTTTTTTTAAAAGCTATCCATTTTACAAGGCAAAAACTTTCATTGACTGCATCTTCCAAGATAATTGTTGCTTCCATTAGGAAGCTTGTTCCTAACACGTCCTTAATGATTCCAGGGTGATTTTGCTCTGAATCATCTTACTCTGTTCCCAAGAGCAACATGCCATTCACAGCAAGATCTGATGGGAACAATTTATTTTCAAAATGATTTTTGTTTCTGTAAAAAGCTCTTATCACCATTTTATTTAAAAGTTTCTTCTAATTAAATCTCATTACTAAAAAATTCAGTTTCAATCTTTATGCCATTAGGTAGGAAAATGCTCTGAAAATCAAATAGCTTTCAGAGTCACAAAAGAAAATGAATTCATCAAATTGGGAGTTGCTTTGGAAAGAGCTTGCTACCTGGAAAGTTGATCAATACTTTCTGTGTATCAATTCATAATGTATAATAACCAGTCAAAAGTGGAGGCTGTGTGTGGAAAGGGCCACCATAAGCATGATGAGTTCTTTTAGCCTCTACACTCACAACTCACAAGGTCTTCAGGTAATGGAAGACACAATCACTCACCTGGCACTCAACAAACCCTTCTCATTAAAAAAAGCCGAGGATTATTTAGTTAGTTTAGACTAATAGAGTCTATGTATTTAGCTGGAGTTCCTCAACATGAACAGCGGCAAAAAATTTACCATAAACTGGCTCTATATATCATTCTGGGCTTCCCAGGTGACCTAAAGAATCCACCTGCTAAAGCAGGAGGCTCAAGAGATTCAGGTTGGATCCCTGGGTAGGGAAGATTCCCTGGAGGAAGAAATGGCAACCCACTCCAGTATTCTTGCCTGGAAAATTCCATGGATATAGGAACCTGACAGGCTACAGTCCATGGGGTTATAGAGAATCAGACAACTGAGCATGTACGTGCCCACACGCACACGCACACACACACACACACACACACACACACACATTCTTCTAGGAAAAAAAAAATTCCTTCCTTTCTTTCTTTTAAATGAAAGTATAGTTGATTAAAGAAGAGTTTCTTGGGAGCTGAAACAGCATCTCTTTCAAGGAGGAGTGTTGTTTTTAACCAATTTGTTTTTGTCCATTTTATCTGAAGAAGTCATTGTTCACAAAGAGAAGATGGGCATCACATTTTGAAAAGCCGCAAAACAATTAAGTAGAAACATTCACTTAGAGATCAATCGAACTCTTTCTGACCAGTCCCCTGGAGGCTTGGTGGGTGCAGAATGAATCCAGAAAGGAGGCTGAGGCTGGTGATCAAACTGATGGTCATTTGGGAAAAGGGTATATCAGTTCTAATCAGGAGACAGAAATCACACAGTGATGTAAGCAGGGGAGATCGAATGTAAAGAATTATTGAGCTGTGATAGCTTAACCATAAAGATGTAAAGATAACTCTAAAGGGTATCACAGGGCTTAGAGAGAGTATCCAGGGAGGCACACACTTGGGAGGGTACCCTCCCTAAGCCTGAGGCTCAGAAGGTAAAGTTGAAGCCCACAGGAAGATTTTGCTGAGTTGCCAGTTCTAGAGCTCATCCGTAAGCGCCAGGCTAGTAGGAAACATCCTTCTGGGGTGCAGGTAATTTGGGCAGGTGTACAGCGAAGTGGGCAGATGCAGAGAGAGTTGAGGTACCACTGTGTATAAGGCCTGGATTGCTGGGTGTCCGCACTGGGAAGGCCATGGAAAGGTGGTCACCAGGCCCAGAAAGGGCTGCAAAGTCCTTAAGGGTCTGCAGACATGCAACTGTGGCAGACACCAGCAGTCGTCCCTGTACACACGTCCCGCTAACAGACCGGGCAGTGGGAACACAAAGAGTAAATCGCATGCAACTCAATACCAGAAAAACAGACAAAAGTGGGCAGGAGATCCAAGCAGACATCTTTCAAAGAAGATGCACAGATGGCTAATAAACCCATGAAAAGACGCTCAGCATCGCTCAGTATCAGAGCAATGCAAATCAAAACTAGAATGAGGTGTCACTTCACACTGGTCAGAATGGCCAGCATCAAACAATCTACAAACAATAAATGCTGGAGAGGGTGTGGAGAAAAAGGAGTTCTCTTGCACTGTTGGTGGGAATGTAAATTGATACAGCCTCTATGGAAGACAATATGGAGATTCCTGAAAACTAAGAAAAAACTACCATATTCCCCAACAGTCCCACCACTGGGCATAAATGCTGAGAAAGCCGTAATTGAAAAGGACACATGTACCCCAATGTTCACTGCAGCACTATTTACAGTAGCTAGGACAGGGAAGCACCTAGATGTCCATCAATAAATGAATGGATAAAGAAGCTGTGGTACATATATACAATGGAATATTACTCAGCCATAGAAAGAAGCTCATTTGAGTAAGTTCTAATGAGGTGGATGAACCTAGAGCCTATTATACAGAGTGAAGTAAATCAGAAAGAGAAAAACAAGTATCATATATAATGCATATGTATTTAATCTAGAAAGATGGTACTGATGAACCACTGCAGGAAAGCAATGGAGATGCAGACATAGAGAACAGACTTGTAGACATGGGCAGGGGAAGGAGAGGACGGGATGAATGGAGAGAGTAGCGTGGAAACATACACCATCACATGTAAAATGGATAGCCAGTGGGAATTTGCCGTATGACTCAGGGAGCTCAAACCGGGGCTCTGTGACAACTTGGAAGGCTGGGATGGGGTGGGAGGTAGAAGGGAGGGCTAAGAGAGAGGGGACATATGTATACCTATGGCTGATTCATGTTGATGCTGACAGAAACCAGCACAATATTGTAAAGCAATTATCCTTCAATTAAAAATGAATAAAAAACAAACTCACAGAAAAAGAGATCATAATTAGGGTGTGGGGGAAACAGGATGAAGGCAGCATAAAGTACGAAATTCCAGTTATAAGATAAAAAAATGTGCATGTGTGTGTGCTTAGTCATTCCTGTCTGACTCTCTGTGACCCCCACTGACTGTGGCCTGCTGGGCTCCTCTGACCATGCGATTTTCTTGGCTAGGAATGCTGGAGAAGGTTGCCATTTCCTACTCCAGGGGATATAATAGATAACATGATAAATATAGTTAACGCTGATGTATGTTATATATGAAAGTTGTTAAGAGAGTAAACCTACGAGTTCTCATCATAAGAAAATGTTGGGGATTTTTTTCATTTTGTATCTCTATGAGATGTATGTTCACTAAACTTAATGTGCTAATTATTTCATGATGTCCATAAGTAAAGGCATTATGCTGTACACCTTTTAAAGAGCTGTACAACAATTATATCTCAACAAAACTGGCAAGAAAAAAGAAACATCTGAAAAAAAAACGCCCAAGAGTCAAACTGTTACTCAGTAGTGCCTGACTCTTTGCGACCCCAGGGACTGTAGCCCTCCAGGCTCCTCCATCCATGGGATTTTCTGGGCAAGAAAAAACCCACTGGAGTGGGTTGCCATGCCCTTTTCCAGGAGATCTTCCTTACCCAGGGATGAAACCCCAGTCTCGTATTACAGGCAGACTCTACCATTTGAGCCACCAGGGAAGTCCCTGAAAAGACAAAGGGCAGTAGCCAAATCCGGGAAGAGAACCGGCCTTTCTCCAGCGGTGTCCCTGTAGCGCCCTCTACTGAGAAAATTTATATCACATTCAATGTTGGGGTCCAGTCCATTATGGCAGTTCAGTTCAGTCCCTCAATCGAGTCGTACTCTTTGCGACCCCATGGACTGCAGCACACCAGGCTTCCCTGTCCATCACCAACTCCCGGAGCTTGCTCAAACTAACGTCCATCGAGTCGGTGATGCCATCCAACCAACTCATCCTCTGTCGTCCCCTTCTCCTCCCGCCTTCAATCTTAGCCAGCTTCAGGGTCTTTTCCAATGAGTCAATTCTTCGCATCAGGTGGCCAAATTATGGCAGAGTAGGTCCGTCTAGTCAAGGCTATGGTTTTTCCTGTGGTCATGTATGGATGTGGGAGTTGGACTGTGAAGAAGGCGGAGCGCCGAAGAATTGATGCTTTTGAACTGTGGTGTTGGAGAAGACTCTTGAGAGTCCCTTGGACTGCAAGGAGATCCAACCAGTCCATTCTGAGGGAGATCAACCCTGGGATTTCTTTGGAAGGAATGATGCTAAAGCTGAAGCTCCAGTACTTTGGCCACCTCATGCGAAGAGTTGACTCATTGGAAAAGACTGATGCTGGGAGGGATTGGGGGCAGGAGGAGAAGGAGACGACCGAGGATGAGATGGCTGGATGGCATCACTGACTTGATGGACGTGAGTCTGAGTGAACTCCGGGAGTTGGTGATGGACAGGGAGGCCTGGCATGCTGCGATTCATGGGGTCGCAAAGAGTCGGACACGACTGAGCGACTGAACTGAACTGAACTGAGACAGCAGGTACTGAAGGCAATGGCGACCCACTCCAGTACTCTTGCCTGGAAAATCCCATGGACAGAGGAGCCTGGTAGGCTGCAGTCCATGGGGTCGCTAGAAGTTGGACACGACTGAGCGACTTCACTTTCCCTTTTCACTTTCATGCATTGGAGAAGGAAATGGCAACCCACTCCAGTGGTCTTGCCTGGAGAATCCCAGGGATGGGGGAGCCTGGTGGGCTGCCGTCTATGGGGTCGCACAGAGTCGGACACGACTGAAGTGAATTGGCGGCAGCGGCAGCAGCATTAGGTACTGAAGAGTTCATTTGTAGTGAAGGGGAATACACTGATAACCAATTCATTTATGGTGATACAGAGCTACTTAAAAGTAGTGAGAAAGGAGGAAGGAGGAGTGAACCAGCAGTCCCACCCACCAAATGCGGAGGTTTGTAGAACCTGGTCTGTGTGGATATGATAGGATAGACAGCAATGATGCTCTGCTTCAGCAAAATGATGCCACCAATCCATACATTTAACTATTTGCTTAGCAAATAATTAATTTTATTCCTGATAGCAAAAGTGAGCAGGTTCCACCCTGTGTCTGGCCATTGCAAAAAAAAAAAAAAAAAATCAGTCAATCACATCAGCTAAGTCAGGGAAGAAATCAGATTGGTAGCTAGGGGTTGGGTATAAGGAACAATGGGTTGATCTTTCAGTTTTCAGACGGTTGATGGAGAATCTACCGGCTAACCTTTGGCAACCGGTAAATAGGCCCCAGCACTTTGAGAGGGCTGTAAGGGAGGTGGAAGGGGACACAGAGATGACTCTGACAATTATACTGGAACAGTTTAAGAATTAAAAATAGTAGCTTTTAACACTCCCTTCTTGTCTTCTCATTACCATGGCAACATGGGACCGCTCCAAATGTAGCCCATTTGTAGACTTTCCTTGACATTTGCCTTAACCCATTTTCAACCTAGATGGCAATGCTCCAGGAGGAGGGAGTGGGCAAGGGGGGCGGCTTATACCTGGTCCTCACATTTCCTGAGAAATTCAGGACCCCTTCCCCCCTTTGGTGCGTGGATTCAGGCTCCAGGTCTCCAGAGGCTCTCTTTGCTCCCCAGGAGCACTCAGAGCTTCATGTTTACTGTGCCATCAATATATAAGTAGAAATGCATTATTTAATTTTAAATTAAAATTTTAATTTATTTCTTATTAAATTAATTTAAATTTAATTTTTAATTTTTTAAATTAAAATAAATAGGAAAGGCCACCATGGGGGCTAATCCTGAGAACATGTGGGAAAACGCGTTTGCTTAGGCAGCTGTGTGACTGCCCTTGGTTAGGAAGAGAAACAGCTAATACGTCTTTCATTGATCACAACAGGCTACAAATAATTTGTTGAAAAAATAGTGCATCTCATGGGTCTTTTCAGTTTTACAGATAGAAAAATTCATCCAAAATTTTTAAAAGTGTGTTTGGTCTCAATGAGTTAGTTTGGGTCTATAAACCAATGGCACAGAGATGTGATCATTATTTGCTTAATCAACTTTAGGTAAATAATTTCAAATTACTAAATTATATGTGTGTATATATCTATAGCTATATATCTCGTATATCTGACTACCCAAATAATTTCTGACTCTTCATAAAGTCTTACAACATGAAGCAGGTATGATCTGAATGAATAAAAATGTTATTAAAATTTGGTTTTACCAGAGCTTATTTACAAGGAATGGTTGAGAATTTTAAAAGAACTTCATTATCCAACCATTAACAGTTACCAACAGGATGTAGATTGTGTGTGTGTGCGTGAGAGAGAGAGAGATCTTTAAAAGTGACTTTTGCAGTGACATTCTGTTGAATGACAGAGTGACCTGACTGATAACAGGACTCACTGGGGACACTGGAGTTTTTCCTAAGTGAATTACGGTTAGAAGATAATCATGTTTGGGAGACTTTTCTGTTTTCAAATTTTATTAAGCCCAGTGGGGTCTCTCAGAATTACTTGTCTGGAATCATCAGTGAATAAGAATAAATGGTAATTTACTCTGCATATTTCCCTCCTGAATCAAGAGGGCGACATGTAGGAAAGGGTGCTACGGAACCTCTGAGCGTGCGGGGGGCCAGTGGAGACCCAGGTGGAGAAGTCAGGAGACTTGAGAGCAAGGTTGGTGGGGCAAGTTTGAATGTCACAGTTCTACATAGCAGGCCACCTTCGTGACTTAAAATACCTGTGGGAGGAAGTGAAAAGCAGGAATTGTCATTTCCATTTAATCAATAAGGAAAAACTCAGAAAGGTCAAAGGATTTATATGCCCAGGACCACACAACTGATGTGTAACAGAGCTGGGATTGAAAACCCAGTCTTCTAACTACAAATGTGTATTCTTTCTGCTTCATTACACTGACTTATATCCACCGAGTTCCTTCTCAAGTTCTAATTTAAAAAATAAAGTCCATGAGATAAATGCAAGGGAGTTAACAGTGGATGGGTGATGGACTTCATTTTCTAAGGATCAATGTCTTCCTTTGTTGCTAAATAAGAGTAATAGACTCTAAATATTACCATGAAAATGTTTAATAAAAATGCCTGAAGAGCTCTTTATAAATTGGAGTTAAATGAAATAGATTAAATCTTAATAAGGAGGGCATTTGATCACGCCGCATAGCTAAATCAGGTTTGGAAGTATTTTAAGGACTTGTTAAGTAAATAAGAGAGACTTTGTCTTACTCTAGTAAGTCTAAGTGCTATGTCAAAATGTAACCAAAATTGTTCCTGGAAAATAAAATTTCCATGTCATGTACATGTGATGTACTTTGTTTGGGCTCTCATGGGATGGAGCAGGAATGGTGAAATAGAAAAGCATTTTAAAATTCTTTTTAGCTTCTTTCTTGCAAAGAAACAAAAGCTGGCAGCTTTAAGAGTGGTGCCAGGGAACAAAGTCCTGGGTACAAAGGAAATTGCTGACTTGGATTGTAACTGGAAATGATTCATCACTTTACTAGCTAGTGATTTTTCAGCAACCTGGTTGAAAGTGTATGGTCATACTGGGTGAGCAGAAAACTCAAAGCCCTGGTCCTAATAACACCTCCAACCAATAACCACACAGAACAAAGTACTTAGTGTTTCCTATACATCAGACTGTTCCAATCTCTTTACACAGAGGAACCCATTTAAGACTCCAGACCAACCCCAGAGGGGAGTTAATAGTATTTTCCCCATTCTATACAGATTGAATCTTAGAACTGGCCTATGATTTCATTTTCTGATATAAACTGACCTGTGACTTTATAGTTGATTCCATTTTTTAAATTTCATAGTCTTAACAACTAGTCTCCAAGGATGTGGCAAAAAGATGTGTTTTCTACTTTAAAAGCTAATTTTAAAATATAAACGAATTTGAGAATTTCCTACCAGGGAGTAGAAGAATGATTATTGAATCTTAGGAAGGTGGTAAATTCTTTTCTAGAGGTCATTTCTTTAAAAAAAGCCAAGATTTGGTGAGAGGGTAGGAAAAATCTTGGGACTGAATCACCATCTCATCTACGTTCCTTTAAAGACATGTTGTTCTTTGATTCATAATGTTTTGCTCAGGATTAAAATTTAGAGTGAAAGCCGCTTCCATTTTGCTGTAGTAAGTCTACTCTGAGCTCTTTTCTTGATAACCTCATGTAGGATAAGGGTTTGAGAATTGAGGCTGGTTGGGAGAAGAGTTTGGTAAAAGAGATCTGGATTCAGTCTTGAGTGAAGGCAACCTGGGAATCTAATAATCACAGTCTGAGATAGCAAGTTCAGAGCAGACAGGCAGAGAGGTTGGGATGCTCCCACAAGCCAGTGAACTGCCATGAAGTCAGGCAAACCAAATCAACTGGTTCAAACTGAAAAAGAAGTAGGGTGGAGAAATTCTTTGAAGTAACATAAGGGAAGGGATGAAATACTATCAGCATTCCTGTAACTTCACTTGAGGACAAGGAAGGATTAGTTATGGGGACTCAGGTGGCCCAACATATATACACACAAACATACAGAAACAAAGGTGTCTCAAGTGAGTTCCTTGTAATAACCATGCTCAACTTACATGAACTGTTAATGCTTTTTATTTTTGGAATCATATTCATCCTAAAATAGAACAATTGCATAATTTTTTTAAAATTTAAAATGACTTAAACTTGTTTTGACATGGCTTCTGAGAATTTCAACATACCCTCCTATGTCTTGAGGCAGACTTAAAGCAATAGTTTTCTAATCTGTGTTTTGGTCATGGTAAACCCCAAACTTTGTGAAGAATATCACTACTAGAAACAGTTTAATACTCTGTGTGAAGTGAGTTCAAGGATTAAACATAATACCTTCTTTCACCATCTCTAACACCCTCTGAGGCCCCCGGGGTACCTCCTAAGGGAAATAAGATTGAAAATTATTTCCTGAAAGAAAAAAAAACCTATTTGTTGATAGCCTCTGGAAAAAAGTCTGAAAAGTCATCTGTTACCTTGCCCTTAAAAATTATAGAAAATTGTCTTACATTTCATATGCCCAAAGGTATAATACATGCATAATTATGGATGAACTGTCTTTGCATAAATTTTAAACTATTAGAGCAATTAATGATTAATGAGTAGATTAAGGTTGATGCTTAGTTTCTTCTGGAATCTCAAACCCTTCAGCCACTCCTGAGAACAGCTGATCAAAAGGACATTCCAGAAGTGTCTGGTTGAGGGTGGAGGACAGTTAGGAGGAAGGATTTCTGGTGCCAGTGAATTTATTGTAAGTTCACATATGTAACATTCAGTTAGTTCAGTGGCTCAGTCGTGTCCGACTCTTTGTGACCCCATGAATCGCAGCACGCCAGGCCTCCCTGTCCATCACAAACTCCTGGAGTTCACTCAAACTCCTGTCCATCGAGTCAGTGATGCCATCCAGCCATCTCATCCTCTGTCGTCCCCTTCTCCTCCTGCCCCCAATCCCTCCCAGCATCAGGGTCTTTTCCAATGAGTCAACTCTTTACATAAGGTGGCCAAAGTATTGGAGTTTCAGCTTTAGCATCAGTCCTTCCAATGAACACCCAGGGCTGATCTCCTTTAGGATGGACTAATGGATCTTCTTGCAGTCCAAGGGACTCTCAAGCGTCTTCTCCAACACCACAGTTCAAAAGCATGAATTCTTCAGTGCTCAGCTTTCTTCACAGTTCACCTCTCACATCCATACATGACCACTGGCAAAACCATAGCCTTGATTAGATAGACCTTTGTTGGCAAAGTAATGTCTCTCTGCTTTTTAACATGCTATCTAGGTTGGTCAAAGCTTTCCTTCCAAGGAGTAAGCGTCTTTTAATTTCATGTCTGCAATCACCATCTACAGTAATTCTGGGGCCCCAGAAAAGAAAGTCTGACACTGTTTCCACTGTTTCCCCATCTATTTCCCATGAAGTGATGGGACCAGATGCCATGATCTTTGTTTTCTGAATGTTGAGCTTTAAGCCAACTTTTTCACTCTCCTCTTTCACTTTCATCAAGAGGCTTTTGAGTTCCTCTTCACTTTCTGCCATAAGGGTGGTGTCATCTGCATATCTGAGGTTATTGATATTTCTCCCAGCAATCTTGATTCCAGTTTGTGCTTCCTCCAGCCCAGTGTTTCTCATGATGTACTCTGCATAGAAGTTAAATAAGCAGGGGACAATATACAGCCTTGACGTACTTCTTTCCCTATTTGGAACCAGTCTGTTGTTCCATGTCCAGTTCTAACTGTTGCTTCCTGACCTGCATATAGGTTTCTCAAGAGGCAGGTCAGGTGGTCTGGTATTCCTATCTCTTTCAGAATTTTCCACAGTTTATTGTGATCCACACAGTCAAAGGCTTTGGCATAGTTAATAAAGCAGAAATAGATGCTCTTCTGGAACTCTTGCTTTTTTGATGATCCAGCAGATGTTGGCAATTTGATCTCTGGTTCCTCTGCCTTTTCTAAAACCAGCTTGAACATCTGGAAGTTCACGGTTCATGTACTGCTGAAGCCTGGCTTGGAGAATGTTGAACATTACTTTACTAGCGTATGAGATGAGCGCAATTGTGTGATAGTTTGAGCATTCTTTGGCATTGTCTTTCTTTGGGATTGGAATGAAAACTGACCTTTACCTCTCCTGTGGCCACTGCTGAGTTTTCCTAATTTGCTGGCATATTGAGTGCAGCACTTTCTCAGCATCATCTTTCAAGATTTGAAATAGCTCAACTGGAATTCCATCACCTCCACTAGCTTTGTTCATAGTGATGCTTTCTAAGGCTCACTTGACTTCACATTCCAGGATGTCTGGCTCTAGGTGAGTGATCAATCTTTCTTTGGGATTGGAATGAAAACTGACCTTTACCTCTCCTGTGGCCACTGCTGAGTTTTCCTAATTTGCTGGCATATTGAGTGCAGCACTTTCTCAGCATCATCTTTCAAGATTTGAAATAGCTCAACTGGAATTCCATCACCTCCACTAGCTTTGTTCATAGTGATGCTTTCTAAGGCTCACTTGACTTCACATTCCAGGATGTCTGGCTCTAGGTGAGTGATCACACCATCGTGATTATCTGGGTCATGAAGATCTTTTTTTGTACAGTTCTTCTGTGTATTCTTGCCACCTCTTCCTAATATCTTCTGCTTCTGTTAGGTCCAGACTGTTTCTGTCCTTTATAGAGCCCATCTTTGCATGAAATGTTCCCTTGGGATCTCTAATTTTCTTGAAGAGCTCTCTAGTCTTTCCCCTTCTGTTCTTTTCCTCTATTTCTTTGCATTGATCTCTGAGGAAGGCTTTCTTATCTCTCCTTCCTATTCTTTGGAACTCTGCATTCAGATGCTTATATCTTTCCTTTTCTCCTTTGCTTTTCACTTCTCTTCTTTTCACAGCTATTTGTAAGGCCTTCTCAGACAGCCATTTTGCTTTTTTGCATTTTTTTTCCATGGGGATCTTGATCCCTGTCTCCTGTACAATGTCACGAACCTCATTCCATAGTTCATCAGGCACTCTGTCTATCAGATCTGCTGCGTCACATCAGTCGTGTCCGACTCTGTGTGACCCCAGAGGTGGCAGCCCACCAGGCTCCCCTGTCCCTGGGATTCTCCAGGCAAGAACACTGAAGTGGGTTGCCATTTCCTTCTCCAATGCATGAAAGTGAAAAGTGAAAGGGATCTATCAGATCTAGTCCCTTAAATCTATTCCTCACTTTCACTGTATAATCATAAGGGATTTGATTTAGGTCATACCTGAATGGTCTAGTGGTTTTCCCTACTTTCTTCAATTTAAGTCTGAATTTGGCAATAAGGAGCTCATGATCTGAGCCACAGTCAGCTCCTGGTCTTGTTTTTGCTGACTGTATAGAGCTTCTCCATCTTTGGCTGCAAAGAATATAATCAATCTGATTTTGATGTTGACCATCTGGGATGTCCATGTGTAGAGTCTTCTCTTGTGTTGTTGGAAGAGGGTGTTTGCTATGACCAGTGCATTTTCTTGGCAAAGCTCTATTAGCCTTTGCCCTGCTTCATTCCATATTCCAAGGCCAAATTTGCCTGTTACTCCAGGTGTTTCTTGACTTCCTACTTTTGCATTCCAGTCCCCTATAATGAAAAGGACATCTCTTTTGGGTGTTAGTTCTAAAAGGTCTTGTAGGTCTTCATAGACCCGTTCAGCTTCAGCTTCTTCAGCATTACTGGTTGGGGCATAGACTTGGATAATTGTGATATTGAATGATTTGCCTTGGAAATGAACAGAGATCATTCTGTTGTTTTTGAGATTGCATCCAAGTACTGCATTTCAGACTCTTTTGTTGACCATGATGGCTACTCCATTTCTTCTAAGGGATTCCTGCCCACAGTAGTAGATACAATCGTCATCTGAGTTAAATTCACCCATTCCAGTCCATTTTAGTTCACTGATTCCTAGAATGTTGACGTTCACTCTTGCCATCTCCTGTTTGATCACTTCCAATTTGCCTTGATTCATGGACCTGACATTCCAGGTTCGTATGCAATATTGCTCTTTACAGCATCGGACCTTGCTTCTGTCACCAGTCACATCTACAACTGAGTATTGTTTTTGGTAGGTGTTGCAAGAGGGCATCAGAGGGCAGACACACTGAAACCATAATCACAGAAAACTAGCCAATCTGATCACATGTAACATTAGCTGAGTGTAATTTAAAAAAGAAGGGATTCAAAAACATTGACACAATAATACATAATATCAAGATGAAGAATATCTTAGAAATGGCTATCCTTGAACTTAGCCTTGAATATCAAGGAAACTCTTGAGCTAGACTTGAACTTGGTATACAACCTCAGAATGTGTAATTAGTACTTTTCACATAATCTATATGCTTATAGAGAGGATATGTCAACATACAAAGTTAGTAACCAATCCACCAAACAATCAAAATGTTCCAGAACGCATTAATCCACAGATTGACAGAAATACAAATGTTAATGTACTTCCTTGTATCATAGTGAAATTGTGGGTGTTTAGAGAACATTTAGGAAAACTCTCTTTTACTTGATGATTTAACTTGAAAATAGTGGTTTGCTTTTGAATTCACACTCTCTAATATCTTGTTGTCTCAGTCACATCACTAGTATTGGCAGTACTTTCAAGAAGTGATTTTTTGTTCCATTTTGAATTTCTACCTTCTTTCCCATATTGTAACCAATACAATGATATGGTTATAAAGCATTATTAATGTTAGCCAATGGTCTAATCACATGCTATTGTTACACAGGCAACATTTGAAAATCTGGATGGCATCATTGACTCAAGAGACATGAGTTTGAGCAAGTTCCAGGAGATGGTGAAAGACAGGGAAGCCTGGCACTCTGCAGTCCATGGGGTCACAAAGAGTTGGAAATGACAGAATGAATGAACAACAACAATCATGCCATCACTATTATCACAATTTCTTTTTTCTTTCTTTCTTTTTTTTTTTACTGTATTTAGAAAGACTGGGCAGAGATTGCTTTTTCTCTCTGCATAACTTATAAACTCTCTGAGCTTCAGTTTCTTCATAGCTATAAAGTGAGGGATAATAATATCTATCTTCTATAGTTATTACAGTAATTAGGTGAAATAAGTTATATAAAAATGCCATAAACCTGAAGAACTATAAAAATGATTTGTGGAAATATAAAAGCAGAAGCCTAGGAGATAAATTGGATTATAGCCTCACAAAAAAGTCCCTTCAACTTTTGCTGTCACCCTTTTATGGCTCAGATGTAGAGGCCTAATGAAAAGGTGGGTGAGACTGCTGTGGTTTCCATTTTTGTAACACAACTCAAGTCTTCTGCAAGCTCAGGTGAGCAGCTTGGGAAAATACTAGAAATACCTAAAAGCTAAAAAGCACTTCTAGACAAAGCAGCTGAAGCTTTACAAGCTTTGTACAGCAACTGCATTCAGTTCTGACACAAATAAAACAAGTCTTCCTCTAATTCTTTTTCACTTTCCCTAAGAAAGCACAGTAAGTCACCTCATGAGATTTTTAAAAGTTGTCTGTCAGCCTCTTCCCCTCCTTTTGTCTGGCAAAAACATTGTGTTAGTTCATGAAGTATAAAGGTATTTAATATTGATAGTCTAATTATTTTTCTTTTGCTCATGCTTTGCTTCACAGAAGGTCATTAAATTTTTTCTATTTTCTAAGAGTTTTTTATTTTAGCTCTTATATTAGGTCTATAATCCATTTTGAGTTACTGATTGTCAACTGTGAGGAAGCAGTCCAACTTCACTCTTTTGCAAATGGATAGTCAGTCATCTAAGCACCATTTGTTGAAAAATTATTCTCCCCTTTGAATTGCCTTGGCACTCGTGATGAAAACCAACTGACAAGATGAGAATTTACTTCTGGATTTTCAGTTCTATTCTATTGATCTATCTGTCTATCCTTTTAATGGTATCACAGTTTTGATTACTATAGCACTACAATAAGTTTGAAAGGAGGAAGTGAGTTCTCCAACTTTGTGCTTTCAAAGTTTATTTCAAAGGTGTTTTGGCTGTTCTAGGTCCATCAAATTTCTATATGAATTTTAAGGTCAACTCATCAATTTCTGCAAAGAAGACAGTGGGGATTTTGACAGGAACTGTGTTAATAAGTAGATCCATTTGAGGATGGAGCTATCATTTTTAACTATATTAATATTATCATTTTTAACAATATTAATTCTTCTAATCCATGAATATGGGAGTATCTTTCTATTTAATTTAGTCTTTTTGAATTTCTTTCAACAACGTTTTGTAGTTTTCAAAGTAGAAGCTTTGTACTTCTTTTGTTAAATTTATTCCCAAATATATTATTCCTTTTGATTTTTATTGCAAATAGAACTGTTGTCTTAACACAATTATCATATTATTCTTTGTTAGTGTATAGAAATACAATTGATTTTTGTATTTTACATTCTGAAACTGGCCTTGTTTTAATGCTTGACCGCTGTTGAAATCAGAAAGTTATGTGAAACCAAGACTCTTGCCAAGTCTCTGCCTGACCTAACTCCTCTTGTCTTAGCTGGGATCTAAGGTGTCAGGTAGCACCCACGCATCAGATAGAAACTGTTTGCAGGGAGCTCTAGGGGCTTCACACTCTGGCTCAGGCCATTTCCATCTGACCTCTTCTCCAGGAGCCCATGGCTTTCTACTTGTCTGTCCTGTGCTACACTGAACAGGCCACCTGCGCTAGTCTGTTTTGTCTCCTGTTCCCTGACACTCGTATCTTGCTTGTTCCTCTGTGTGTGCTTTGTGTGTGCTGTGTCACACCCTGCGTCTTTATTTCACCACCAGGAAGTAAACGCCAGGAGTTTACAGCCATGGACCTTGTCATTTTCACTCACAGCTGTGTCACTGTGTATGTCTCAGCCATGTCACATAAGCCCAGAACTCCACATGTATTGGTTAAGTGATATTTAATAATAATCAAATTCTACCCAAACCTCAAACCCCTTCTCCAGAGAAAGAACAGCATAACCTTCCATTCGACTCAATTACCTGTAGATGCCCATGGGTATCTACAACATAGCTAATATTGTGCTTCTATATTTGCATTTACAGGTATGTTCAGTTGTTCTCTCTTCCAAATTATAGGTGTCCTTTGCATTAAGAATGAGCTTTCTGCAACTGTTGATGAGTAAAAACTATTGGGTCCCAGTAACACATCAAGTCGTGTCCGACTCTTTGCGACCCCATGGACTGTAGCCTTCCAGGCTCCTCTGCCCATGGGATTTCCAAGGCAAGAACAGTGGAGCGAGTCGCCATTCCTGTCTCCAGGGGATCTTCCCCACCCCGGGATCGAACCCATGTCTCCTGTATTGGCAGGTGGATTCACTACCACTGAGCCACCGGGAAAGCCTACTGGGGGCTTAGTATACTTGTGTAACAAATACTCATGTAGTACTTATTGCATCCTGGGCACCATTCTCAGGGCTTTATAAACCTTAACTCACTAAATTCTCTTAAGCATCCTATGCATTAGGTACAGTCATTATTCCTGTCACATGCTAGAAAGTAATGCTCAAAATTCTCCAAGCCAGGCCTCAACAGTATGTGAACTTCAAGATATTCAAGCTGGATTTAGAAAAGGCAGAGGAACCAGAGATCAAATTGCCAACATCTGCTGGATCATCAAAAAAGCAAGAGAGTTCCAGAAAAACATCTACTTCTGCTTTATTGACTATGCCAAAGCCTTTGACTGTGTGAATCACAACAAACTGGAAAATTCTGAAAGAGATGGGAATACCAGACCACCTTACTGCCTCCTGAGAAATCTGTATGCAGGTCAGGAAGCAACAGTTAGAACTAGACATGGAACAACTGGTTCCAAGTCGAGAAAGAAGTACGTCAAGGCTGTATATTGTCACCCTACTTATTTAACTTATATGCAGAGTACATCATGAGAAATGCTGGACTGGAAGAAACACAAGCTGGAATCAAGATTGTTGGGAGAAATATCAATAACCTCAGATATGCAGATGACACCACCCTTATGGCAGAAAGTGAAGAGGAACTAAAAAGCTTCTTGATGAAAGTGAAAGAGGAGAGTGAAAAAGTTGGCTTAAAACTCAACATTCAGAAAACAGAGATCATGGCATCTAGCCCCATCACTTCATCACAAATAGATGGGGAAACAATGGAAACAGTGACAGACTATTTTCATGGGCTCCAAAATCACTGCAAATGGTGACTGCAGCCATGAAATTAAAAGACACTTGCTCCTTGGAAGAAAAGCTATGACCAACCTTGAAAGCATATTAAAAAGAAGAGACATTACTTTGCCAGCAAAGGTCCATCTAGTCAAAGCTATGGTTTTTCCAGTAGTCATGTATGGATGTGAGAGTTGGACTATAAAGAAAGCTGAGCACCACAGAATTGATGCTTTAGAACTGTGGTGTTGGAGAAAACTCTTGAGAATCCCTTGGACTGCAAGGAGATCCAACCAGTCCATCCTAAAGGAAATCAGTCCTGAATATTCATTGGTAGGACTGATGCTGAAGCTGAGACTATAATACTTTGGCCACCTGGTGCAAGAACTGACTCATTGGAAAAGACCCTGATGCTGGGAAAGATTGAAGGCAAGAGGAGAAGGGGACGACAGAGGATG
Source organism: Aepyceros melampus (assembly GCA_006408695.1). Lineage (NCBI taxonomy): Eukaryota > Metazoa > Chordata > Mammalia > Artiodactyla > Bovidae > Aepyceros > Aepyceros melampus. The sequence continues at coordinate 200,577 of SJXQ01003244.1, forward strand.
AGATGGTTGGATGGTATCACCGACTCAATGGACATGAGTTTGAGTAAACTCCAGGAGTTGGTGATGGACAAGACAGGGAGGCCTGGTGTGCTGCAGTCCATGGGGTTGCAAAGAGTTGGACACGACTGAGTGACTGAACTGAACAAGTAAGGATTCTGAGGCACAGAGAGGTTTAGTAACTTGCCCAAAGTCACACAGCTAGCAGAGTCAGGAAGTCTGGTGGAAAGCCTGAGCTTTAACACATCACCCTAGTGTTGCTCTCTTGGTATACCACTTGAGTCCAGGTTTTATGTTCCTATGTCCACCTTCTGCTGATGGGGACCACCTCCATTACATTGGATTGCCACTCCTCTACACACAAATACTGGTTTTATGAGTCAAAAACACAAAGTTGTCTGTTTCCATTCTCAACCCATACTCAGCATTTCCAAGACTTGCTTTCTTCTCCTCCTCTCTGTTAATTCTGAACACACCCATCTCCCTGATGAGACTGGAAGCAACTGGGAGAACAGCAAATCTTTCCTTTTTCTCTTCCACATTTGAGAACATGGTACAGTGCTCTGGACATAACAGGCATTTTGTAAATATTTGTTAAAGAAATAGAGAAGTTTAGAGAAGTTTTCTTGTTCTTTTCTTTAAGGTTAAACTGCTAATAAGAGTCAAAAACACTAAAACCCATTTGGCACCTCTGAGCTGGATTATGGGAAAAGTGAATAGACAGTCTGGTCCAGCTGTAGGAACACAGGCCTGGGTGAGCACCCAAAGAGACCTTGAACCTGAAGACTAAGTAATATTAATGTTTCCGGTGGTAGAGTGGCCAGTGGATAACAGATTGTATTTAGGGAGGAGGAGGAAATATGATGTTAGGGTTAATAACACAGTTAACACTATTTTATAGCCTTTTAGGATAGTTCTTTCTGAGAAGGTCTGTGGGTATTTAAAGATGGCACATGTTCTTTGCTCCTGTATCATACACACTGGAGTCCCATTTCCCTCCTGTTGGATCTGGGTTGGACTCAGTGATTGGCAGTGATTTGACCAGTTGAGTGCAGTGGAAGTTGTGCCACGTGATTTCCATGTCTCAGTCAGCAGGAGCCCATTGGCTTCCTCCTTGGCCTCTGGGAATGCTCACTCTCGGAACCCAGCCACCACGCTGTCAGGAAGCCTAAGCAGCTCTGTGGAGAGGCCAGTGTGCCGGGGAGCCAAGGCCGGGAGCCGCCGCTGAGGTCCCAGGCTAGAGCTAGCACCAACGTGCCAGTCAGGTGAAGAAGTCACCCTGGAGTGGACCCTTCAGCCTGCTGAGCCACCCCAGCTAATGCATGTGGAGCAGAAATGCTCTGTCTCAGCAGGGCTTTCCCAAATTCCTGACTCGAAAACACGGTGAGCAAGTTGAAATTGTTGTTTTATGTCATAAGCAGCAGAGAGTAGCAATAATGTCATAATCAGCACAGTGACAAACAGCCGCAAATACAGCCCATCAAAGAGCTTTTCATTTATAGTTAATTTTTCCTCAAACATACCCACTAGTTCTACATATTTGGCCTGCTCTCAGCCCTTGAGTCATGCGGTGCTTTGGAAAGAAACTGTTCACATCACAGGTCATGGTTCAAAACTGTAACAGATGAGAAAAACAAAACAAAACTAAAACAATAACCCTATGGCTCTATTATTCTAGGATCAAATTGTGAGGAAATTAAAATGTGACACCCTGCACTGGAAAAATTCAATACACAATCTCGTGATTGCTTTAAACCCAGATTTATGGTATTAAGAAAAGTCTAGGCCTTTAACTAGATCAAATAGTTACTAGATCAGTTATTTCAGAGGAATGTTATAGACCTCATATAGGACTACCTCATAATATAATAGGCAGAACAAGAGTATCTTCCCACTTCTGACCCTTGAGGGGCTTCCCCGGTGGCTCAGATGGTAAAGAATATGCCTGCAATGCAGGAGACCTGGGTTCAATCCTGAGTCAGGAAGATCCCTTGGAGAAAGAATTGGCAAACCATTCCAGTATTCTTGCCTGGAGAATTCCATTGACTGGGGAGCCCTGGTGGACTACAGTCCACAGGGTCTCAAAAAAGTTGGACACAACTGAGCGACTAACACTTTCACTGACTCTTGAAGTCTATTACTAAGAACTGATTCATTTGTCTTTATAAAGTGCAAAACATAGTGGGAAGGTTAATAAATTACGTTAATAGAACTCTCAGTCATTCACAAGTTAAATCAAGGAGCAAAATTCCAGTTTACTATGTAAGCACAGGGGGGAAATGGGGTAACTGCTGGAGGAATCAGTAGACAACAGGAGGACCCCAGGCATCTGGGAGTCAGAGGAGGAAGTCTGGGAGACAAAAAGATGTAAAAAAGGGAAGTCCAGTGTGTCTGGGAACTTCTCCTCCTTTCCTGGCATCTTTTAGGCAGACCAAGCTTCTGGGACTTGTATGAGAACCTTTGATACGTATAGGTTTAGAGAGGGTTAAATAAAACAGCCAAGAGTCCTCCGTTATTCTCGCCAATTACTGCCTCATCATATTCTGCTTCCTCCCACTGTCACCCCTTTTCTGCCCCTTTCAAGTGCTCTTTAAAATTGAATTTGCTTGACCTCTTGGTGACTGTCATTCTCAGCTGAGCAGGGTATTTCTGTCTCTGCTCTCCTCAGGTGGCCTCAGATGCTCCTGGCCTTACAGCTTGTCAGCTCAGGATCAGAATATTTGCAGAATAGTCAAAAAACCCTAAAAGAGATAGTTAAACAGATTTTTCTCCTCGGGGCTTGCATGAGCTGTCTTCATACTTCTAGGTAAGCCCACATCACCAACCAAGTCTTTGAGGACACAGAAGGAAAAGTGTATAGTTATTTTTATGTAGCAGTTCAGATGAGATATACATAGAGATATTTACATGGTTCAAATAACTTTCCCCACTGATTGTTTCATTTCCCCTTACGTCTTTTCTTCCCTGGTTTCATTTCCCCTTGTGTCTTATGTTCCTGGTGGCTCAGATGGTAAAGAGTCTGCCTTCAATGCAGGAGACCTGAGTTCAATCCCTAGGTAGGGAAGATCTCCTGGAGAAGGGCATGGCTACCTACTCTGGTATTCTTGCCTGGAGAATTCCATAGACTGAGGGACCCCTGGTGGGCTATAGTCAATGGGGTCACAAAGAGTCAGACATGACTGAGTGACAAACACATACACACAGACAGTATGTCTAATTAGTTACAGGACAAAGACTATTCTGGAGAAAAAAGAGATAGTTCCTCTCTTCCATGTGTCTACACCACACACCTCATGAAGGGCAGGGTTCTCTCTACAAATAAGGACCTATGACATTGATGTCCATCTCTTGGAAGGAGAGGAGAGATGAAACCTAGGGCTTGAGGTTGTGTTTCTATCAAAGCCCTTGCCTTCTTTTTATTTTTGTCCAACCTCGCCTACCATGGCAGACTACCAATATCTGAGTTTTCCCCTCTGGGGCACACAATTAGACTGATTTCCATCCTATAGCATCTGTGTGAGGCCATGTGACTGATTCCTGCCAATGAGATCCCACTCACAGAGGAGAAGTGTGTCCCTTAGAGTAATTGAACATTAGAATCAGGCTTTTCCCCTCAAATATCCCAGTCTGACTGTAAGATGACTGTTCTGAACTCTAAAGAGTCAGCTGGTTTACTGATACTTGTACGAACAAACTGGAAACCATCAACCCTTTAGCAATGGAACCTTGAGTGTGGCATCTTCATGGTTTTACCCAGCCATGTCCCCCATTCTGAATGGGAAAATCCACTTATAAGGGAAGGGACACATGGTCAGCTGATGGTTTTTAACATCCTGTCACAACTACATATTTAGCTGGTCTGTCAATAAAAAATGAATGTGTCCTAAAAGTCCCTTGTCAGTTTTAGACCCATGTAACTTCCTTTAAAACATCACATGCCCCTTAAAAGAAGAAGCTATGCTTTTAAGCTATCTGAGAAGTGAATGTCTATAACCACTTTCAAATTTATGGGATTATAGGTCAGGTCTTCCCATGCCCTAAAAATTGGAGTCCAACTTAAAATGGTTTTCCAGACTTAAATCATGACTGCTCTGACCGGCAAGCTCACAGCTTCCACTTTTTACATCAATTAAAATGTTCTTTTTCTCAATTTCCCCCTTCTCTCGCCCTCGTCTTTCTCTCCACTTCAACAAAATCACCAGTTTATCATCAAGTGACCACTGTGGAAACTTCACTAGAACTGCTGTATTTTACTTTAAATATTGCCCACCCAGGTGCCCTGCTGAGTGTGAGCAGATGTGTGCTTATTCTCGGCCACTGAGCCATTGCTCCTGAGGGCATGTGTTCACCTCTGTGTTTATCACAGGAAAGGTATCTCTTTCCAGAGAGCTCTCTTAATGACAGAAAGAAATCTGTTTTGCTTTGTGCTTTAAACTGTCTGCCCCGCGTGCTGGAGACCCCTCTGTACAATAATCTAGAGGCAGAGAATGGGGCTCTGTGGTGGTCTGTGCGGCTCAGAAAGCCACGTTTTTGTTTTGTTTTTCTTCCCTGATAGAAGGGATCCAGGCAACTCTGTGTATCACTGAGAAGTGGATTCAGGGTAGAGCTGACAGCCTCCCAGCCCACTTCTGTCTTGTACCACCCCTTCTCCCCATCCACCCAGGGGTCTTCCAAGCCCCTCTTGCTATAAATTGAACTGTGTCCCTCGGAAGAAGAGGTGCTGATGTCCTAATCTCCAGTATCTCAGAATCTGACCTTATTTGGGGACAGGGTGTTTATGGAGGTAATCAACTTAAAATGAGGTCACTGGGGTGGGCTGTAATCCAAGATGACTGGTATCCTTATAAAAAGGGGAAAGTTGGACACAGAGACAGAGATGTTCAGGAGAAAGAAGGCCATATGACGGGTGATGCAGCTACAAGCGAAGAAAAACCGAGAATCGCCCTAAACACTGGAAGCCAGAGGAGGCTGGGATGGAGTCTCCTCCAGAGACATCAGAGAAAGCACAACCTTGCTTTTGCACTTTAAGCTTCCAGAACGAGATGACACATTTCTGTTTGGTTAAGCCAACCAGTTTTTGGTACCTTGTTAGAGCAGCCTTAGGAAACTAAAACTCCTCCCTTCCCAATACTTGAAACAACTGCCTTAGGGGCCAGGGTCCTCCATCATCATATACCACTCTGGCAGCATCCCAGCTGGAAATGCCTCCTGCCTGTGCCCTCCAACTACCAACACTTGTCCATCTTATGTCCCACTTCTCCGTGGCCTTGGCCTCTGCAATGATTTAAGTACAAATGAAGTGATTACTTAGGAACCAATGTGCAGTAAAGTAGGAAGGAGCTTTAATGGTACAGGTTGTATATAACATTTCCCAGAGGTTTCTTAGGAAGAAAACTTTACATTGACATGTCTCAAACTGAAGTGTGAATTCTCTCTGAGCATTTTATATCCTGTGCTTGGATTTATAAGACAATCCAAAAAAAGTATCAGTTTTCCATGTTTAAGATCAAAACTTCTGTTTTGCTATGGTTGTTATAATTGAATGCAATTACTACAGAAGACATTATTTTTTTAAATTTATTTTTCCAACTTTACTGAGGTCTAATTAGGAGAAGGCAATGGCACCTCACTCCAGTACTCTTGCCTGGAAAATCCCACAGATGGAGGAGCCTGATGGGCTGCAGTCCATGAGGTCGCTAAGAGTCGGGCACGACTGAGCGACTTCCCTTTCACTTTTCACTTTCATGCATTGGAGAAGGAAATGGCAACCCACTCCAGTGTTCTTGCCTGGAGAATCCCAGGGACAGAGGAGCCTAGTGGGATGCTGTCTATGGGGTTGCACAGAGTCAGAGGTCTAATTGATAAATAATTGCCTATATTTGAGATATACTTTGTGATGTTTTGAAATTTGATACATTGTGAAATGATTGCCACAACCAAGCTAATTAATGTATGTTATAAAATTAATATATGCTATATAGTTAATTTATGTTATATAGTTACCTTTATCTTTGGTGAGAGGACATTACGTTTAAATGAATTTTTCAAGCTGAAGTTTGCAGGCACTTTTGTTTTCCTTTAAGAAGAGCCTGTTTATTTCTCAATATTAACAAATAAAAGGAGTGGTCAGAGAGGAAGCTGGCTGAGGGCAGTAATGGCACTCTTCCACCTTACCACTTGCCTGTTCTGATATGAGCTGGAACTCATGTGATGTGGAGCCAATTTGCTAGCTCATCGTTAGCCATTACATGTACATATACATTTGTTTGAGGTTTTTAGAACACAAAAAAGATTGTTCACCTGTCTTTCTGCCCATTTAAACTGCCTTTCTACATTGCACTCTCTTTCCCCCTCATGGAACAAATATGCCGTGAGCTACTTTTAAAATCAATTATTCAGGGTCTTGGAGGCTGGAAGATGGAGCAGAAGTTCCCTGGAGTATTCTGAAGTAAACATCACATTATAAATGAAGAGCCCTTTATAAATAGGCCGAAAGGATGGGGAATAGAAATATAAGTGGACAGGCTAGATTCCAATCCCCACCTAACCTCTAGGAAAACTTTTTTCACCAGCTTGAACCTGAGCACAGCTGCTGGGAAAGTGCTTGGGAATCCTTAAGGGTGATGCCCTGCCTCTGAGTCAAGTGAAAAGGGTCTCTGATGCATGCTGCATGTGAGTGTTGGGAAAGAATCTGCTTCTCCAGGCCTGGTTCCTCCCTCTGAGCATCATCGGCCAGGAAAGAAGACATGCTTCTCTGCAGAGGTTGCACAGAGGGGAGGGCGGGCCAGAGTAGGAGGGAAGGGTGGGCTGGGTGGCCTCTGTCTAACAGGAGGCCCCCTCCAGGCTGCCTTCCCAAGGCCTGATTTCTAGCCCTCCCATCGCCTGTCTGGGGAAAAGGGCCTTAGTAGCTGCCTGGAGGAAGGTTTAGACAAGCAGGAGAGCAGGAGATGGTCTGACAGGATGAAAGCTTGACCCAAGATTTTGTTAGGAATGGAAAGATATACTTAGATTCCTCATTACCCTGTTTTCAAAGCAGGAGGCACCTCCTATGGATCAGGCCTCCAAAAAGGCCTTCTAGGGGCCTGGTCCATTTTTGTTCTCTTCTTAGAAAATAGTTAGGTGTAGAAGCCACTTTGAAAATATCTTCTTACTGGACCTCTGGGAGTAGCAAGAATTGACCAGGTCTTGGCTGAGGAATGACAGGTTACATAATCTTTTACCAGGTACTAGAAAATCCATCTTAAACACAATTGCACAAAACCCCATAATGTTTAATTAAAATATAATATGTACACACATGCCTATACAGTTTTACATGGCATGATCTTTTCATCACGTGTGTTATGTTTTAATTAAACATTAATCAGTGGGCACAAAGTTTCAGTTAAGGAAGGTAAGTTCTAAAGATCTGCTGTACAGAATGACTGTCATCAAAAAGAACACAACAAATGCTGGGGAGGATGTAGAGAAAAGCGAAGCCTTGGACACTGCTGGTGGGAATAGAAATTGGTGCAGCCACTATGGAAAACAGTATGGAGGTTTCTCAAAAGACTTAAATAGAACTACCACGTGACCAAGCAATTTCACTACCGGGTATATATTCAAAAAAGCTAAAAAACACCACATAATTTGAAAAAATATATGTATCCCCATGTTCACAGCAGCATCATTGATAACTGCCAAGATATGAAAGCAAACTAAGTGTCCACTAACAGATACACAGATTAAGAAGATGTAAGATTTATATATGTGTGTGTGTGGATATATATATATTTATAACACAATGGAATACTACTCAGCAGTTAAAAATAAGGAAAGTACATGTAGTCAATAATAATGTTTGGTACACTTAAATATTTATTGAGAGAGTAGATATCATGCTAACTGTCCTTACCATGCAAAAACAAAATTAAAAATATATTTAATAAAAAGTAATTTTTCTCCTCTACCAGGCCTTCAGGCTTTCTCTTCAGAGGCAACCAATTTATCCTGCCAAATATTTTTCTATGCATCAACAATATCATAGATGCCTCAGTGTATACATATGTTATTTTATGTGCATGGAAGTCTATCATACCCAATATTTGAGATCTTGCTTTACTCATTGCATATGTAAGAGATCTTTGCATGCCTACACAGAGCCCTCTAACTCATTTTTAAAAGGAGCTATCCTCTCTATACTGTGGGAACTTCAGCGAACATCTCATGCATACATCTCTTATCAGGTGTGCAAATTTATCTGCCAGATTTATTTGTAGCAATAGAACTGTTAGGTCAAAGGTATATGAATTATTTATTATCATAGATATTGACAAACTGCCCTCTAAGGACGCCATGTTGATTTACATTCTCTGCCTCTCTGCACTCTTACCAGTGTTGTACCTTTTCAAAGTTTCTGATCTTTGTAAAATGTGTAAGTAAACAAATGTGTCTCAAGTGATTTTCCTGTTTCCAGTCTTGTTCCCTTCAGTTCACTAAACACCCTGCAGCTTGCATGATGTTTCTCAAACGTGGATCTAATCCTGTAACTCAGCTCAGGACCAAAACCCTTCCATGACTCCTCATTGTCTTTGGGATAAAGTTCTGTTTCTTGGACTGGCTCACAAAATCCTTAGCATCTGGGCCGGTGCTCGGGGACACCATCACTCAGCCACACTAGACTACCCTGCTTTCCTCAGACAGGTCCTGCCCTTCCTCACCTCATCCAGGCCTCTCCTCCATGCTCCTCCTGTCTGAGACCTCTCTCCTTTGTCTGTCTCCCCTTCTCTGGCTCATTCTGACTCGTTATTCTGGTTACACCTTTCATATGACACCCACTAGGTTATGATGAGGTGCACCCTGGCTGCCTCCACATCCTCTAAATGTCACCTTTTAAATTATGTAAAATTTGGTACATGCAAAATAACAAATACATATGTGTCCATATATGTAAGTTATGAAACATAGTCATAAAAATGAATACCTACGCACCTACCAACGACCTCAAGAACCAGATAGCTGCCAACACTGTAACATATGCTGCTTTCCTTACCACACTGGGTGGTAATGGTCTCTATATTTATCTCTATTTTGCACCAGAGTCTCAGTTCTAGGCCCCGTGAGTCTGGGTCTGACTTGGACATAGTGAATCCCAGGGCCAAGCACAGAGCCTGACAAGTTTTATTGCAAGCCTTAATAATATTTAAAAATTGAATTCAATAATATTCAGAGGATGAGATAGTTGGATGGTATCACCCACTCAATGGACATGAGTTTGAGCAAACTCTGGGAGATGGTGAAGGACAAGGAAGCCTGGTGTGCTGCAGTTCACGGGGTCGCAAAGAGTCGGACACGACTGAGTGACTGAACAACAACAACATCCAGAAAGAGGACTACTTTAAAAGAAAAAAAGTAACAAGGCTCCCAGAGAACAGGTTAGTTATTAAGAACCTACCGTCAGTTCATCCTATACACTCTGGGTCATTTTTCTAAAGTTGGGTATCAGTTTGTACAGCTTAAGCTTCCTTCTCTGGCTCCTTCAGCAAGGCTAGGCTGCTGGGACATATTTTTTCTTTCTTTTTGCTTTACTGTTGTTCATTTACATTTTCAAATTTTTTATCATCAAGGTTGAATAGCTCTTGACTTACCAGCAGTTCACCTTAATGTTGTCATTGCAAAGTAAATGACTTTATTGCCCTTATTCTTTAAACTTGCCCTGATCTATGATTTAAAGAATCTTTGTTAATGTTTTTGAATTACAATCTTTCCTACCCTTTACAGGTATTGAAGGTTTACTAAAAGAAGTAGAAAAAAGAGAAAAATCACTGTTCTTAGTAATTGTCAGTTCTATGTGGTCATTCATCGATTTGTTCATTTGACAGATATTTGAGTGCCTATGAATACCATGCACAGATGTATGTGAATAAAGCAGAAAAAAAAATCACTGCTCTTGTGGAACTTACATTCTAATAAGAGGACACTGGCAAAGATAAGTAGCAATAAAAGGGAAAGTAAAGCAGGAAAAGGGGATGAGAAGGGACAAGTCTGGATGTTTCTTTAAAAGAGGAGTTCTGATGAGGTCTCCCATCGGAGATATCCATGAAGGGAAGAGAGACTCTATGGTGATATTAGGGGTGGAGGCTGAGCAGAGACGGTTCCCTGGGCAGGTCAACTTGGCTGTGTGGGCACATTCATGCCTACTTTCTAGAATATTCCAAGCTATAATGCTGCTGTTTACATTTTATAATAGATTCTCTTACATTTGATAGAGAATAGAGCTTGTAATAAGCTCTAATACTAGAGCTTATTACCATAAGCCCCTAAAACAAGTTTCTCTTTACTCCAAGAGAAAGCACTGTGTGAAGAGGCAGCTACATTCAGCAGGAGTGGAACCAGGTAGTCAGCGGTGGTTCTTTTCTGGCAAACCTCTCACTGACAAAATGAATGCTGAAGAACTGAAGGTCCTGAAGGACTATGTTGAACAGGTTATAATGAGCCAAGCTTCGTAAAGCCCAATAGCAGCTGAGAACTGAACTGATTCTGTGGGCTGTCCCCAGGTCCCTCCTGCCCCTTTTTTATTGTTGTTGTTATCATTTCCTAGCTCTACGGCTTGAAATTTATTTTCACTGTGCTGAATCCCATAGGAATGGATTCAGTTCTAAGGAATTACCAGTGAAAATTTCATCTCTGGTGGAGACCAACAAAAATAATTAATAAAACACAAAGAGCCAAAAAAAAAAAAAAAAGGTTCCTAGCCCCTTCACTAAAAATGTAGCTTCACCCTTGCCTGCTTCCTGTTGACTCTGAATAATAAGATTGCTCAGCCACCTACTTCCCCCTTAGTAAGGCTCCACAGAGGCGAGGGGGAGGGAGATCTAATGAGATGGTGCCTATGAAAGCCCAGTACATGTACTTGCATAGAAGTTTCCTGCTGCTTTGATTATTGTGATGAGCTTGGAAGAAGTCAGGGGTACTCAGGTTTTATAAAGTAGAAAGATGCTATTCTCTTGTGTATTAAGAGTCAAGCCATTCAAAGCATATGCATATTTCTATACCTCCGAGCAAGCAGGGATATGTTAGACCAAACGCTCTGTGGGGGTGGTCTAAGCAGAGAGAACAACTCAAAGGAGTTGTCTCCGCGGTGGTGGGGTGGGGGGTGGGGGCACTCCTTAAAGACAACGGTTGTCCAGGGCTAGCATCAAGTGGCCCAAAGGAGGCACCTTAGAAAGAAAGGGAGGATATCCACACAGGATGGGTGGAGCGGAAGGGAGGGGCGCCGCTTGGTGGGAAACAAAACAAACAGATTCGGTACAATTTGCACAATAAAAGGAAGAACAGAGGATCTACTGTGCCAGTTAGAGGACAAACAAAGTGTGCACCCTGGCAAATTGGCACATGGAATGAATTGGATGAGAAACAGTCCATCAGGAAGGACTATTAGTGAAAAGAACCACAAATGTAGCTAGACTCCAGCTTCAGGGGTTCTAGGATTCTCCAGGTTTGGTTAAGGTGGATGAAAACTATCTCCCAGCTATGATCACAGTCATGTCTGCAAAAACAGAATTGGGGCGATGGGAAAAACCTGAAGGGAGATAAACTGCTGCTCATATTCTGTCCACTCATTGTGTGTCGCTTCGGTTCAGCTCCACCCTGTGGAAAGCCACCAGCTTGGAGAAAGATGCAGGTGCTGATCACTCAATCAATCACTAAAGTGCTCTCACAAAGGAACCAGCTGCTAACAAGATGCATTGGAAGCGATGGTAGGAGACAACCGACTATTAAATAGTGGAATGAAGTGACCTTTAAGCTCATTTTCAAGGTGTCAGGAGAATAAGCAAAGCAGAATTCTTCTAAAGATGTTAGCAGTACCTCTCTCTCCTGCTTTGCGATATTTATTAAAATCTAGTGAAACATGCTATATTTTAAATGGAAAACCAACAAGGACCTACTGTATCGCACAGAGAACTCTGCTCAGTGTTATGTGGCAGCCTGGATGGAGGTGAGTTTGGGGGAGAATGGAGACGTGTATTTATGCTGAGTCCCTTTGCTCTATACCTGAAACTATCACAACATTGTTAATCGGCTTTATTCCAATATGAAATAAAAAGTTAAAAAAAAAAAAAAACTAGTGAGGCAATTTTGCACGGCTATAGATTTTCCAATCAAATTCCCCCTGGGTTATTATTCAGATAGACTCAGGGAGAGAATCCTACTGTGATAATGACCATGATAATAAAAGTAATTTTCATCATCTGCATAGGCCATTATGGTTCATATACTGCTTTCACTTACATGGCCATATTTAATCTCCATGAGAACACTCAGCTATTATGTATCCCTGTTTTATAGATGAGAAGGCTGGCCCAGGTTCACGCTGCCAGAATTAGTAGATGGTAGAGGTCAGAAGAACAGAACTGTTAGGTATGTGCTAGACGGTATCTTTCAGGCTCCTCTGCTTTCCTCTGCCCTGTGGGAAAGAACACTGAGCCCTGGCATTGACCCTCATTCTCTCTCCATACAGAGTGCCACTAACTCACAGTTCCCACGTGTCAGAACTTCTTTATGACCCACGGGGACTGGAAGACAAAGGCATGGCTCACCCAGGTACAGGGAGAGCTGAGCAACCGAGGGCCTCGTCACCAGCCTCAATAAGCCAGAGTGAAAAAGGACCCGTGGACGCAAAGGTCAGCTTCCCAGGAGCTGGGCCCTTGTTCCCAGTGCAGAGTTACCTGTCAGCTCTGTGTCCTGTGCTTCCTTCAGCAACCCCCTCCTTGCCTGTTGCCAGAACACAAAACCCTTTGAACCTAAGCTTGTCAAAGTATCCATCAGAATGTTCTGGAAGATGTTATGAGGCACATCTGAGGTGTGGACGGGGTGATGGAAGCATTCTGTGATCAGATGAGCTTGGGAAATGCTCTTGAACATTTACATGCACGTTAGTTATATTAAAGTTTCTGGGAGATCCCACAGTAAAGAACTACTTAATTTTTATTTATTTCTGTGTTTCTGAACCTCTTTTCTTTCTTCTCACCCCTACGAATGTCTACTGGAGTATTTCTTTACCCGTTACCGAGTTGTGTAATTATGCAACACCCCAATACATACCAGAGCACAGAATGTTCTGGAAATGCAGAGCTCCCTGTATACAACTCAGTATGCAGCTTACAACTGTTGAAAATTGCAAGGCATTTTGTACATCTGTAGAGGGCAAGGTGTACTATGCACATAAAAGAATGAACTATGATCAATTAAACAACCTGTTCATTTGATAATGTTACAGACCAATGGGTCTCACATTTTGTTGCAGTTAGAATCACCAGAGGAACCTTAAAAGTTTTGATGACCAGGCTGTTGTTGTTTAGTAGCTCAGTCGTGTCTGACTCTTTGCTACCCCATGGACTGTAGCCTGCCAGGCTCATCTGTCCTTGGGATTTCCCAGGCAAAAATACTGGAGTGGGTTGCCATTTCCTTCTCCAGGGGATCTTCCCAACACAGGGATCAAACTGCGCCTCCTGCATTGGCAGGCGGATTCTTTACTGCTGAGCCACCAGAGAAGCTGGTGAGGTTCTACCCAGACCCATTAAGTCAGAAGCTGTAGGGGTGTAACCAAGGCATTAGTATCTACAAAGTGTTCCGGGTGATTTCAGTGTACAGACAAAGTTGGGAACCAGAGGAAGAAATGATTATCCTAAAGCAAAGATCAGATATGGGGCTGACAAGAGCTTCTGGGCACTTACACGGGCCACTTGAAAACTGTCCATGAGTTTATGAAATGTCTCCCCTCCCGGAAAGAATAAGACAAGTGCTGCAGTCTTGGCTTATCATGCTACAGTTTGAATCAGTAAACATGTGTTCCTAATACGCCTGATTGGTTTAATTATACACAAATATGTGTGGTTTATTTTATATTGCAGAAAGCTGCAGATGTGAAGTTTTAATTATCACATCATATGGCAATTTAGTTCAAGATGGATAGTTCAAATTCAGGTTGTAAGGAAAGATACTGAAGAGTAGGCTTGGAAAATGAGATTTGGGGGTTGTGCAATGCAATTGGCTTCTGAACCCACTATTGAATTCAGAATACTGAATGCTCTGTGGGAAATACCTCCCTTCAAAAACTACTTGCCTAAATACATAGATCATGAATGCACTCTAATAGTGGTTGAGAGCTAAAACTCAGGTTTTTTTTTTTTATCATTCCAGAGAGTCATGAGGAAAGAGGAGACACTTAGGAAGGGATGGGGGGTCAAGAAATTTTTGAGCATAGAACTCTCAAGAAACGGTAGACTTTAGTGAGGTCATATAGTGTGTTTTGAGTGGTCAGGAACAAAATAAAAATAATAGTAGTTGGACTTTCCTACAGGTCAGTTTGTACTGTACATGCGTAAGGTGTCTCTCCATTTAATCCTCGCTTATTAGGGAGGTTCTGTGACTATGCCCTTTTCCTGATGAGGAACCTGGGGAGACTGAAACAGCTGATGCTTCCCAGCTGCTTGGCACCAGAGCTGGCACCCGGCAACACCTAGTGGTGGTAGCTCCTGATTTTCAGATGGTCAAATCATAGAATGTCAAGAATGGGAAGAGGCTTTAGAGACCATTAGCGGGACTCATTTTGTTTCTTAAAAAGAAACTACACAAATAGAACCGTAACAGGAGGGGAGTTCAACATTTGGGGGCTGCTTTTGATTCCAGTGATTCAGGTGAAGCCAGAGGAAACGGACATTTCACTTGATCTAGGGAAAGATTTCTATAACTGATAACAAAATCTAAGTGCTCCTTTTAAATATGGTGTCATATGAGCTATATTGCCTCATCTTTATCACGTAGTTTAAGAGCTGTTCCTGCAGTTCAGGCACAATGGGGGAAGAGGAAAGGGGAAGGGAGGGAACTGCAGTCACTTGCAACAGACTTCCAGCTGTTTCAGCTTTTCTGTGATTCAAAGTGATGGCTTTGATGAACTCACTTTCCCTCTAAACAACAATGGAGAAGGCGATGGCACCCACTCCAGTACTCCTGCCTGGAAAATCCCATGGGTGGAGGAGCCTGGTGGGCTGCAGTCCATGGGGTTGTGAAGAGTCGGACACCACTGAGCGACGGCACTTTCACTTTTCACTTCCATGCATTGGAGAAGGAAATGGCACCCCTCTCCAGCGTTCTTGCCTGGAGAATCCCAGGGACGGGGGCGCCTGGTGGGCTGCCTTCTATGGGGTCGCACAGAGTCGGACACAACTGAAACAACTTAGCAGCAGCAGCAGCTAAACAACAATAATATGTTTAAAAATCTGAATACACTTTTCAAAAATGTAAAAATAAGCCATCGTTAAGCAAACTCTCTACAGAAAGATAATACCTGAGAAATGGTGTTTAGCAAACATTTTTCCATAAGGGGCTAGAGAGTAATATTTTTAGACTTCATGAGCCATGTACTCTCTGTTCCAACTAGTCAACTCTGCCATTATAATGTGAAAGCAGCAATAGGCAATATGCAAATAAATGTTATATTTCAGTAAAACTTTATGTTAAAGATACTTTTATCCTTATTATTTATTTGGCTCTGCAGGACGTTTAGTTGCGGCATGTAAGATCTAGTTTCCTGATCAGGGATTGAACCTGGGACCCTGCACTGGAGTCTTCGCCACTGGACCACCAGGGAGGTCCCCCAGTAAAACTTTATTTACATAACCAGTTGATGCGCTGGGCTTGGCCGATGGTTTGCTGATCCCCGCCTTAGAATAAGCCTTGCAAATCCCATTGCCTACAGTAAATCCAGTTGTGGGGTCCCCAACAAATTAGTAGGCACAGTTTCCACTCAGCCCTGGCTGAGGGTGGTCACACAGATGTGCGCTCAGCATGGCCAGATCCTTCTGCTTTTTCAAAACAGCCAGAAACGTGTATTTTTATGTGAGAGTTTCTGATTTTTTTAAATGTGGCAATTCATTCAGACAACCACCACCCTGGGTACCCAGTGGAACCACTTGGCAGATTGCATCAGGCAATGTCACACAGCTTGTGCTCAGAGCAATTTTTAAAATTAACCGATGTGCTCAAGATAACAGATGTGGATTTTTCTACCATTATCCTTTTTGTCTGTTTTAATCGAGTAAGTTTGACATGTAACATATAAGTGTAAGGTATACAGGCTGTTACTTTAATATACTTATGTGTTGTAATATGATTGCCAGCATCTTGATATTTCTCACATTACATAATGAAAGTACTCTACTATTGCCTCTATTCATTACCCTGAGTTAGATCTCTATGGCTTATTTACTACTTGTTATCATTATCCTTCCTAATATAAGAGACTCTTAACAGAGCACTGATCAGTGGCAGTTCTTTTGTGTATTAGTTTATGAATTCTCACAATCACCCATTCAGCTTAGGCTACGAGAGGGTAAGTAGCTTGCCCAAGGTCACACAGCTAACATGTGGCACAGCTGGAATTTGAATGTGGCAGCATGAAGGCAGCCTGGAATCTATGCATGAGACTACAGTGCTATCCCTGCCTCCCATCGGGGGCTACTGCTCTCTCTTCACCTGGAACTAAGCTTCAGCAACAGTGATAGAAGGAGAGAGAAAGACTCTTATTCTCTCTCTTCTATCTGGACTCAGGGTTCAAGGTCTTCCCTTCCCAGTCAACTTATGCTTTCTGTTCTGGAGACTTGTGGCTCTGGGGAAATGTCATGTCTGAGACGCCTTCCTTGGTGGCCTCAGAGGCACGCACCCAGCAAGTGTCAACTCAGAGGTTTGGGTCCCGTTTGTATTTTATTAATATCATAATTATTTTTCTGTAAAGTAAGTCTTTTTCTGCTCTGGTATTTGCATTAATTCGCCATACAATATTTGGTTTAGTTATTCACCTTGCTTTTCTAATTTCTCTTAGTAAGCTCCAAGCAAATGACTTCAGACATGTATGGAAATATTTTTTTTTTCTTAAAGTCATAGTACTGAATTTAGGGAAAGGAAAGAGATGCAAACTGCTTTGACAAGACAGTAAGAATTCATATCTAACTTTGATGAGTGGAATGCACACTGCTTGTGAGAGAGAGGTGTAAATTTATCTGTTCTCTAGGAAACTTAAATTGCAGAGTAGATACTTATATCATTTTTCTGAAATGCAACTACAAGTTTTACTGTTGATTTTTGAAAGTACTCGGTGATTTCAACTGCAACAGAAATGCAGAAGGCAAAATAAAATATAGTCCCCCTTTTTTACAAAGGCAAATACGTCTGGGAGGCCAGTGGAGCTATCAGTCATACATAATTCAGTGTGCGATACTTTATTCAGCAAGGCTTTCCTTCTAAAGCCCAGGGAAGCCAGATTCACTGGGAAAGGAGAAAAGACAGCCTTGGAATTCCGGGGTCATGGGAGGCTTATGGCAAGCAGGGGATGTGGCTTTACGATAAAAACAGGGTTTTCCCGGAACTGTCCCAGTTTTAAAACTGGAAGTCCCGTGTCGCAGCAACCCTCTCAGTCCCGGGCAAACTGGGGCACACTGGTGACCTAAAATAAGATTTCCTGCCCAGCCGTGTGATCCCACGCCCTCCTATCCCCACAGCTTAGCCTTCCTCACCTCTACTTGCAGGTGTGGCCCCCAGGCTCTAAATAGCCTCCTTCATTGTTCTCTAGATTTCCTTGGTCACAAGGATCACCTGGATGCTTATAAAAACACAGATTCCCAAGCTGCGCTTGCTTGAGGTAGGCCTTGGGAATCGTGAGTTCACCAAGAACGCAGGGGAGATGTTTGGCAGACAAGCCCTGGGTAGCCCAAATTCAGGGGCGATTCAAGGACTTCTGGTCCAATAACCAGGAGACTCAGCAGTGATGCCTGAGTTCTGTGGTCTGACTTAGACTGTAGCCCACTGCGAGCATCTAGGTTTCCAGAAGACTTTGCCCTCACAAAGATCAGGGACTGTCTCTGAATCCTCTGTTCAGAGGATGACCGTTCCCATCAGCAGACAGAGGTCTCTGCGGCTTCCTGCCTTTCTGAATGTCTTAAAGAGCTTGTTCTGGTTAGCCCACTTTTCCGACTCTGTACTCTGACATCGCCTGCCTGCCCACGAGGTGGCCTCTTGCCTGTCACCGGCTTCTGGAGCATAACATCCACTTCTACCTGCAGGAGCACCCCTCTCCTGCGAGTCCTCACTGTCCCGGCCTCGTCCAGTTTCTCCCACAGACTGCATTTAACCCTTTTCTCTCCAGATGTTTTAAGAGATTCACCAGCATAAGAAGAATGCAAAAGGCAGGGGATACTTCTGCAGGGGGGTGCCATGAGCCCCTGAAATGACTGCTGAGGTTGAATTCCAGCTGTGTGACCTTGGGCCTCAGTTCTTCATCTGTAAAATGGGTCACTAGCAGTGCTGTATTGGAGAAGGCAATGGCACCGCACTCCAGTGCTCTCGCCTGGCAAATCCCATGGACGGAGGAGCCTGGTAGGCTGCAGTCCATGGGGTCGCTAAGAGTCGGACATGACTGAGCGACTTCACTTTCTCTTTTCACTTTCATGCATTGGAGAAGGAAATGGCAACCCACTCCAGTGTTCTTGCCTGGAGAATCCCAGGGACGGCGGAGCCTGGTGGGCTGCCGTCTATGGGGTCGCACAGAGTCGGACACGACTGAAGCGACTTAGCAGCAGCAGCAGCAGCAGCGCTGTATAACAGCGTCATCACATCACTGGCAGGGTTCAATGACAAGATTTCTGTAAAGCCGTTAGCACTGTTTCCGACACATACAAAACTCTCTGTAACTGTCACCCTCGATGTTACTATCCCTGGTTGTATCCATGATTGTTGCAATGATTCTTTTTACCAGGAAGTAGGCGAAAGGCACAGAAGATAAGGTAAGGTAGGAAGAGGTCCTGTATCTTTCTAAAGAATTTTCAAGGGCTTCTTCTGTACCTTGGAATTTTAAAGACACACTCTCCCTCTTCTGCATCTCCATCCAACTCATCAGCACAAAAGATTATCATCATGTTTTTAACATAAACATCAGGATCTGTGATCTTCCATTCAGTGGCAAGGAGTTAATACCCAAACCCTTCTAGAAAATTCTGGCTATATTATTATTATTATACATTTGACCTCTTCTTAGAGGACCAAGAATTGGAACTAAGATTATTAGGTTCAGTAGAGATATATTGGACATATAAAAGCTTTGGTAGCCTGCTCTATGAATGTGGCCCTCTTTTGTACTATAAAGTCCCAGCACCCAAATCACATTTGAGATTTAAGTATATAACAGCTGCTACCCAACCACCAAATATATCATGTTTTGCCCCAAGTCAGCGCACTGGAGTACTCTTCAAAGGGAAATACATTTACATGAATCAATTTTATCTTTCCTATCAAAGAAAGCCAATCAGATTATTTAGCCCAGGGAATCTATTATTAGAGGAATAATTTTGCCTTCTTGCCCTTGCTCATTGATGAGCAAGATTCATCTTATTTATAATACCCACATGAAAGGCAAGAAAACCCCCAGCAGATGAAAGAAAGCCAGTTGCCTCGGCAGGACACTTCAGAAGCACACTCTCATGAGCTGACAATGGGGCTGGTTTTCCAAGGTCTCTCTGGATGGAAGTGCTGGAGCAGAGGAGAGTCAACTGCACTGTAAATTCAAGAACCGCTGAGTGCTCCAAAGTGTGGTTTTAGCCATACACATTCTCGACCCTTGGACTTTTGCATTGCTGAGATCTGCATCAATAGCTTGTGCTTTCCAGGGGTGGGATAAGCATTCTGATAACAAGCTTTACAGGCTTCCCATCACAGCCAGCGTAGCACAGGTTCTATGAATTCAGAAGGTCTGGACCAAGTATGCCTCCTGCCATACGAGTAAACAAAGGAACCTGTGGCCATCAAGCCACCAGCCACTGCAGTCCCCAACTGTGTACCCTGAGGATTCAGGATGGAAAAAAACCAGGAAACTGGCCCTAAATAGTGAAGGTGCCTAACAAAGGAATCTTTTCGATGTGCCCAGGCTCTTGTATCTTCCCACATATCATCTTGAGATATCTGATTTCTTCAACAGTAATCTTCTGATGTTCTGACTGCCTGGTTTTTGCTGCAAAACTCCAAGTATCCTGACTTCTCCCTTACCTCTTTGGAACAGTCCCTTGGAGCTATCTGAGAGGCTACCTCCTGGGTGCAAGTCCTCAGAAAGGCCACTGAATAAAAGGTAATTCTCAATGTTTAGGTAGTGCGTATTTTTCAGTCAACAGAGAGATGGGGCCCACTCACAGTGGGACTGATGTTCTTTGAACCTGTAAGGTAAGTAAAGGAGGTGCCCTGAGAGCCCCCTCGAGTCCCAGATCTCAGACTTCTCACCGAAATGCAGATGACGTCATTTCAGTCAGAGATGTACTTTTCCAAGGGAGAAGTTAGTGCCTCTCAGATCAGTCCATACTCCATCGGTAATAAAGCACGTGGGTGACCACCATGCGACTGTGTGCCCTCGACCTGGTTCCACAGTGCAGGAATGAAGAGGTGCCCCTTCTGGGCAGTGGACTGAGGCTCGGGGGAGGGGAGGGCAGCTGCCCCAAGACTCTTTGAAAAGCTCACTCTCATGGGTGTCAACCTGGGCATGTGTCTATTCAGACCACTTCCACTCTGGTCTCCTCTTCCTTGGCCGTCCTGTTAGACACCATCATGCTTAGCACTTTAGTATGTAAGTTACGTTAGGGCAGCACCTGTAGCTAGAACCGTAGACCCCGTGAGAGCAGAGGCTGTGTGCTGTTCCTTTGTGTGTCTCTCACAGCTCCTGTAACCCCAGTGGCTGAAGAAGATGAAGGTGATGATGTTGAGGTTGGTGAAACCATGGGTAATCATTAGTTAAGTCCATTTCACCTATAACTTGCCTTCACTAATGAAGATTGCTTTAATTATTGCCACTGAGGCTTGCATGTCCTCCAAGCAGCACATAACTTTAACAGTGAGGTGTTCTTCCAAGGTGTTTTCCAAGAACTTGAGAGTCAGTTGTGTCTAGTTTGAGCCGAGCTGGTTAAGACTGGAGAGGATCATGCCCCTTCAACTGGGCACGTGTGAGTGTCCACTCAGAGATCTTTTGAACATGGGGAGCCCTGTAGCTTATTACACCTGTGCAGAACAATCACTGCACCCTTCTTCAATCCCCTTGACTGGGGACACACTCTTCCTGTCCCCAGGCCTCTGTTGGGACCATCATGCTTTTTCATTCTTTATCCCATAAAGGCCCCTCGCCCCGTGCCTTTGGGGAGGTGGATTTGAGGTTTGTTCTCACCTCTCTTTGCTGAATGCTTTGCATATACATTTCTCTTTGGCTCAGACCTCAGTGTCTCAGGGTTTTGGCTTGCTGCACACCAGGCCACAAGTGATCCTGGTTTGGTAACAATAGTGTTGATGAAGACGTGCTAGCAGCAAGGGTAACCAACATCCATGGCTGCCGAAGCCAGGGCAAAGCCCTTTTCATGGGTCTCCTCATTTCATTCTCCCAGGAACCCATTGAGGTACAGATGAAGAAACTGAGCCTGGTAAAGGATAAACAGGGTTAAGGTTACTGTACTGGGTTGCATAATGTCCTCCAAAATTCATACCCATCTGGAATCTATGAATAGGACCTTATTTGAAAATAAGGTCTTTGAAGAATCCATTAATTCAGTTGCGATGAGGTTGTAGGGGAGGAAAACATGGCTTTCCATTGACCCTCCTAAATTCTCAGCTGGGGCTCCTGTAATCAAAGACAGATTCACAAGAGAATCAATCAACAGAAGCTTATTTTCATGCATACCTTCTGTATACATGAGAGACACCCACAGAAAAGAGATTAACTCTCAGAAGTTGCTTAGAATTTGGTGTTAAATAAATAGGGTCAGGAAGATCCTCTGAAGGAGGGCATGGCAACTCATACCAGTATTCTTGCCTGGAGGATCCCATGGACAGAGGAACCTGACCCATGGGGTTGCACAGAGTCGTACATGACTGAAGCAACTTAGCATGCAGGCAGCACCACCTTTAACCAAGGACAAGGAGTTGTGGAGGAGGCTGGTTATGGGAAGGTAACCAAGAAAAATTTTAAGGTGAGCCTTAAATGCAGTGGTTGTTGTCTTCACAAAAGGAGGGAAATTTGCACACACCCAGGGGATACACTCAGGGAAGACACGCCATGTGAAAATGGAAACAGACTGGAACTCTGCTGCCAAAGCTGAGCAATGCCAGCGACTACTGGCAACCACAGGAAGTGCCGACTGGAAAAAAAAATGCACAACCTAAAAGCTGAGAATTATTTTTTATTTGTTGGACAAAACTGAGGACAGAAATGCAGAACACAGCCTCTCAGATAGCTCTAAGAGACTGCTTTGAAGAGGTAAGGGAGGGGCCAGCATAGTTTTTACAACAAAGACCAGGTAGTGAAACTTCAAAATATTACTGTTAATTGAAGAAAACCAGATATCTCAAGTTAATAATTTAAACACTTTAATATGAATGGGAAGATGCAGGATTTTGGGCTCTTCAAAATCATTCCTTGCAAGTGCATCGTAACTATGTAGGGTCAGTATCCTGCTTTTCTCCATCCTGCGTCCCCTCAGGGCTCACCATCCAAGGTGATGGTAGTGACCGATGGCCACCACAGCCTTTGTTTTCTGATACAGCAGCAACATTTTTCATTCCACAGAAGAGAGAGAGCTGGCCAGATCTCCGCTCAGAGCCCTCTGTAGGAATCGACCCAGCTCACGTCTTGATTTCAGACCTCTGGCTCCTGGGACTCCAAGAGAATAAATGTCTGTTGTTTCAAGCCAGCCAGTTTGGGGCAGCTTGTTACGGCAGCCCTTGCAGACTACCTAGGTCACACAGGCGTCTTACAGATCCATGGTTAACTAACTGACCTGAGAGCAGTGGCCTGAACCAGCCCACAACTCAGCTCCCCCATCAGAAAGATCTGGATGATGTCAGCTGATATGAGAAGCCAATAGAGCGGCCCTTGTCATCCGTGGTGCTCAGCATACCTTGTTGCTTGTGTTAAAGCATTTCACAAAGCACAGCAATCTGAGTGTTTGATGTGTACACAGCACCTCTGGAAGCATTAACCAGGGGGCCCTGAGCCCCAGGCACCTTCCCCTGGTAGCTTTGTAACCCTCGATGGAATGTGAGTGGCCCCCAGATATGATCCCGCCCAACCCCAATCTTTCAGGTTCTATGAATTAGCAAGCCATGTCATTGAATCGGGGATGATGGGTTGTGCCCACCGTGGCCTGAAATGCAGATAGCAGCACGTTCAGGAGCAGGAAGCAGGTGTGAGATCTATTTCTAGCAAGTTCAAGTGGAATCGCACTCATGCAGGCCACCCCACCCCCTTTCCCACCTAAGTCTTTCAGCAAGGAAATCATGACAGTTCTCCGTTTCTCTAATGCACTATAATGTGCAGCATTTGCAGGGGATGAAATTGCCACGCGGGGATCTTGAACACTGGGCTCTTGGGAGCCCGTCAGACCCGTCGGGAGGGCCATCAGCATCTCCTACCCAGCCCAGCTCCTGCCAGCATCCTAATGGACCTGAACTACTTGCCTTCTTTTATCTCACAGAATTGTATGTTTTTCTGCTCTCACCCTCCCCTTAGCTAGATTCCTCCCCCCCAATATACCCATGTTGACTCAGAAGGAAATTTTAATAGGGAAGAAATCAAATCTTTACCTCACTAGGAGGCAGACAGGCCTTGGTGAGGTCAGAAAGTGTTCCCAATTAAAGGACAGGGAAAAAAAAGAAAACTGTGACAGGCAGGCCACAGGGAAATGGTTTTCATTTATTCAGAAAGTCACCTAATAGAAAGAACCAATCTGTCAGAAACATTAAGCAGGCATTGGCGTGGGTTTAGAACAAAGACTATAGTTACAAACAGGAGCACACGTGTTCTGGGGGATCTGAGCTAGATGGCAGGTCTGTTTATTAATGCACCTGGGAGCAGAGATGCCCAGCCTGGTTAGACTGGATTGAGAGCCGCTTTTCTTGAATCCACTGTGCCTGGGAACACCTGTCTGCTTGAGATAAGAGAAGGGGCTGAGGAAGGTGGCAGAATCGGCATCTTGCCTGGTCTGACCAGATATCGGGGTTGGCTCTTTCTAGCAGAGCTGTGTGGCTTTCCATCCCCGGTGTATTGATTGATAATGTTATTTGTTTAGAGCTAATATATGCCGTACTGTCTACGTCTCCTCATTCTAAAACCTCCCTGAATCTTCCCAGTGAGTGGGACCTAGCTGCTGTTGACATCTCCACGTCACTGGTTAGCAAACTGTACCAAGGTTAAGCATCCGCTTATAGTGATTAATATTTGGACCCAGACAGACAGTCTGGAATTAGTAGGCGATGCGGGCTTACTAATCCACTGGCCTCTTATCAGAGGAAGAGCAAATTTTCATTCCAGAAGTATCTGCCAAGATTCTGAGTACTGTGTTGGTGCAGGGATCGAGGAAGGTAGAAATGTGAATAAACACATGTCGAGCCTTCAGAAATCATCTTCTGCTGGAGAAGACAGACAGCTACAATGGAGAGATGACGGGTCTGGCAGGGGACCCCCAGAGGGTCTCTGGATCCAGCCTTGTGCTGGTGGAACTGGACAGGCTTCCAAGGGAAGTGCATCTCAAAGGATGAAGGGGGAGTCTGCGGGCAGAGCACACACACGGTGTGTGTGGTGTGTGTGTGCAGCAAGGGCGGTATACGTGTGTATGAGCTGTGTGAGGGGTGTGTGTGTGTGTTTATTATGTGCAGCATATGGTTTTATGTGTGTGTCTCTGAGGTGTGAGAGTTTTCCCTGGTGGCTCAGACAGTAAAGAACCTGCCAGCAATGTAAGAGACCGAGGTTCAATCCCTGGGTCAGGAAGATTCCCCTGGAGAAAGGAATGGCAACCCACTCCAGTATTCTTGCCTGGAGAATTCCATGGACAGAGGAGCCTGGTAGACTATAGTCCATAGGTTGCAAAGGGTCGAACACGACTGAGTGACTAACACTTTCACTTTTTCACTGAGGTGTGTATGTGGATGTGTGTATAGCATGTGGGGTGTGTGTGCTTGAGTGTGGTGTGAGGTGTGTGTGGTGTGAAGCATGTCAGTGTATGAGGTAGGTATGTGCAGTTATTCCTTGGTATCATCAGGGGTTTAATTCTAGGACACTCCCACCATGAGTACCCAAATCCGAGGACGTTCAGCTCTCTTATATAAGATGTCATAGTATTTGCATATAACCTATATACATCCTCCCACGTACTTTAAATCATCTCCAGATTACTTATAATACCTAACACAATGTAAATGGTATTTAAATAGTTGTAAATACAATGTAAATACCATGTAAATAGTTGCTAGTGTGCAACAAATTTAAGTTTTCCATTTTGGAACTTTCTAGAATTCTTTTTTTTTTTTGCAAATATTTTTGATCTGTGGCTGGTTGAATCCATGCATGTGGAACCTAGAGATATGGAGAACTACTGTATGTGTTGCAATATGTGAGGTGTGTGTATTTATGTGTATGTCTTTGAGTGTATAAAGGGGAGCAGCCTATATTACCCCAAAATATGCCATTGTGGCGTAAGGATTATTTTGAGCTAAAGGCAGTCAAGAACAGGAGCCACAAGAAAACCTCTCTGCCAGAAAGCAGAGCATAAAATTCCCTTCCTGAAGGTGGCTCCCCACCCCTCTCCCACCCCAGAAAGGCGAGAGTGAATCTTATCATGAGGCAGCCCTGAGATGAGTCTCATAAACAGAACCTTGCTGACTAACCCTCATTTTCCATTAGTTTTCCCTTTTTATTTACCTTCCCACAATTTACTGTCCCTAAAGTCTAAACCCCTCTCTCTTTGTCTTGTCACTTCTACACAAATTTATTGCTCTTTGTTGAAGTGATATATAAAGCCCTTGGGTCTCACTGCTTCACTATTTTTCTTTGAAGGCCTCTGTATACATATGTAATAAACCATTTTTCTTGCTAACTTGTCTTTTGTCAGTTTAATTCATAGATGTCAGCCTCGGAAGCTATGAGTATATAGAAAAAAAAATTTTTCCTTTCCTACGTTTATGTGGGGTGGCTGTATGAGGGGGGTGTGAGTGTGTGTGTGTGTGTGTGTATACAGTAAGTGAGGTATCTATGTATATGCTTATATGTGTGTTTTAAGGTCTGTATGTGGGGTGTGTATTAAGTATACCTGGATGTGTGTTTGTGGTTTGTGTGCAGTTATGAAGTATGTGTGGTATCAGATGTGTGTGTGTGATGAGGGACATGTGTGTAGTATATGAGGTCTGTGTATCTCTGAGGTGTAAAGGTGTAAATGAGTTGTGTGTTTATGTGTGGTGTGAAGTGTATGTGTGTGGGGGAGTATGTATGTGTACTGTGTGAGAAGTGTGTGTTTACATGTGCGTGTGGTGTGTGTGTGTGCAGGCATGTGTGGGTGTGTGCACAGCAGTGGAGGACGTCTACCAGCAGACTTGCCTGTGGAGTTAGGGAGTGAGGAGAAGCAAGGGTGGAGGTTGCCCACAGGGCTGGACCACAGGGCAGCAAACTGCTAGACGCCAGCTTTCATGTGAGACACACATTCACGGTAGAGAAGGTTACTTTTCATCTCTGACAGCGAGAGCCCTGAGCACCTGCAGGGAAGAAGTCCATAATGTGAGCTCTGAAGGTGAATAAAGAGCTGAATGAGAGGGGGTATGACAGAGGTGTCTGGCCTTTGGAAGAGCATGCTGGGCTGCCCTTCAGCAGACAGGGACCCTCAGAACAGAGAGCCTCAAGGCCCCCAGGAGGAGGCAGGAGGCAGGTGATCAAAGTTCTGAGTTCCAATCCTGCTCCCTCCATCCCCTGACTGTGAGATTTGGGGCAAGTAGTCTCACATTTCTGAGCCTCACTTCTCTCTGCTGTGAAGGTGAAGGCAGGCCTTGCAGGGAGGTGGGGAGAACGACATGAATGATAATGCACGTGTTTGTTGCCTCTTGGGTTCTCAGTATAGTCAGCTTTCTCTAAGCACTTCCATCAGAGCCGTGGTGTGTTGACCTCTCTGAGAGAATCAGATAGAAGTAGAGTGAGACAGAGGAAACCCGGCCCTAGGAAACGAAGACAGGAGGTGAATCAACTGTTACTTAAACGAGGGCCTACGTATCTTGGTTTGAACATCTTCCATTTGTGTGTAGAAGATCATTTCTAAGAGAGAAATCATCTCAGCCCTAGAGGCACCAGAGTGGTCTCCAGTGAACAGTGGCGGAGGTGGGTACAAGGGCTGCGTCCCGAGGGTCGTGTTCCCTTGGGAGTGTAATGACTACACGAGCTCCCGCTAGATCCCTCGGAAGCCTGGCTCGGTCACGTACTACCTTAGGCAAGCTCCTGAAACTCGTGTCTCCTTTTTCTCAGTTATAAAAGAGAAGCACCTGCACACATCTCAGGGTAATACATGCAAAGCACCTAGAACAGTGCCTGGCACGTTGTAAGCACTGTGTGAGTGGGAGCTCTTACTATCAGTTTCCATCCTGATGGTCTTCTATTTTAGTTCTTCCTCAGCTTCTTGGCTGTTCATGCCATGCTTTCTTCCTTCTCCCTGTGAGTAAAATGCACACTACACTGTCTTATTTATGCTGATAACAACATTTAAGTATTATACTTTTGGGGTAAGTTTTCATATTAACTGGGAATAATGTCTTGAGCTTAAGGGTGCAGCTGCCAACTGTGTATATGGAAAGAACTTCGGAAAAATAGTTGGGCTTTTCCCAGTTTCCAGGAATTTCCTCTTTGAAAGCATATATATTGATGATACATCCTATGGTGAATATAGTCCTAGGAATTGATCATTTATGGTTAAAAGATATTTCAGAAATATCTTAGAAGGACTAAACCTGAAGTTTCTTATGTCAGATGCACATACATCAAAACTGATAACTTCTGTACATGAAAGACACAATCAACAGAGCGAAAAGGCAATCTTTAAAATGGGAGTAAATGTAAATTATATTTCTGATAAGGGGCTAATAGCCAGAATATAAAAAGAACTATATTTCAACAGCAACAACAAAACACTGGACTTAAAAAATGGCAAAGGGCTTGACTGACATTTCTTCAAAGACGATTATACAAATGGCTAACAAATTCCTGAAAAGATGCTCACTATCTTTGATCATAAAGGAGATTCAAATCAAAGCCAAAATGGGATACCACCTCATATCCATTAGGATGGCCACAAATCACAACAAGAAATAGCAAATGTTGGTGAGGATGTGGAGAAATTGGTACCCTTGTGCTCTGTTAGTAGGGCTATAAAATGATACAGCCCCTGTGGAAAACAGTATGGCATTTTCTCAAAATTTTAAGAGTAGAATTGCCATATAACTCAGCAATTCTACTTTTGAATATATACCCAAAAGAATTGAAAACATAGTGTCAATCAGATATTTGTACACCCATATTTATAGCAGCATTTTATAGAAAAGGCTATTTTATAGATTGCTGGTAACTACCAAAGTGGAATTTTAAAAATAATTATAATTGAGAGGGAAATGTACTTATTTTGAATTTGAATTATAAAATACACTATTTAGAGCAAAGGTGGGGAATCATTTTCTTGAAATTACAGACCCATAGGGGAAAATTAAAATAGATAAAGATCACGCAGAAATAAAAACAAGCTCATTCTCTTAGGTAGAGGTTTTGGTTTTTTTTTTTTTTTTTTTTTCAAAGGAGAGCTAGTAAATGTTGTATCTTATTTTTAAGTGAAGGAACAAGATTTCACACAAAGTGTGATAACATGTGATTATATATTTTTCTAGCTCCCCATTGTGACTAAAGGTGGATAGAGAAAGAGAAATTAGGAAGGAAAGCAGGGGAACACTGTTGAAGGCAGATGGCATGGAAGCAGCGGGTTCTGAGGGGCTGGTTGAGCTGTTTTTCGTGTCTCCTACCAACATTCAGAGTTTTACGAGGATCCTAGCCAGTACCCTGGCCCCAGATGACAAAGACCACAAAGACTCCCAAGTTTCAGCTGGGACGCCTTCTCGTTCTTGGCTTCCTTTCAGGTCCTTTGTGCACACAGAGCAATTACCTTTTAAAACCTTGAAACAGACCATTTCTCTCCTCTGCCCCACCCCTGTTTCAGGAGCTATCAGCCAGGGCAGTGGTCTCCAATGTTTTTGGCACCAGGGACTGGTTTCGTGGAAGACAACTTTTCCACAGACTGAGGGGGGTGATGGTTTCGGGGTGATTCAAGCACATTACATCTGTCATGCACTTTATTTCTATTATTACATCAGCTCCACCTTGGATCATCAGGCGTTGAATCCTGGAGGTTGGGGACCTCTGAGCCAGGGTACTGGTTAGGCTGTTGGTTGTGTGAAGGGCAATAACCTATTGTTTCCCGGCTTCAGAAGAGAATCAGCGATTTCATCTATGGAAACGGATCTGGTTTCACAGCGCGGACTGTAATTGCTTCCATAGGTCCTGCCGAGGTGCAATTTGGTGACTTCCCAAATGGGCTTTTCTGGGGAGGATGGCGCCTGTCAGTCCCATGGCCACCCTGAAGCGCTGTCCCAGAGCAGGCTGGGTTGTTGTTCCTGTGACATTATAACTGTCTTGCTACAATTATAATATGTATGTCTGCTCAAGACCAGTGTGTCCCAGCTCCCACTGGGAAGAGGTGAATGTTAAATCAATGGGGCCTTTCAGTTCCAACAGGTGGCCCACCCCGACTCCCATCCTAACTGGTCTTTCCTGTTACATGCAGGACTCAGCAGCCTTGGGAATCACAAAGGGGCATATATATGTACATGCCCAGGCACTCAGTCACGTCCACCTCTTTGCGACTCCTGGTGGACTGTAGCCCACCAGGCTCCCCAGTCTAGGGATTTTCCAGGCAAAATTGCTGGAGTGAGTTGCCATGCCCTCCTGCAGGGGATCTTCCTGACCCAGGGATTGAACCCAGGTTTCCAGCATTGCAGGTGGATTCTTTATAGCTGAGCTGCCGGAGAAGCCTCATAAAGGGGCAATAATAATGGTAAGACCTTGTGTGATGCTTGCACACTCTTTGTAATTGTCATATAAATCATACTATCATCTGATAATCTTATTTGAGAACAACAGCAACACACGTTTGACTGGGCCAATATCTTTCCCATTTCATAGGAAAAACTGTAAAAGGAGGCGCAAAGAGAGCCAGAAAATGCCAGTAATGGTCCCAAGTCTACCCAGCGAGTTAGAGTGTAGGGGCTAGAACTCTGTTCTCTGGACTCTACTCCAGAGCTAATCAGAAGCACGAACCCAAGAGAATGTTGTAGCATTTCCTTTACCAACATTGAAAGAGTTACAGTGTGCATTAGAAAACAGCCCCATATCATGAAAGGACCACTTGTCCATTAGACCTTAATTATAACTATTTTCCTTACTCCCATTCTGCATGAAACTGGATAGGGGGTCTTTAGTTGCCACACCAAACGTTAGTGGTTCTGTCTTGTGTTGAACAAACACCCGTGATCTGAGCAGGGTCTTTGAGGCCCCCACAGACCCGTAGATTCCTGAGTGACATCTCTCCCTCTTTTACTAATAGAAAATAGAGATTCTTTAGTTTTTCTTGGTAACTAGGAAAAATTTGGATGGCGTATGGAGTATTTGATGGCCAACTGTTCTCATAAATAGAGTTGCCATATTTAGCAAATAAAGATACAGAATGCTCAGTTAAATTTGAATTTCAGATAAACTACAATTAATTTTTAAGTAAGAGTATGGTCTAAATATTGTATTTTATCTGGAAACTCTGCTCATAAAGAGTAAGAAAGATAGATATTTTGAGTTGTTTGGCTATGTTTAAGAGGCTTTCCTGGTGGCTCAAATGGTGAAGAATCTGCATGCAAGGCAGGAGATCCAAGTTGGATCTCTGGGTCAGGAAGATCCCCTGGAGAAGGGAATGGCAACCTGCCCCAGTATTCTTTCCTGGAGAATTCTGTGGACAGGGGAGCCTGTGGGCTACAGTCCATGAAGTCACAAAGAGTTGGACATGACTGAGTGACTAACATACATACATATATACATAAGAGCTATTATAGCAGCCATCTAATGTTCTCCGGATTTTATTTCCAGGGAATAACTGGAATTTTTAAAATATGTATTTTTTATCATATTAACTCTAATAAGGCAGTTTTAAGTTTCAGATAATTGAACTGAAATAGAAACTCTGATCTCTTTGTGACTTTGGGTTCCAGCTTGTTAAAGATGGTCTCTTCCACTTTTGAATTAATTGAATATTGAATTAGGAGGAGTCTAGTTAATACATCAAGAGAAATTTAATTTTGTTGTTGACTTAAAACACCTGAGTCCTTAAGCACGGTGTTCTAAATTCACCTAAGCTAAGGTGAAAACTTATCAGCAGAAAAGGGAAAAATGAAACTGCCTAAATGTGAGATAAGATGGACAGAACTATCTACTGTTTACATAATTATATGAGGCATATGTGATCATTTCCATGGCAACAGATCATAGGAAGACATTCAGAGTAGGGGGAGATCAAAGGTTTGGTTTAATAGAAGGTTTGCATATGGCGATATTAAAGAATTGAACAAAATTATAACATCTATAACATAAAGGGATGACAGCTAACACATATCCAGAGTAGTATTAGCATGGCTCTAATAGTGCTTATCAATTGAAACTGCACTTTTCTTGAAATACAAGGTTGAGACAAGTGCAGAAGGATCCTGGCAGGAAGTGCCAGGAAGCAGGAAGTTATAGGAAGTGTCCAAAAGATTGAAGAACCGCTTTAAAGCCTGGTGTTTTATGTCAAGTTCACTTGTCAACTCTGGCTCAATTGTATCCATCCTCACTGTACTATGATTCATATGGACAGCCATATTTTATTGCTTTGTACCCAGCTATAACCTTCTGCAGCATTGGAGTGTCAATTCAAGTTCACCTCACTCCAAGTTAGGAAAGCACAGTGGATATTTATTGAGCACAATGGGACTCCACTTCTCAGAAGTGGATCAGTGAAGCTGTGTGGCTAGTGGGGACAAGACAGTAATGACTGACCATCTGCACAGACACAGCAATTCACCGATTCAAGTCAACAAACATTCAGGGAGGGTCCTCCAGGTATCAGGCACTATTCTAGGCACTGGGACTTGTCGATTAAAACAAAACAGATTTCAAGATTCCTACCCTATGAGAAGATTATAGTCTAGTAAGGGCAGATTGGGCTTCCCACGTGGCACAGAGGTAAACGAGTCTGCCTGCAATGTAGGAGACGTGGGTTCAACCCCTGCGCCAGTAAGATCCCCTGGAGGAGGGCACAGCAACCCACTCCAGTATTCTTGCCTGGGAAATCCCACACACAGAGGAGCCTGGCGGGCTACAGTCCATACGGTCGCAAAAGAGTTGAACATGACCTAGTGATTAAATAACAACAATAAAAGGAAGATTAACAATCAACAAACAAAAGCAAACATTCATTGAGTCCTTGTGTGCCAGGCACTATTGTAGACAATGGGACATAGTAATAAACAAAACAGACAATGATCCTTGTTTCATGGAACTTGCATTATAGTGGGAGGAGCCAGACAACAAATTAGTAAATTATATATTAGGAGATGATACACACTAATGATATGCAGATGACACCACCCTTATGGCAGAAAGTGAAGAGGAGCTAAAAAGCCTCTTGATGAAAGTGAAAGAGGAGAGTGAAAAAGCTGGCTTAAAGCTCAACATTCAGAAAATGAAGATCATGGCATCTGGCCCCATCACATCATGGGAAATAGATGGGGAAACAGTGGAAACAGTGTCAGACTTTATTTTTTGGGGGCTCCAAAATCACTGTAGATGGTGATTGCAGCCATGAAATTAAAAGACGCTTACTCCTTGGAAGAAAAGTTATGACCAAACTAGATAGTATATTCAAAAGCAGAGACATTACTTTGCTGACTAAGGTCTGTCTAGTCAAGGCTATGGTTTTTCCTGTGGTCATGTATGGATGTGAGAGTTGGACTGTGAAGAAGGCTGAGTGCCGAAGAATTGATGCTTTTGAACTGTGGTGTTGGAGAAGACTCTTGAGAGTCCCTTGGACTGCAAGGAGATCCAACCAGTCCATTCTGAAGGAGATCAACCCTGGGATTTCTTTGGAAGGAATGANTTTTCCTGTGGTCATGTATGGATGTGAGAGTTGGACTGTGAAGAAGGCTGAGTGCCGAAGAATTGATGCTTTTGAACTGTGGTGTTGGAGAAGACTCTTGAGAGTCCCTTGGACTGCAAGGAGATCCAACCAGTCCATTCTGAAGGAGATCAACCCTGGGATTTCTTTGGAAGGAATGATGCTGAAGCTGAAACTCCAGTACTTTGGCCACCTCATGTGAAGAGTTGACTCATCGGAAAAGACCCTGATGCTGGGAGGGATTGTGGGCAGGAGGAGAAGGGGACAACAGAGGATGAGATGGCTGGATGGCATCACGGACTCAATGGACATGAGTCTGAGTGAACTCCGGGAGTTGGTGATGGACAGGGAGGCCTGGCGTGCTGTGATTCATGGGGTCGCAAAGAGTCAGACACGACTGAGCGACTGAACTGAACTGAACACACTAATGAAATTATAGAGCAGGATAAGGGGAAAAGAGAAATTTCAGGAAGTTTGGGTGACCAGATGTTGAAGGTGGGTTTAGAAAAGGCAGATGAACCAGAGATCAAATTGCCAACATCTGTTGGATCATAGAAAAAGCAAGAGAATTCCCAAAAAACATTTACTTCTGTTTCATTGACTACGCTAAAGCCTTTGACTATGTGGATCACTACAAACTGGAACATTCTGAAAGAGATGCGAATACCGGACCACTTTACCTGCCTCCTGAGAAATCTGTATGCCAGTCAGGAAGCAATAGTTAGAACTGGGCATGGAACAACGGATTGGTTCCAAATTGGGAAAGGAGTACATCAAGGATGTATATCGTCACCCTGCTTATTTAACTCATACGAAGAGTATATCATGCAAAATGCCAGACTAGATGAAGCACAAACTGGAATCAAGATTACAGGCAGAATTATCAATAACCTCAGATATGCAGATGACACCACCTTATGGCAGAAAACAAAGAGGAACTAAAGAGCTTCTTGATGAAAGTGAAAAAGGAGAGTGAAAGAGCTGGTTTAAAACTCAGCATTCAAGAAACGAAGATCATGGCATCAAGTCCCATCACTTCATTGCAAGTAGACAGAGAAAGAAGAGAGTGAAAAAGCTAACTTAAAACTCAACATTCAGAAAACTAAGATAATGGCATCCAGTCCCAACACTTTATGGCAAATAGATGGGGAAACAATGGAAACAATGACGGACTTTATTTTCTTGGGCTCCAAAATCACTGCAGATGGTGACTGCAGCCGTGAAATTAAAAGACGCTTTGCTCTTTGGAATAAAAGCTATGACCAACATAGACAGCATATTAAAAAAACAGAGACATTACTTTGCCAACAAAGCTCTGTATAGTCAAAGGTATGGTCTTTCCAGTAGTCATGTGTGGATATGAGAGTTGGACCGGAGAGAAGGCTGAGCACCACAGAATTGATGCTTTTGAACTGTGGTGTTGGAGAAGACTCTCGAGAGTCACTTGGACAGCAAGGATGTCCAACCAGTCCATCCTAAAGGAAATCAGTCCTGAATATTCATTGGAAGGAGTGATGCTGAAGCTGAAGCTCCAATACTTTGGCCACTGAGGTGAAGAACTGGCTCATTGGAAAAGACCTTGATGCTGGGAAAGACTGAAGGTGGGAGGAGAAGGTAGGAGGAGATGGTTGGATGGCATTACCGACTCAATGGACATGAGTTTGAGCAAGAATTGGGAGTTCGTGATGGACAGGGAAGCCTGGCATTCTGCCATCCACAGGATCGCAAAAAGTCGGACATGACTGAGCAACTGAACAGAACTGAACCAGGTGATGAGGAGCACAATTTTAGGTGGAGTAGCCAGGGATGGCCTCACTAACAAAGGAGCTTTGGAGTAAAGACTTTAGAGACCTTAGGGAGGCAGGGAGGGAGCCCCGAGGCTATCTGGCACTCACTCAAGCATCCTTTTATTGGGGTGGGCATGTAATCCACAGTAAGCTGAGCACAGTGTCCCTCTGGGGTTCTTCAACCAGAGCTGACCAAAACCTAGCATTTTTGCTATACTTCCAAAGCTGTAGAGAGGGAAGCCTGGAGCTGCTAAAAGCCCTCGAGTTCATGAGGAAATAATGATGGAGTACAGAGAAAGTGAGACAAGAAATGGAGACGGTAATCCCACAGGGCTGGAGACCTTTGCTCATATGAGCCCTGGGGCCAACCCCTTCCTGTCCCTTCAACAGCTAGAATTTGTGAGCCAATGTTTTCCTTCTTTGGCTTAGGCTAACTCCAGTCTGTTTTCTGTGGCTATGAGCAGACAGTGTGACCACAGGGAAGGGAGCCAAGCAGCTATCCTGGAGCGGAGTGCCAGGGGTGCCATCCAGCATTTGCTGGGGGTAAATCGCCTGAGAGCAGCGACTCCTGATGGCAGCTGCCTCGTGTCGGAAAGCTGAGCTATCACAAGCGCTTCTTAGAGTAACGCAGTGCACATGGTTATTCTTTAGGGCTTGTAAATTTTCAGGAAAAATTTTTAATAAGTAAGTCCGGCTGCCAACTTTTTCTTTGGTCAAATGAGGGCACGAGAGAATAAATGAATAAGCCAGCTACCAACGACTTTCACCATCAGTTCATACAGATGGGGACATCTTCAAACCCCAAAGGGGAGCACAGAGTCTAGGATAAAGAGTGCATTGTGAATGCTATGAAATACCTGCTTTATTTTCCTTGTTTCATGAGCGACTGGAGAAAGCTCTTCAAAGACAAGCCCTGTTGATTGGGAACTACTCCCCTAGAGCACTTCGGAGTTAAAATTTCAAGGAAGAAACCAAGACAAAAGGGCCAGGTTACTCTTTCCCCATGAGGTGATTTGTTTTATTAGACACTAAATCCCATGAGTGAAAAGGTTTTGTTGCTGATCTTGTCTTGGAAGAAGGTAGACTGTTGACCTGTCTTTGGAGAGACAGAGAGAACACAGGGTTTTGCTGTCTTGGGATACTTGTTCCCCACGTCTGGCCTTTTAGGAGTTTGTTCAGCCTGCTTGAGGAGAGAGGCCAAACCTGGTGAACGTCTCATAAGTTTTTACACTGGTCTCCAGGCCTTGGATAATTTCTAATAGCTATGCTGTGTTACTTCCTCAGAATTTTCCTTTCCCTTTTACAGCTGTTTTTCTGAGCATCACCTTGTGCTAGCCCAGATGTTGGCAAACCTTTTCTGTAAAGGATCACATAGTAAATATTTTAGGCTTTGTGGGTCATAGGGTCTTTATTGCAACTA
Organism: Aepyceros melampus; assembly: GCA_006408695.1. NCBI lineage: Eukaryota > Metazoa > Chordata > Mammalia > Artiodactyla > Bovidae > Aepyceros > Aepyceros melampus. Next base: position 236,885 of record SJXQ01003244.1, read on the forward strand.
CTCAGCTCTTTTGGTATTGTGCAAAAGCAGCCATAGAGGATATGTAAACAAAGGGACAGGGCTACGTTTCAATAAAACTTTATTTAAAAACATATGGAGGGCCAGATTTGACCTTGAACCCCGACTCTGCTTATTAATTGTATGGAGTTGGACAAATTGCTTAACGTTCTTGTGCCTCAGTTTACTCATCTGTAAAATGGAAATGAAATAATATTTTCCTTAGATGTTGTTACAAAAATTAAATGAGGCAATGTATATAGACCTGCCCGTTGTTGGGTCCTGGTTAGTAGTGACTCTTATTGGTATTATTATCTCTCTGTTAGAAACTGACTAATAAATCAGGCATGTGTACTCTAAATCTCATGGAAAAATGTCTCTTCTAAACTCTCAATGATTTGAGTTTTCTTCTGAAGTCTATTATTATTTTCAACTGTGTTGGTTTCTATGACTAGAGAGAAATTTGAGGCCATAATCTGTCCCCAAACATGATAATCCGTTTGGACAGAAAATAGATGATACTTTACTTGATGAAGGGCTGGACTTGGAGTCAGGAAACCTGTTGTAATCTCAGCTCTGCCATTAACAAATTATGTAATACTGAGCAAGTTGTTATTGGATTCGTTTCAGCTTTCTCAGCTATCATAGAGGTAGCTGGATTAGATATTCTGTAGAGAATTTTCCAGCAGCAACAATTATTCATAGATCCAAACAATAGGTTTATCTGGGTGGACAAAAGTGAACAAAATAGACAAAGCCCCAACCCCATCGAGGTTACATTTCGGTGTAACAGACTGCAGGTAAATACAACACGTAGGGAAACATCTAGTATGTCCAATGGTGATAAAGGCAGAGGAGAAAACACAGCTGGAATGGGGGAAAGTCTAGTACGGGTTGGGAAGTGACTATTATTTTGAATAGTGAAGACCTCACAGAGAAGAGGACACTTCATCAAGTCCATAAGAGACTGAAGGGAATCCAGCCATGTATTCATGTTCCAGGCAGATTCCAGCCCTGTTGCAGGTAAAGAACAGGAAGATGTTGTGTAAGGAGCACCCCTGGCAGGGGTTAAAGAAGAGAGGGAAGGTTAGTGTCACTGGAGCACAGTGAAGGAAGAAGGGAGAGGAGGAGAGGAAGTTGGAGAAGTGATGGTGGGAGGCCCAGATCATAGTGCCTTGAGGTCATTCTACAGATTCCAGCCTTAGTTCTCAGTGAAATGGCAGCCACTGACGGGCAGAGCAGAGGAGTGGTGTGGTCTGGCTAATGTTCTAAAAGAATCTCTCTGGCCACTGTGTGGAGAGTAGTCCATAGGAGAGCAAAGAGAGAGCAAAAGTCAAGATGAGACATGATGGCTTGGGCCAGGGACTGGGCTGTGGTGAGAAGGAATAAGTCCCAGGATTATATTCGAAGGTGGAGTTGACGGGATTTGCTGTTGGGTTGGGAGCTGAGTGTAAAACAGAGAAATGAGTCAACAATGGATCAAAGATTTCCCTGCTGGTACAGTGGATAGGAATCTGCCTACCGATGCAGGGGACACTGGTTTGATCCCTGGTCTGGGAGGATTCCACGTGCTATGGGGCAACTAAGCCCATGTGCTTAGAAGCCCACCCACCTTGAGCCACAACTACTGAGCCCACGTGCTGCAACTACTGAAGCCTGAACTCTAGATCCTGAGCTCTAGAGAAGCCACAGCAGTGAGAAGACCACGCACCACAATGAAGGGGAGCTCCCACTCGCCTCAACTAGAGAAAGCCCGCACACAGCAGCAAAGACCCAGAGCAGCCAAAAATAAATAAAAGTTTTTTAAAATAGAATGGATCACGAGTTCTTGGCCTTGGCCTGAGCAACAGGAAGGATTTAGTTGACATTGAGTGAGACAGAGAATACTGTGGATGGAACAAGTTTGCGGAAGAAGATCAACAGTAGTCTGATTTGGGGAAAGTTACATTACTTCCCTGGTGGCTCAGAGGTTAAAGTGTCTGCCTGGAATGCAGGAGACCCGAGTTCGGTCCCTGGGTCAGGAGGATCCCCTGGAGAAGGAAATGGCAACCCACTCCAGTACTCTTGCCTGGAAAATCCCATGGAGGGAGGAGCATGGTAGGCTACAGTCCATGGGGTCACAGAGAGTTGGACATGACTGAGTGACTTCACTTTCACTTTCACTTTACATTTCAGATGCCTGTTGGGCATCCCAGTAAGCAGCTTGACATACGAGTCTGGAGTCCTGGAGAGACAGCACTAAATCTTGAAGTTGTCCGTTTATAGCTCATATTTATGACAGTGAGACTGGATGGAAGCCCCAAGGGAATGACTGTCAACAGAGAAGGAAAGAAGCTGAATTCCAGGTCCTAGAGAATGCAATGGCAACCCACTCCAGTACTCTTGCCTGGAAAATCCCATGGATGGAGGAGCCTGGTGGGCTGCAGTCCAGGAGACGCTAAGAGTTGGGCACGACTGAGCGACTGCACTTTCCCTTTTCACTTTCATGCATTGGAGAAGGCAATGGCAACCCACTCCAGTGTTCTTGCCTGGAGAATCCCAGGGACAGAGGAGCCTAGTGGGCTGCCGTCTATGGGGTCACACAGAGTCGGACACGACTGAAGCGACTTAGCAGCAGGGTATCTAATGATAAAGGGTCAGGAAGATGAGAAGCCAGCAAAGGTCCAGAGCAGGGGTGACCCGTGTGATAGAAGGAAATTCAGGGGAGTGTGGAGTCCTCTTAGAAGCCAGGAGCACAAAGTAGGAATCTATAGTTTTAGGACATAAAACTTTCTGAAGAAATGAGTAAATGGCCATCATAGGTTCATGCACAGGCAATTAGAATCCATTATTCCCTGGAGTTCCTGGAGAGCCCAGGGCTGTACTGGTATTAGTCTGCAGTGGGCAGGGACGAGGATCTGGGTAGAAGTTGTTGATGGCTTTATCCTTCGGCCTTTTCTGAACAGGTTATATTGATACCTGGGACTGACAGACTGTGGTCTTACAGTCAGGTATGTGTGAGTCAGGCAGTAGAACAGAATTTGATGAAAGAAAAAAAAAATTTCATTTTGGATCAAAATTCATCTCCGATACAAGGTACTAATTTTTATTCCTGTGCTCTTTTATCCACACTGTTAATTATTTCTTGGTTGAAACATGCTTCTGGGATTGTACCTAGGAGGGCCAGCTGTTCCCCAAATTCTTTTGAAATGCTGAGTTTCGAGTTCTAAAAGTTGTGCCTCCTAGAAGGGCATTTGAAGATTAAAGTCAGCCTCTCTCTCCCCGTCAGCAGTGAATTATGTGGGCCTCTCTTATTATCCCCTCATTTTTAAGAAATGGAAACTCTTTCACAATGTTTAATGGGCTCTTCACATGTTATTTCACGCACCATTAACATAACTGGATAGTAAAATTGATGTTTAAAATAACCCTACTTATTCCATGTAAGGTGAGAATATGCAGTGACCGTGATTACCCAAGATAGAAGAGGAGGGCAGGAGCAAAGCCATCTGGTGGGAAACAAGGACAGCTCTGAACGTGGGTGCCCTGCCTGCCCATTTGGGGGAAGACGGTAGGGAGAACAGCTGTCATTCGTGGTCCATGTCCATCCCCTCATTCAGTCTCCATATGAATCCTATGAGGCAATATTGTCCCATTTTCTTGAAGAGGAATCTCAGATTAAGCAGATTACTTGGATTCCCTGTCGGAAGGGGTATGTTATGCACTGACCTGTGTTCTCCCCAAGTCATATGTTGAAGCTTTAACCTCCAGTGCCTTCAAGCGTGCCTGTATTTGGAGGTACAGTTTGCAGAGCAAGTTGGCCGTCCATGGGAGAGCAGAAAAGACAGGCAGGAAGAGAGGGTGCCTGGTCTCTCTGGACCAGGGAGATGAAAGATAAACACAGCTCTGTGATGTCTGTTTTCCGGAGGCTCTGCTCTGCTTCCTGCCCTTGGATTCAGGGAGGGTCTCTGTATCCTTCCCACAAGTCCCCTGCGTTCTGCCTGGATTGAGTGGATTTGCCTTCCTTATAGACAGAGAATTGCTCACCGAATCAGTCTCCAAGGCCATGCTCTTTGCTGTAGGTGTAGCAAGTCAGAGGCCCAGCGACCTTCCTGAATGTACGGGATGGCTCTTTTTCGCTGCAGCTTTATTCATCCTGCTGCTGCTGCTGCTGCTGAGTCGCGTCAGTCGTGTCCGACTCTGTCCGACCCCACGGACGGCAGCCCACCAGGCTCCCCCGTCCCTGGGATTCTCCAGGCAAGAACACGGGAGTGGGCTGCCGTTTCCTTCTCCAATGTATTCATCTTACAGACGTGTATTAGATGCCGCATTGATCAGGGTTCTCCAGAGAAACAGAACCAGGAGGAGATCTGGGGCGGGGCTGGAGGGAGCCCGTTGGCAGTCTATGGTTTGGAATTAGGTGTGACACAGCCTGAGCTATGAGAATGGTGGTGGGACTCGAAAGGAGACTTGGGCTGAACACATGCCTGAGCTGAATGTATTCCACTGGTGGAGCCTAAGGGAGGAGCCAGTGTGACTGGGGGAGGGGGGGAGTGGGGACTGAGGCCAACGCTGAGTGAATAATGGGGCTGGTCACAGACCTGCACGATGGAGAAGAGAAATACCCAGTTCGGAGGGGAACACGGTGCGTTCTGACCCATGTCCACCTGGCATGTCATGCTGAGCCTCTTTCTTCACCAATATCATCACTACCAACCATCACACTCAGTTCTTCCATGGTACACCAGGGGCAGACGTGTGCAGATTAAAGCTTATATAACCTGAGGGGCCCTTTTCGAGACAAAGAACCTGCATGCAGTTCCTTGCAGGAAACCACCCTCAGCAGGAAACCCCATTTCTTGTCACTTTAGCAAAGCTATGTTGTAACTGACTGTTCAACTAGGCATCCCTACGCTTTACTCATCTCCGGCCCAAGCACACCTTTCAAATCTTTTAATCACACAATACCTTGCCTAACTTGTCAGTTCCTCCTACAGATCAAATAAATGAAGAATAAGTAATTAATAGGTAACCAGATCTCTGCCCTAGCTTCCCCTTCATAATCTCCTGAACAAACTGTGTGACCAAACTGTGGACAAGGTGGCACCTGAGGACCATCATGAGGAGTCAACAAGCCTACACACAGTGGGGGGTGGTGACAACTCTGACTCCCCCTCCATCTTAATGATTAACTGAGATGACCTCCCTGTCTCCCTTTAAAGCTTCCACGGCCGAGCAGAATCTTCAGAGGTGGTTTTTGTGGGACACCAAGTCCACCATCTCCCCAGATTGCCAGCATTTTGACTAAAGGCATCTTTCTTTTGCTACCAACATTTGCGTGTATTGGGGTGAACAGTGGGACCCCCGATTTGATAACTAAAGCAGATTAGGAACAGGGTCTTGAAAGGGGGCTGGTGCAATCAAGAAGCTCTAAAGCTTGAGTTTCTTATTTATTCTGTTCAGTCTGCCTTTAAATACCATGTCAACTGCTAAACATGTTCACTCATCTAGGCTCACTTAGGTTCCCTAATCCATTGTACTAAAAACAATTAACTGCCCTTTAAAGTAATGAGATTTGAAATAAATAAAACCCCTAGATCCTAAAGGTCCTCAATATTAAGGCAGGAGTCTGTGCCTAACATGACTTCTCATGTTATTGCCCAGTGGAAAAGGTATTTATCAGCAAAAAGACTGGATTTGCAGAGGTTTGTTCATGCCTTGGAGAAGGAAATGGCAACCCTCTCCAGTGTTCTTGCCTGGAGAATCCCAGGGACGGGGGAGCCTGGTGGGCTGCTGTCTATGGGGTCGCATCGAGTCGGACACAAGTGAAGCGACTTAGCAGCAGCAGCAGGCTCACATGATCTGGGAACTCTCTGTTTTTCTCTTAACAAGAAACTCCTGTAAAGCAAGGAGAAGGCTACCTCCTGTGCTGTGTTTCAGACTCATGGCTAATATTTTGTTCTAATCACTCCCAGACTTCCGTGCTTGAAACCGGACCTTGGTGCAGGCTTTCAGACCTTGAAAGTACTATGAGCCTTACAAGGGGGCTATGAAATCACAAAAGGACCCCTGGGCATAGTGGGGGTCAAAAGGAGGAATGAAGGCGACAAATGGCAGAGGCAATGAACGTCAATGAGGAAAGCTGACAAGGGGAGACAGAGGCAGAGGGAAAATCCTACAGTGTCAAAGAAACCTGGAAGTAATTGGGTTTACCTAAATTTGGTAAAGATAATATTTTATGCAATCAGGCAGAAGGCAAAGATTGACGTTATAATTAAATTCAGGTGGCGCTAACAGTAAAGAAACTGCCTGCCAATGCAGGAGATGTAAGAGACACAGGTTCAGTCCTTGGGTCGGGAAGATCCCCTGGAGAAGGGCATGGCAACCCACTCCAGTATTCCTGCCTGGAAAATCTCATGGACAGAGGAACCTGGTGGGCTACAGTCCACAGGATTGCAAAGAGTCGGACACTCCTGAAGTGACTCAGCACACACGCATGCTTGCCCATGATTAAATTCAGTTATGGGAATGAAAACCAGCTCCATTTCTTGCTCATCCAAGTATAAGGCTTGACAATTTGTACCTGCTCTGTGTACTGAAACAATGCCCGCTTCTCACAGGTACCACAAACGGGGTGGGGATGAAGATGACGCCTTGAATTGGCACTTTTGCCCGAGGCTCTGGTTCTCTTATAGGAGATTGCTCTGAGCTGTCTCAAATGACGTGTTCACAAATTCTCAAAATGCTCCAGAGTGCCTGTTCTGAGAAGCAACAGGTGCAGCATGTTGAGGGGACAGATGCGTGTCAGATACGATTCTTTCCTCTAGGAGTTCACAATCTGGGAAGTTAAAACTACCCGTCATGAAATGGAAACAAGACAAGACTGAAATGCTAGAGAACATAGTGTAAGTTCCACTGGAATTCAGAAGATGGTGACGGACTGGGGGCTGGAATAATCCAGACCCTTGCTAGTATCCATGAACCAACAGCATCAGTATGACCAGAAATTGTTAGAAATGCAGAGTCTCGGGCACTATTCCAAACTTAATCCACCAGATGTAGGGTACATGTTAACAAGATCTTCAGTCTACCTTAAAGTTTCAGAAGCATAGTTCTGGAAGAGTTGATTCATGAGCTGAGCCTTAAAGAGTGGATAAGATTTGTAGAAGTTTACTAAATTTATCGGTGTTTGATTTCTTTGGGCTTCATATAAGGAATCTTCTCTGTAGCCTTGATATCAAAAGCCCTTCTGATTAGTAAAAGGAAGTTGGGATGAAGGCGGGGATGGGATATTCACACAGAAGGAAGACGGAATTCCAGAGAGTAAGGTCGTTCGGAACTACATGTGAAGGTTTAAAGTACACAAATGAAACCCTACTTGCTCTTCTGAATGTAAACCCTTGTGAAAAAATTTATATTTGTAACCATCCTGCTCTGCATTTGGTAACCCCCAAAGTATTCTTGCTTCGGCGTGTACAGTAAGCCCTCTTGGAAACATCCAGACTTCTCACATTTAGTTTTCTTTCTTACGGGATGTAACAGTTCATCCCAAAGAGCTGCAAAGAAGTGCCTCTCCTGGGTAACTAATTGGCATCTCTAACTCCCAAAGTTTTATAGAGCCTGGGAGAAGAACTTAAAATTTTTGTCTGTCTTATCTGCCCTTGGCCAAAGGGAAATAAAAGCATTAGTGATTCCAAACTTGAAGGTTTAGATAGGTTTTCTTCTTTGTCAGATTGTATCCTGTCTTAGCTTGACTGCGGCCTCTTCCCTCTCCTCCCCTGCTCCTCTCCCCCTCCTCTGCAATCTCCCTCCTTCCATCTGTGGCTTTTTAAAGCATCTCTACTGCAGTCACGTTGTTTTTTACACACACACGTGCGTGCTAATAGTCTCCCAGGCTGTAGTTGTTTTTCTACCCAGGTTGCCATTCCCTTTGCTTCCCTGAAGCTCAAATGCCACATTCCCGGCTGTCAGGAATTATCTCACATCTGGACCCTATTAGCATTTCTTTGTGCCTCACAGGACTTTTCAAATCTGAAATACTCTGATCTGTGTCTCTGTCTTAAATGTCTCCTTAGACTATAAACTCCTTGAAAGCAAGGATTTTGCCTCATTTATATTTTGCCACAACATCTGGCAAGAATAGGTACTTAGCAAAGAGCATATTTTTAGCAAATTATTGTTGAATAAATGAATAATCATAGCTAGAAAGATAGCAAAAGAGATTCTTGACAGTAAAAAAAATGACCATAGGTATGACTGCTTAGTGAGATGAGAGGGATGATGATGTATATTTAAAACATGTTTCCCCAGATGATTTCTGTAAAGGGCCAAATAATAAATATTTCAGCCTTTGTAGGTCATACAGTCTGTCTCAATTATTCAGCTCTGCCATTGTATTAATATGAAAGCAGCCACAGGCAATGTGTCAATGAATGAGTGTTGTTTGTTTCAATGAACTTTATTTATGGACACTGAATTTTGAACTTGATGTAATTTTCAAGTGTCATAAAATACTATCCTTTAAAAAAATTTTTCCGGCCATTTAAACCTCTAAAGGCTATCATTAGCCTTCAGGCAGTACAAAGCAGGGCGAGTGGATCTGGTCTTAGGCCACAGTTTGTTGACCTTGATTTAGAACAATTAAAACATTGCAATTAAAGAAGATTCACATCAACATTTTTATGTTGGTCAAAAGGACAATGATTGAGTAAATTATAGTACAATCACTTATGAAATTCTTTGCAGCCAATTAAAAGAATAACGACTATGTAGCAACATGGAAAATGCTATGATAAATTGCAAGTTGAATAAAGCAGACTAGAAAATTATGTCTGATTATAATTGTGTTGAATGAATCTTGAATAAGCTATCTGCAAATTATGTATGCACGAGGATTGAAAGGGAAAATGAAGGATGTTTGATTTGTATGAAGTTGGGACTATGGGTAATTTGTTTTTCCCTACATGTGAGATTCAAGCTTTCTTCCAATTCTCAGGTTCTGTGATACCATTACCATGGACATTTAGCTCAAATTAGTTCATCAAGCAAGTTCTCTTTGCAGACAAAGAAGGAAGAGGACATAATTTAGACTGGTTCGAGGTCAGGAGAGGTTTCAACAGTGTTCCAGTTAATCACCGCTTCATTACAAACAGCCTCACACTTAGTGGCCTAAAACAATGGCTGCTTATTACGCTCATGGATCCTGTGGGTCAGAAACTCAATCAGGACACAGTAGCAGCGGCGCATCTCTACCGTCTGATGTCTGTAGTCTGTGGCCTCAGCTGGAAAGACCAGTGTGGCTGCAGGTGACTTGAATGTCCGGGGGCTGGAGGATCCCACATCTGAGCTGGCCTCTTTATTTCCCACCTGGACCAGAGGGAGGAATGACTCCCAAGGATGCTGTGTTAGTTTTTTGAGGCTGCTGTTTAAAGGTCCACAAGTAGAATGGTTTTGACAATAGAAACGTATCTTCTCACAGTCCTGGAGGCTGGAAGTCCATGGTCAGGGTGTTGGCAGGGCTGGTTCCTTCCGAAGTTGTGAGGCAGAATCCGTTTCCTGCCACTCTCCTCATTTCCGGTAGTTCTCTGGGCATCTTTGGCACTCCTGGTTACATCACAGTGATCCCTGCTTTCACATTCACACAGCGTTCTCTCACACACCGGTCTTTGTGTCCAAATTCCCACTGTTTATATGAACATGGGGCGAACTGGATTAGGCTCCACCCTACTGATCTCATCTTAACTGAATCATCCACAAAGACTCTATTTCCAAGCAAGGTCACACTCACTAGTATTGTTAGGATTGCAACATCCTTTGAAGTATGCAGTTCAACTCATTATAGCTGAGCTCAGCTGGGACTGTTCACAGCACCTACACATGGCCTGACCACACGGCCTGGAGCTGAGTTCTGAGAAGGAGCACCCCCAAATGGAGCATCCTAGGTGAGCTAGGTAGAAGGTGCATAGCCTTTTATGAACTGACTTTGGAAGCCATACTTTATTGGAAGATGCAGTTAAAGCTTTCCCAGATTTAGGAGGACTAAGAGGTCGCCTCCAGATGAGAGGAGCAGCAAGGAATTTGAAGCCATTTTTAAAACCTACTGGGAATGATTTTTAATCTAGGATTTAGGGACCCAGTGGGAATTCCAAAGGGTCCGAGGAACCACAGAAGCTACGCAACGTATTGCATGAGCTCAGTTTCATTTTTTCTGAGGCATGGGTCCACAGAGCTCACGCTGTGCTCGAGACGGTGTATGACCTACAAAACGATCAGGAAGTACTGGAATATTGGGTCCATCTGCTGCTTCTAAACAGAAAAGGACACTCCTCCCTTTCTCTAACTCAGAGGAAATGTTTTCCGTCTCTGGCTTGGCAGCAGAGCCAGACTTTCTCCTTCCCCCAGGCAGCTTCTGCCATCTGCCAAATGGCATTGTTCTGTGACCCTGGTGTCCTTGAAGTGGCTCAGCAGCCTTAGAGGGAGGGCCCCTTTGATCCCAGAATGCTGGGGCTCCTCAGTCCACATGCATGGACTGAAGAGCTGCCCGTGGGTGCCACCCCCATCCCCCACCTGGGAGGCTCTGCAGCACAAGAGACCCAGCGGAGGGGAGGGCTCCTGCCACAGCACTGGCCTTCCTGTCGTCCTGACCTCGATCATGCCTCTGTGCTCTTTGTGTACCTGCCTGTCTCCTCCACTAGCTAACAAACTCCTCTGGGAACTCATACTTCTTGTTTCTCTTTCTATTAGAAAATATTTAAGACCATGTTTTGCATATGATAATACTCAACATGGTTGGCAGTTTAAAAACATCAAAGCTGAGCTGTGGAAAGTTAGACCAGGCCCCCAAGGACTCTGGAAGGCAGGGCCTCATGGGCTCCCCATGCTTAGCAAAGTCTCATTTGCAGAAGGACGCCAGCTGCAAAGGGGAGGCAAGGAGATGGGAGAGGGGGCTGTGGGGAGTGAAACGTGGAGCCGGTCTGGGTCCTAATCCTGGTTCTGGGGTGACAATCCGAGGGGCCCTGGAGAGGCATTTCTAGGCGACGTGGTGGAACTGCAGGGTGACCCTCGCCTCTCCGTGTGTCGGCTGTGAGAGAGGCAGCTGGTGTACTGGGCCCGTGTCCAGTTCCTAAAGCCAGACTACCTGGGTTTGTGTCCTGGCTCTTCCTCTGTGGCCTTTGACTTTGGGCAGTCATGAGCTTGGCGAAGCCTCCGTTGCCTTGTCTGTAAAACAACTGCTTCCTGAGCTCACCAGCCTCCACGGAGTGGCCGCCACGAGATAAGCACCGTGCTGAGTGTGTCACATGTATTCACTTCTTTCCTCCTAGAACAGCCCAAAGGACTAGGTGCCGTTTTACCCATTTATCAGTGGTGCAACTGAAGCACAGAGAGTAGGTAATCCGCCCACCATCACACCTTGCCAAGGGGCACAGCTGTCATTTGAAGCGGGCAGTCGGGCTCCCTGGGCCTGTTCCCACAACTGCTTCATTACCACACAGCTCCCTGTCCTGATGAGCCTAAGCTGCTTAGCATGTAAATGCTCAAGAAATGTTTGTGGTTCATGCTGATCATTCCGAATTTCAGTCTCATCTTTTAAGTTGGAGGTGATGCCACCTAATTCATTGGAGACAACAGAGATAAGATACTAAGCTGTGTCCCGAGGCTGGGGTACCTGGCTTGTCTCTGGTGTCGGCTGCACAGTAAGTGGATGAGCCCCCAGCCCCAAGGACATGGACTCAGGAACCTTCTAGCTTGCACAGAGCTTTGCTCAAGACAGATGCTCAAAAATAGTTTACTTCACTCTTCAAGAACTAGAGAGTTCCCAACTGTCTTGTAGAGGCTGTTCTAAAAGAATGTGTGAAAGAAAGGATACTGAGTGTTGGGGCAGAAATCACAATCGATTCCACCCCCGCTTTCAGTCTCAACTCCAGAAAGAAGCTCGCTCCGTATGAGCCTTCCAGCAACCTGCTTCATGCTGGTTTCACTGAACCTGTGCATGGATGTCACTGCCTTTGTTCACGCATGACAGCCGTTGCCCTGTTCTCACTTTGCCTGTGCAGGTCAATACTGTCTGTCTTTGCCTGCTGGCTGTCCACAGACTGGGGACCTTGTCTATTTACTATCAATGGGGCAATGCCAAGTAGCAGGCTTGAAATGGTTCCTGGCTGATTCAGCAGCTTGGATCCTGCTAGAGTTAGAGGCTAGTCCTGGTTATTTATTGTCTTGATTTCTTCTCTCTCTGCCCCTGTCCGGGGTGAGGCAGCAATTCTGGGTAACTGTGTCTGCTCTGCAGACCAAGCTTTTCTTTCACGTGGGCTGTCCCAGGGTCTAGACGGGGGCGTAGGGTAGGTAATGGCATGACTGCGAGCATTCAGTGGCCCGTCGGTCACTGAACATAGCCACAAACTCCAGCTGGGACTTCAGCACGAGAAAGCTCACATTTTGATCTCCATGCATCTGATGCGATGTAATTCTCAACTGATTCTGAATTGGGGTACCAAAGAGAGGGGTGTTATTGACTAATCCACTTAAAAGCCCCAGCAGAATGCATGGGAAATGGGTCTGTGGTCTGGCTGGAGAGAGAAAGCTTCTTTTTAGACAAGAGGTGTTTTCCCAGGGCCCCTGCCAGAGGAAAAGGGAGGAGTGAATTGATAAGCAGGGGAAGAAGCCGGGTGGAGGTGCTGGGGGTGGGGAATGCTGGTGGGGGCTCTGGCACAAGACCACCCACATTCGGGTCTGAGCTCTGACCTTTCTGGCTGTGCAGCTGTGAGCAGCTGAGTTTTTCTTCCTACTCGGTTCTCTCATCTGTAAAACAGGACAGACCAGAACCCCCTCCCTCACAGGTGGGAGGCTTACTCAAATTAATTCCTATAAGGCACTAGAAAGCACTGTGGGCAGATTAGACACTGAGACTCCTAGGAAGCCCCGGTAGATGTGAGCTATCGTTCTCTAAAAAAAAAACAGTCCAGAGAAATGAAGAAAACAAGGTCGCTATCAGACACAGATGTAAATTCTCTTCCTCTGGATGAACGTGGGTAAAACTCAGCAGCATTTAAGAGTCTGGCCTGACACTGCTTAGACGCCCAGTGATGACTCAAGGCCTGAGGAGGGTGAAGACAAAGGGAAGGACAGGGACCTGCAGGAGGGAGCCTGAAAGATAAGATCTTGGTCCAGCCATTCAGGGAAGCAGCTCAGCTTCCACTTGCGGCAATCCTCAGCTTCTGTTTCTGCTCTCACCTCTTCTGGAGTAACATCCAACGCAAAGCCCGAGATGCAACATTGAGAAGCAGTGGGCAGTGGTCCCACCTAGGAGACTGATGAAAACAGTTTCCAGAGTGGAGGGCATCCCAGGCCCGCCCCTCCCGCTGCTGCCCCTCCAGCGTCCTGTGGGGCCTGCACGTGTGCGCTCTTCCTGTCTTGGTGCTGTTTTGGTATTTGTTTTGATGGACGTCAAAATAAGGCCACCTTGAATAAAGTTGCTGTTTTCTTCTGAAGTCTGTTTGCAGCCTGTTCATTCCTCCAGGGACATTCTGAGCCTAATTCCAAGAATAACTTCGGAAAGTTAATAAAAAACTTCCCAAAAAACAGTGGCAGAGAGGAACTGCCACCATAGCACACAGCCGTATGGGACTGGTAGAATCCTGGCTCGAAGCGAAGTCTTGGGTCGTAAGATGAAGATTCCAGAGGAAAACCACTCTGGAGGACATGCAAGGCAAGTTTTGACCTGGAAGTCTGTGTTTATAGGGGATCAGGGCCCATAGGAAGGCCCTGTAGGTTTCCATTAGGCTGCAAGAAAGTGGATGTTAAATCAGAAGAGAGGGATGGGAGAGAGAAGAGAGGCCAAGTGGAGTGAAAACAACCAAACAAAAAGAGTAAGAAGAGAAAGGTAGAAGAGAGTGAGTGCTAGGGCATGAGAAAACAAAGTGACGAGACGGAATATTTGACCCTCCAACTTCCTCAAACTTTTTTTTTTTTAATCACAATATATGCATCTTTAAGAGGCAACTTTTTCTTGAGAGATTGAGTTCAAACAGCAAGGAGACTCAGGTTGCTCACACAGCTAACTAACTGACTAATGCTAACTGTATTGTTCAACACTGTGCTTCTCTTGTTCAGTTATTGCTTATGACCAGGCAGAAAGAAACGTTGCTAATGACTCCATGAGGATGAAGTTGTGTGCCTGGAGGAAGGGCAACATCTTTTGCCATAGAGAAAATAGTATGGCCTGTGTTCTGGGCACTGTGCAAAGTTCTGGGGATGCAGACAGCCGTGGGTGAGACCTAGCACTTGCCTTCATGGTGATTACCAGCTGGAGCAGATGACACATGTTAAATGAGCCACTGAGGTTTTTAAAGAGCAAGGTATCCTGTTCATACATGTATTTTACTAAGATTTCTCTGGCTGTGTTGTGGAGAATGCATTAGAAAAGGCAGAGTTGGATGCAGAGAGACTGGTTAGGGGCTTAGGAGGCTGTTACAGTAGGGCAGATGACAGATGATGGAGGCCTGGGAGAGACAGTAGTAAGTGGAGCTAAAAGGTATTTGGGGTAGAATGGCATAAATTGGGTATGGATCAGAGGACAGTGGGGCAGGGGTATTACTGCCAGTTTCAGACTTGACCTACTGGGTAGAGGGAGTAAATTTACAGAAATATGGGGCCTCAGGAGAGCAGCAGTCTGTTGGGAAACAATGAACTCTGTTGTGAGGGACACAGTAGATTGAACACCTGACCTCTATTCTGTACTCCGTGTAGTGGCCCAGTCTGTACTCCACAGTCTAGACAGCCAAAAGTTCCATGGTTCAGATCCATCAGTTGGTTAGACCCACACGTGAGTCTTGATTTCAGAGCAGAGGCTGCAGAGCCCAAAGCATCTATCTGGCTAATGCAAATCCAGCAGCTGTAAGAGCCTCTGAATCAAGTGATTTTGTCCACAGCTGCCTGACAGATGCAGCAGGAGTAAGCTCGTATTTGGAACAGCAGGCTTCTAACTCCTCAGCTTCTTGCTGCGGCAAACATAGCACTCCTCCTAGAGGGTTAAATCTACAATATTATTCTGGTGTCATTCCTGGACACCTCTCCTGGAGGCTTTGCTAGTCTTTCCAAAAATTTTAAAGCATGTAATTTCCTGTAGAAACCTCTTTCTGCTTAAAATGTGTGGAATGCTTCTGCTAGCAGCAACTAAAATTTAACAGATACAGACGCAGTGAGCATGTAGAACCTGCAAGTTATGTAGGTGTAAACACATGGATAACATGCAGGTATATGGGTCTGGTGGCTCAGACAGTAAAGAATCTGCCTGCAATGTAGGAGACCTAGATTCTACCCCTGGGTCAGGAAGATCCCCTGGAGGAGGGCATGGCAACTCACTCCAGTATTCTTGCCTGGATAATCCCTGTGGACAGAGGAGCCTGGCAGGCTACAGTCCGTAGGGTTGCCAAGAGTCCGACACAACTGAATGCAACTTGGCATGCACGAACACACACAAAGAAGAGAAGATACATATGTACTTTAATAGCTGTGCAGAAATAGGAGTGGGTGGGCTTCCCAGGGGGCACTAGTGGTAAAGAACCTGACTGCCAATGCAGGAGGCATAAGAGGTGCAGGTTCAATCCCTGGGTCAGGAAGATCTCCTGGAGGAGCGCATCTTGCCTGGAGAATCCCATGGACAGAGGAGCCTGGTGGGCTACAGTCCAAAGGGTTGCAAAGAGTCGGACACGACGTAGTGATTTAGCACGCACGCATGCTGCCATCCTGATGCTGGGATGGTTTTAAGCAGAGAAAGGGGTGCAGATGTGGGGAAGGCTTCAGACAGAGGAAAGAAAGGACAGAGGGAGGTGGTGCATCAGGAATTAGCTGTTGTGAGCAGGAAGCCCAGGACTTGCGTTGACGGCATTTATTCTTTGTGCAATAATAGACAACGTTCTCTTTGGGGGGATTTATGGGGTGCTGAGGACTGGAGATTTCTAGAGAGTGAATAAGGCCCTTGACGGTCATCCTGTAGAATGAAAGAGCAAGCTCACTAGCTTTCCGTCACTGCCAGGAGCCTGCTTGGGTTTAATAACAAGGAACAGATGAATCAATCCATCCAAGCGAGATTGGTTCTAAATACAGCCCTTCTGTCCATGATAAAGATAGAGTCAGGGGGAAGCGAGGGGAGAGTCACCCAGCAGACAGGGTCAGACACTCTGCTAAATGGGTTGTTGGGTAGAGGAGCAGGAATGTGGGTGGATCATGGCTGGAGCAGGATGGATTTCACTGGAGTGAAATCTCACCCTGGGAGTCACGTCTTGTCTGCCAGGAGGAGAAAGCTGCTTGCTTTTCCTAGTGAACAAAAGCTGAGCTTGCATGAACATCTCTGGAGAGAAATGTGTTTGTACATTAGGCTGGTAATTAAAGGCTTCTAATAAACCAAGTCTCATTACTCAGCTTAAGGAGCTGCCTAGAGAGCATCTGACATGATGTCAAGTGTCGGCTCGGCACAAAGCTGAGCTGGAAGGGGCCCAGCCCTGGGGGTAGGGCTGAGCGCTCGCGGAGACCTGCCTGCTAGGGCTCCCCTGCACCAGGCTCCACTGATGGGGAGCAAGCAGATCCTTACACTGCTCAGGTTTCCTTGTTCTTTTTTCCAAACATTGAAACAGGCTGTAAAGCACAGGGCCGTGTCAGCTGCCTGATTCAGTGAACATTACAATGGTTAATTGTTGAGACCTTAATTGTTGTTGGGAACCCCATGCAGGTTACACTCTCTCAGCTGTGAGGAAGGCTGCTGCAGCCATTCTTCACTAGCTGCCAGGAGAGTCTTGTTAGCATTAAAGTTCAGATAAGGTAACACCATCAGTTGCTTCTCCACAAAATAGAGCCTGTGGTTCGCACTTCACAAATGTTTGTGTAATTAAATACTTTCACTGGGGCACAGGGATAATAATACCTTGGTTCTGTAAAATACTTTCTAGTTTGCAAAGCACTTTTCACTCCTATCATCTAATCCCCTCTTTGCTGTCGAGTGTTATTTCTTATCTAGAGTAGGGATAGTATTAATATTATCCACCACCACCATCACAATAGCTGCTAACTTTTCTGGACAGCTTTCTAAGTACTGGGCACTGTTTTACATGCATTACAAGCTGCATGGTCAGTGGCAATAAGTTCAGTTCGGTCGCTCAGTCGTGTCCGACTCTTTGCAACCCCATGATTGCAGCACGCCAGGCCTCCCTGTCCATCACCAGCTCCCGGAATTCACTCAAACTCATGCCCATCAAGTCGGTGATGCCATCCAGGCATCTCATCCTGTGTCGTTCTCTTCTCCTCCTGCCCCCAATCCCTCCGAGCATCAGAGTCTTTTCCAATGAGTCAACTCTTCGCATGAGGTGGCCAAAGTGTTGGAGTTTCAGCTTTAGTATCAGTCCTTCCAAAGAACACCCAGGACTGATCTCCTTTAGAATGGACTGGTTGGATCTCCTTGCAGTCCAAGGGACTCTCAAGAGTCTTCTCCAACATCAATTCAAAAACCATCAATTCAAAGCATCAGTTCAAAAGCATCAATTCAAAAAGCATCAATTCAAAGCATCAGTTCAAAAGCATCAATTCAAAGCATCAGTTCAAAAGCATCAATTCTTTGGCGCTCAGCTTTCTTCACAGTCCAACTTTCACATCCATACATGACCACTGGAAAAACCATAGCCTTGACTAGACAGACCTTTGTTGGCAAAGTAATGTCTCTGCTTTTCAATATACTTTCTAGGTTGGTCATAACTTTTCTTCCAAGGAGTAAGCGTCTTTTAATTTCATGGCGCAGTTACCATCTGCAGTGATTTTGGAGCCCAAAAAATAAAGTCTGACACTGTTTCCACTGTTTCCCCACCTATTTTCCATGAAGTGATGGGACAGATGCTATGATCTTCGTTTTCTGAATGTTGAGCTTTAAGCCAACTTTTTTTACTCTCCTCTTTCACTTTCATCAAGAGGCTCTTTAGTTCCTCTTCACTTTCTGCCATAAGAGTGGTGTCATCTGCATAACTGAGGTTATTGATATTTCTCCCGGCAATCTTAATTCCAGCTTGCGCTTCTTCCATCCCAGCGTTTCTCATGATGTACTCTGCATAGAAGTTAAATAAGCAGGGTGACAATATACAGCCTTGATGTACTCCTTTTCCTATTTGGAACCAGTCTGTTCCATGTCCAGTTCTAACTGTTGCTTCCTGACCTGCATACAGATTTCTCAAGAGGCAGGTCAGGTGCTCTGGTATTCCCATCTCTTTCAGAATTTTCCACAGTTGATTGTGATCCACACAGTCAAAGGCTTTGGCATAGTCAATAAAGCAGAAATAGATGTTCTTCTGGAACTCTCTTCCTTTACCCATGATCCAGCAATCATGGGAATAGTGGCAATGGGGAAGCCAAAGAAGGAAAAAGACTATGGCTTTGTTGTACACAGATGATATTTTATGTGTTAGCCAGGGCGACCCCAGGGTGGCATGCATTTTCACACAGTTCCTTGCTAGGAAAAACCTTGCTTCCCACAACTAATTTCAATATTCCTCATCATTATTTCTATGGCTTTTAAGATGGTCCATGACATAGGTCCTTCTCTATATTATTCTGAAAGAGTCAACTCACTCTAACGAATGAAGAGCTAACACTTATGGGACACATCTCTGTGCTGGGCTCTGATGTAAGCAGTTTCTGCTGCTGCTGATGCTGCTGCTGCGGCTGCTAAGTCGCTTCAGTCGTGTCCGACTCTGTGAGACCCCATAGACGGCAGCCCACCAGGCTCCCCCGTCCCTGGGATTCTCCAGGCAAGGACACTGGAGTGGTTGCCATTTCCTTCTCCAATGCATGAAAGTGAAAAGTGAAAGTGAAGTCGCCCAGTCGTGTCTGACTCTTAGCGACCCCATGGACTGCAGCCCACCAGGCTCCTCCATCCATGGGATTTTCCAGGCAAGAGTACTGGAGTGGGGTGCCACTGCCTTCTCCCAGTTTCTGGGCATCCTTTATCTCATCCTCATAAGTACCCCATGAGGCGGGTAGAATGACTAGCCTTGTTTTCAGATTAGACAACCGAGGCACCGGAGGTTGCCTGGCGTGCCCCAGGTCGCTGAGAGAGCGGCAGGCGGGGGCGCTGACACCGGGTGCTGTAGCTGCAGCACCCACTCTCTTGGTCCCCACACTGACCGCATGGTGGATGGGTCGGTGCGTTCCTTTCAGGCAAGCTTGGCCTCAACTTGAGGAACATGGCTTGCTGAGCCAAGACAAAACTTACTTGCTCTTAGCAGAGGTCAACTGACTGCCTGAAGAAGCTACTTCTCAGTCTTCAGTGTCCAAGTACATTACTGTTCTCGCTGGATCATGTTGTCATAAGTCTCAGAAAAACCGGAACACTAAAATATACCGCAAGAGGCAGGGGGCAAGAGGTTCTTGCTTTTGTTTTAAATTAGGCTTTTGCAAGTTGGATGGCCACCAATTAAAACTTTTTTTCCCCACTTTCCTCCAAAGAAATGCTTATTTCTCTGATCTAGAAGGGAAGAAACCACAAGAAGCTATAATTTGCTCGGCTCTCCTGCCCCGCCTGTTGGCCAGCTGTTCTTTGGATGTGAGTGTCCTGACTCCTGGGGGCAGAGCCCTGTTTTCCACACTCTACTCCACTGCCTGCCCACAGCCCCAGCTGCTTGAGCTTCCTGGGGGAGCTGGTTGAAGGTGTGGGTGGACCCAGAAGTGAGGTCAGGCACCTGCTCCTGGGCCTTCACCTGGATGCCCTCCTTATCACCTGAATCATTCATCAGGAAGGGCAGGGCCCCTTTTATTTGGAACAATAGAGTGAGAAGCACTATCACACGTGAGTACATACAACGGGGTGAAAGTTTTCCCTTTGCCAGCAGAGCATGACACAGTTCTTATACTGTGGAAATGTTGCTCAGCCTGAGAACTCCTGGCTTGCACCCCTGGACATGGAATTAGTGGCTTGTAAACGCAGAACATGCCTGAAATCACCCCTGAAAGAGCACCACTCACCATCTTATGGGCTACATCTTTCATCTTGCCTGCCAGCTTCTCTGTAGCTTTATTTGTTCTTTGTTGTGTGTGTGGTTTTTTTTTAAAGTCACAGCTTCTCACCAGTTTTAAAACATGCCTAGAAGTGGAAAAGGGCTTTGCCTTATGAGAGACTGTCAGCATCGCCAAAGGTGACCTTCACTGTCCGTGCAAACAGCACTGAAACAGCGGGCCGCACTCACTCCTCAGTGCTTTTCAGGGCTTAGTAAGTTAGGCCACAGTAACCTCCTGGTGCCATAATCCACCAACGCTGAGCATTTTCAGATGATCATACATGACATGGTTGCTAAAGACATAGCTTCTCTGAGACTCAGAATGTCACAATTGTTTAAACAGTCCTGAGAAAATGACCCTGAAATCACAGGTACTGAGAAGAAGTCCATTCCTCCTCCACTTTGTAAACCTCCCAGTATGTATATATATACACACACACACACACACACACACACACACACACACGTACACACGTGTGCTAAGTCGCTTCAGTCGTGTCTGACCCTACTTTGCGATCTCATGGACTGCAGCACACTAGGCTTCCCTGTCCATCACTATCTCCCTGAGTTTGCCCAAACTTGTGTCCATTGAGTCAGTGATGCCATCCAACCGTCTCATCATCTGTCACCCCCTTAAATCCAGATGCCCAGGCCCATCCCCAAACCACTTAAGTCAGAATCTCGGGGACTTGAGAAGCAGTCAGTACTTTCTGAAAGCCCCCTCAAGTGATTGTAATGTGAAGCCAGAGGTAAGAATCACTGCTTTGATTCTCAAAATGTGGGCCCCAAACTAGCTGCATCAGCATCACTGAGGAACTAATTAGAAATGCAGATTCCCAGGCCTCACCGTGAACCTACTGAATCAGAAACTGTGGAGATGGGCCCCAGCAATCAGTTTTAATGAGCCTTCTAGGTGTCCATCCTCAAGGAAATCAGTCCTGAATATTCATTGGAAGGACTGATGCCGAAGCTGAAACTCCAATACTTTGGCCACCTGATGCGAAGAGCTGACTCATTTGAAAAGACCCTGATGTTGGGAAAGATTGAAGGCAGGAGGAGAAGGGGACGACAGAGGATGTGATGGTTGGATGGCATCACTGACTCGATGGACACGAGTTTGAGTAAACTCCGGGAGTTGGTGATGGACAGGGAGGTCTGATGTGCTGCAGTCCATGGGGTTGCAAAGAATCAGACACAATTGAACTGAACTGAACTAGGTGATTCTCTGTATGGTACAGTTTGAGAACCAGTTTAGATGACAAGGTAGTATTTTTTGCAAAATCCACTGGGATACTTAAGCTGTTAACTGTTACCTCTAATTTCCTTGTCTGCAGCAAAACCCAATTCCCTCTCTCTGATGATTCTCATCTTGGCTCATCTGAGATGAAAGAACACAAAAGATCCACCTGAGGCCTGACTGTTATTTCTGAATTGGGAACCAACAAAGCAAAAACAATCTTACACATGGAGACAAATTCTTTGGTTTCCTATAATTAAGGCATCTGTTTTAGTATTGTTTCATAAGGAGCAGGTTTCTAGTCTTTACTTATTGTTTATCTATTAGGCTTGGTGCAGACAGAAAAAAAAGTATGCCCCAAACAGATTTAATTAGACAGAAATGTGGCTGGAGTTCCCTAGGGAAATCTACAATATTGTAGGAAGATGTGTTTGTGGTGCAGCGCAGGGAGCTTAATTCACTCTGAGAGAGTCCAATTGAGGCAGCCACCAGAGGAGGGAGACGAGGGAAGGAGGAGAGAAGGGGGCGATCAGTAGTAATTTGAGTCGAGTTATGAAAGCAAAGATGACTCGTTCTCCAATGTTGAGAGTTGCTGAAATTTCGGATCCTAGACCTTCTGCCTCAAGAATTACTGAGGGGCACAAATGAGTGATTTTGAATTGGGGAAGTTCAAAGACCTTCTCCTATTCCTGACTCGTCCCCTCTCATTTATAGAACTAAATCACAGAAACAGCATTTATTAATTCCTACAGTTTGGATATCCAGAATGTTATGTTTTTCTTTGCAGTAAAAATCAAAGAATACTAGGTGGTGAATTGACACTTATTCCGACAATTATATCTATTAGGTATGGAAAAAGTGAAAGTGTTAGTCACTCAGTCGTGTCCGACTCGTTGTGACCCCATGGACTGTAGCCCACCAGGCTCCTCTGTCCATGGGATTCTCCAGGCAAGAATACTGGAGTGGGTTGCTGTACCCCCCTCCAGGGGATGTTCCCGACCCAGGGATCAAACCTATGTCTCTTATTTCTCCTGCGTTGGTAGGCAGGCTCTTTACCACTAGCGCCACCTGGGAAGCCCATGTATTTTAAGCCTCAAAACAACACTTAGGTGAATATCATTGCCCCATTTTTCCAAATTAGAAAACTGAGAGAGACTCTAGGCAAGTAACCTAGTCATTAAATGATAGAGCCAAGATTCTAATCCAGGTCTGTCCAACCCGAAGTCCTTTGTTTGCTTCCTTGGTCTGGAAGGATATTAATTGGAGCCTAGAGCTGTGCCCCCAGCTGACAGGTCTACATTCAACTACAAAGAAAAAGATGAGCCCAGAGCTTCACTCTTACAGGTGAACATTATTGAGGGCAACTCTGTATGGTGTTTCTATACATCTTGTGACCTTTCTATCCCAGAAGGATGCTGGCTTAGCAAAGATCTCTTTAGCCTGGTTCTATTTCTCACACACACCCTTAACTTACAAGCCTCCCCCTCTCTCAGGAGCAGAGTTCAATCCCTGGAGCTGGCAGAGCTGTGATTGCACCAGCTTCACCCTCCTCTCAGCTCCATCCTTTTCAGATCTTCTTGGGCCCTGAGGGAACCCATGAGTACCAGACTCTTGTTCAACCGGAGGACTGGACTGGAAGGTTAAGTAAGATTTCCCACATGTGCTCATTGCTGCTGGCTCAAAATGGATCTTGATTGTTTTTCTTAGGAAAAATACTTAGAGGCAAAGGCAAAGTCAAAGGGGAGGAAGGTGAGCACGCTAAAGGAAGAAGAGGGGTGAGGCGGTGGGGATACAGTTACCCTGGACTTTTTCATCTTGACTCCTCCAACTCAACATTCAGGAGGTTCCCTCCCCATCATCCACAGGGCTGAGAAAGTCTGGGCCTTTCTGAGATCTAGGAATGGGGTGGGTGTGGCAGGGGTGGGTGGCGGTGGGTGTGGCTAGCTGTTTGCAAACTAATCTGCTAAAATTTCTAAAGATTAGAAGAGTTGTTAGAATTGAGGGACATCTATTACAGCCCTTCACGCGCATTAATCCACATATTTACTAATCACCTGGGATCTTGTTAAAATGCAGACTCTGGTTCATTCCCTCTGGCTGGGTTGAGACCCAACATTTTGCATTTCCAACAAGCTTCCAGGGGATGTGGCAGTGCTGGTCCATGAGCCGCATTATGAATAGCAAGGGTGTATCATATCTGAGTAAGCTGTGATTGCTGGAGCCACTGTTAGGGCCACCACTGCTGCGGCTGCTGAGTTGCTTCAGTCGTGTCCGACTCTGTGCGACCCCAGAGACGGCAGCCCACCAGGCTCCCCCGTCCCTGGGATCCTCCAAGCAAGAACACTGGAGCAGGTTGCCATTTCCTTCTCCAGTGCATGAAAGTGAAAAGTGAAAGTGAAGTCACCCAGTCGTGTCCGACTCGTAGCGACCCCATGGACTGCAGCCCACCAGGCTCCTCCGTCCATGGATTTTCCAGGCAAGAGTGCTGGAGTGGGGTGCCATTGCCTTCTCTGGCCATGGCCACTATTATGGACTAAATGTGCCCCCCCACCACCAAATTAATACGTCTAACTGCAGGTGTGGCTGCAGAGGGGGCCACTAGGAAAGTAACTAAGATGAAATGAATAACTGAATCATTTTGTTGTAGCCTGAAACTAACACAACATTGTAAATCAACTCTACTCCAATATAAAATGAAAATAAAAAAAAAGATGAAATGAATCATCAGGGGCCCTGACCCAATAGGAAGAGATTAGTGTTCTCCCTCTCTCTCTCTTTCTCCGTCTTTTCTTCTCTTGCCCTCTCACGTACCCCCTGCCCCGCACCCACTAACTCAATCCCAGAGGAAAGACCATGTGAGAACATGACAGGAAGGCAGCCATCCACAAATGAGTAAGAGCACTCTCACCAGAAACTGACCATGCTGCCACCCTGACCTTGAACTCTCTGCCTCTAGAGCTGTGAGGAAATAAATGTGTGTTGTCTCAGCCCCTCAGTCTGTAGTATGTTACAGTGACTGGAGTGGATGAATACAGCTGCTATGGTGTCTGCTCCAGATATTCAGGAGTTCGGGAGAACCAGATACTCTTTCGCCCTAGGACTTGCTGTGTTTAGTTGCTCAGTCGTGTCTGACTCTTTGCGACCCCATGGACTGTAGCCCGCCAGGCTCCTGTGTCCATGGGGAGTCTCCAGGCAAGAATACTGGAGTGGGTTGCCATGCCCTCCTCCAGGGGATCTTCCCAACCCAGGGATCAAACCCAGGTTTCCTGTGTTGCAGGCGGATTTTTTACCATCTGAGCCACCAGGAAAGCTCTAGGAATTCACAAGGGACAATCCCTAAACCCAGACAAGCTGGCTGCTCCCTCTACTATACTTTTCTACACTCTGATGCTTCAATTCACAATTTCATTAGTCAGTGTACATCAACCTTAGCTGCACATGGGTATAATCTGAGAGCTTTAAAAACACTCGCCATGCCTGAGCCTCACCCACCCAGGATGCCAATTTAATTGGTGTGGTGTGTGGCCTGGGCATCAGGATTTTTTAAAGCTCTCCAACAGATTCATTCTGAGATCGAAAACCACGGTTTCAAGTAAGCATTTTAGGTCCAAGAAAGGGGTTAATATCAGCCTCAGCTCTAGGGGAAAAGAGTAAAACACTCTCTATGTGGTGTGGGTATGTGAAGGGATTTGCAACAGCAGGAAAGGGCAGAGGAACAGAAGCCGTCACTCCGGAGTGGCAAAAGGAACAGGAAATGGTCAAGTTAATTTCCTGCAAAAGTTCTGATCTGCTGCAGAGGTCCTACCCCTCCTCTATGATAAAAGGTTAAAGAATCTTCAGAACCAGTCTGTGGAATGTGTCCTTTTATTTCAGTGAGAAGTGAAGCCCTGCTGGGTAATTTCAAACCCTGTTCCTTCAAGAAGGCTCCCCAGATGTCAGTGTCAGCCTCCTGATCAACACAAATCTCTTCTGCTTTCTTCTGGCATAACTCCAACCAAAGTGCCAAGCTGCACTTAAGCTATTTCAGTAGACAGGGACTCACAAGGGGTAAGACTTCTATTCTACTTCTCCTTGGGGCTCTCTGAGTTCCCTCTCCTATCCTGAGTCACCACAGTCAGACGGCCCTCCAAGAGCAATTTCAAACTGAGACACTAAAGCGAAATCAGGAACAAATATGACCTCTTCTTCCTTCGTTTGTTCATTGAGTTTGTGTTTACGTTTACCAGTGTTGAGTTACATTGCTTCTGCCCTGTCACACTGCACTTCACTGATTTCTGGAATGAAGTTAACTGCTCTGTGGCTGGGTTGCATTTTCATCCATCACCTGAGGATGGATGATTCAGGTTATGGGTGGTGAACCACCCACTGGTGATTCAGGCCCCATCGACTTGTGGATTTAACTGATCCTCCTTGACAATCTCAGAGGCATCACACCTGTGTTTATTGTGCTGGACGAAGCAGTACGTCTAGGTAGTAGGCGTGACTAGGAGTTGGATCAAAGACTTAGGCAAGTGTCTCTAATTTAGAGGTGCTTTATCTTCTATGTCAGAGAAGGCAACGGCACCCCACTCCAGGACTCTTGCCTGGAGAATCCCATGGATGGAGGAGCCTGGTAGGCTGCAGTCCATGGAGTCGCTAAGAGTCGACTGAGTGACTTGACTTTCACTTTTCACTTTCATGCATTGGAGAAGAAATGGCAACCCACTCCAGTGTTCTTGCCTGGGGAATCCCAGGGACAGCGGAGCCTGGTGGGCTGCCGTCTATGGGGTCGCACAGAGTCGGACATGACTGAAGCGACTTAGCAGCAGCAGCAGCAGCAGCAGCAGCAGTATCTTGTATGTGGTGGAAAAAAACATTGCATATCCTATATCAGATATAGAGAAAACATTAAACACATTGTATCTCTTTTGAGTCTTACAGCAACCCTATGAAAATAGACATTATTATAATTTCATTTTATAGATGAGGGAACGGAGGTTCTAAGACATTCAGTAGTTTTTTGCCCAAGGTCTTTGCAGTATTGGAACCGAGATTTGTGGCCTGGACATTACATTCCACTGCTCTCAGGAAAAGTCTGATCATCTCCATTTTATGGGGGAAGGAATTACACTCTGAGTCTAGTTAAGCTGCGGGAGGTTTCCAAACAGGAAGCTGATAGCTTGCTCAGCTGCCATACGTCTTTCCACTGTCTTTTTTTTTTTTCCCTCAAAGACAGTGATGAGCCTCATCACTGCTGGAAAGTATCTCACCGTTTATGGGATCCGATAGGGCTGATGCGTTGGTTACTGGAATTTCTAGTCATGATTGGGCTCTACGATAGAGACTTTCCTTTTATTCCTTCAAAGATCTTTTTAGGAAGTAGTTAAGCAAGTCTGAAATTACATGTAAAATCAGATGACTTAAATTGTTTTTAAAGCTGTATTTTTTATTTTTCTATTTTTATGTTTTCTTGGCAGCGCAATGTACCACTTGCAGGACCATATTCCCCTGACTAGGGGTCAAACCCAGGCCCCCTATAGTGGAAGGCAGAGCCCTAACCACTGGACAGCCAGGGAACTCCCCCCACCTCTCTCTTTTAGCAACGAAATATAAATACCAGTCCTTTTCCCTTTCCTGCAGTTTACCGTACTTTCTCACTAACCTCTGGTGGCAGCTTCACAGTGATTCATCTTAACGTGTGGATGGTTAGAGTTCTACAGAAGCGGTCCCCAGCTTTCTGTCACCAGGGACCGGATTCACGGGAGACAAATTTTCCAAGGAACGAGGTAGAGGGTGGAGATGGTTTTGGGATGATTCAAGTGCATTACATTTAATGTGCACTTTATTTCTATTATTATTATGTCAACTCCAACTCAGAAAGTGAAGTCGTTCAGTCATGTCCGACTCTTTGCGACTCCATGGACTGTAGCCCACCAGGCTCCTCTGTCCATGGAGATTCTTCAGGTAAGAATACTGGAGTGGGTTGCCATTTCCTTCTCCAGGGATCTTCCTGATGCAGGGATTGAACCCTGGTCTCCTGCTTTGCAGGCAGACCCTTTACCCTCTGAGCCACCAAGGGAAGCCCCTTATTTCTCTTATTACTATATCAACTCCAACTCAGATCATCGGGCATTAGATCCCAGAGGTTGGGGATCCCTGTTCTATAGTATCTCATCATTATTTCTACTTAAGAACATAATGAAAGTGCAGCTGTCTTAAAGTTACACAGATTAGAATAGAATGGGATCCTTTATCACTA
This sequence comes from Aepyceros melampus, assembly GCA_006408695.1. Taxonomy (NCBI): domain Eukaryota; kingdom Metazoa; phylum Chordata; class Mammalia; order Artiodactyla; family Bovidae; genus Aepyceros; species Aepyceros melampus. The sequence continues at coordinate 264,366 of SJXQ01003244.1, forward strand.
TGGAGGCCTCTGTGACCCAATTCACTGGAAGATTCTTGGTTGGGTTTATCCAGCGGGTGGGATGGGTTTCACACTGGTGTCTCTGACAGGTCTTCCCTGGACCATTGTTCTTGTAATCTCTGTGAAAACGTTGCTGAGGGTTAGGCTTGTAGGTTGGATCAAGTTGTTCAGAATTAAGATCAAATTTTGGCCTCATCAGTGATACTATCTGTTCCATCAGTGGAGGTAATTAGCTAAGAGTAGGTGAAGTTGGTACGTACTATTTAATAGACCCCACTAAGGCCCCAGAGGCCTCAAAATACCTTTCCTTTTATATCAGTTTGGCTCATCTTGCCTGTCATCTCTGGGCTGAAATTATTCCAATTACCTATTTTTTATGATAGATCTCAGAGTTTCAGCCATAGGATTTCACTTTTTTCTCCAAAATATAAAGACGCACATGTTATGTTGAGAGGTCCTGAGGAAACTGTCAAGATTTCTTCCATTAGTATTTAGAGAAGTACTAACAGGCATCATAACCTTAGACCGTGTTATGATTTGAACTGTGTTTCCCTCCCCCACCTCCTTCCTGGAAAATAGGCTGAAGTCGTAATCCCTGGTACCTGTGACAATGACCTTAATTGGGAATAGGATTATTGTGGGTGTAATTAAGATAAGATGAGGTCACACTGGAGTATATGGGTCCTAATCTAATATGTTGTTTTTGTTTAGTCACTAAGTTGTGTCCGACTCTTTTGGGACCCCATGGAATATAGCCCAGCAGGCTCCTCTGTCCATGGGATTTCCCAGGCAAGAATACTGGAGTGGGTTGCCATTTCCTTCTCCAGTGGATCTTCCCCACCCAGGGTTCAAATCTGAATCTCCTACTTGGCAGATGGATTCTTTACCACTGAGCCACCAGAAGTCCAATCTAACATGACTGGTGTCCTTATAAGAAGAGGAGAAGAGACACAGACACACTGGAAGCAGCACCATGTGAAGACAGAGGCAGAGACTACAGTGATGTGTCTATAAGTCAAGGCATGCCAAGGGCTGCCAGCCGCACCAGAAACTGAGAGACAGGCATGGACCAGATCCTCCCCTAGAACCTTCAGAGAGTGTATGGCCCTGCCAATACTTTATTTTCAGACTTCTGGCCTACAGAACTATGAAAGAGTCCATTTCTGTTGTGTGAACCCACCAGGTTGTAGTTATTTAAGGTAATCCTAGGAAACAAGTACAGGTAGGAAGGAGAGGCCTGCCTTGATGTAGGGGCAGTGAGTTTCCATGGAACCAGAAAGCAGGGCACCCTCTCCCTTGATGGCTATGGATCAGAGGCAGGAACCACCAACAGCTCTGTGTGTGTAAATTTTCAGGCCTGGGTTCATTCCTCCAGGGAGACATTCCTGTAATCCAACAGAGTTCTGCTAAGCCTCTGGACATCACGCTCAGGAGGAGCCTGAGATTCCTGAGCAAAGCCACGCAGTTTACAAAGGATCAGGTGCTTGGACAGGTGCCTGAAGAAAGATGAGATGGCCCACTTTATCTATTGCACAACTGAGCCCAGGGCCATTTCCCTAACAGGAGACAGAGCAGGCCGGCTCTTCTTTTTTGCAAAATCGCAGAGTTAATCATCCCAGTGCCTGAGCCTTGCCTATTTGATCTTAGGGAGAACTTATGTTCTCCGTTCTGATTTTCCATCTCCAGCGCTACCTATCTTTGTGTTTGTGACCTATCAGAAACATGATTCAGGAAGCCAACTTAGATAACGTTTGTCTGCTAATTTTCCCAGGTGCCCAATAAATGTGGGTTAAGAGGTTTTTCTTTTTCATCCGGAAACAGATATCCTTTGAAGTGAATACTTCTGGAGAAGGGGTGCCTTCTCCAGAATCCCCATCAGGACGCAGGCAGGTCTTCTTGCAGCTGGAAGAACCCCTCTCCAGGGACTGCCTCTGCCTGAAGCAGGCTGCCTTGCTCAGTTATTTACTGAGTGGTCTGTGCAGGAGTACAAAGGCTCGCCTCCAGTCAGCGCATCTCTGAAGGTCGTCCCAGCTCCGGGGCTCCCCATAGGAGTGGTGGAGGCTTTCAGCGCAGCTGCCTCACTGTTTGCCTTCTCCTTCTGTCCAGGTCTGCTGCCCTCCTCCCATACACGTCTTGTTCCTGAGAGCACTCTCCACCGAATACCCCCGGCACACAAAGCTCAGTGTGTTTTCCAGGGAACCTGCTCTAAGATATTTCAACGTAGACAGAAGAGAAATATATTGACCATGCTCACAGGTATAGATTTGGAGTCTGGAATGTGTATAGCCATGGGCAGGAGAATAGAATGCTACCATGTCTTGGCATTGTCTCTGTCCTCAGCCTAAAGGCTGGGTCATGAAGGTTCCACTGCTCCCCAGGGGCTTATGAGTTCTGAGCACAGTGCGACCGCTTAGTAAGTGTTCACGGAATAGGCAACGGATGAGTTTCATGGAATTCAGCTTGGTCCTGGGATGAGCTAAATAGATCTTGCACAGAGTTTTTCTCTCTTTGGGATAAGAAGAGTCATCTTTGGAGGGTGTTTAGTTCCCTAGGGCTGTTGTCACAGGAACACAGTCTGGATGGCTTAAACAATGAAAATGTATTGTCTTACAGTTCTGCAGGTCAGAAGTTTGAAATCAGGATGTCAGCAGAGCCCTGATTCCTCTGAAGGACTTGCCAAAGAGTGCATTCCATGCCTCTCTGGGTTCTGGTTGTTTTGCTGGCAATCGTTGGCATTCCTTGACCTACAGACGCATAACCCTAATCTCTGCCTGTAGTATTCCTCCCATATGTCCAAATGTCCCATTTATAAGGACCCCAGATATTGAGATAAGGCTCTATCTTACCCTTGCCCCAGGACAACTTCACCTTAACTGATTATATCTTCAATGGTCTTATTTTCAAATAAGGTCAAATTCTGAGGTCCTGGGCCTTAGGACTTCAGCATATGGATTTGGGAAGGGAGATAATTCAATCATTTTCTTGGAGTTCTATTTTGATTCTGGGATTCCAGAATTTCCAACATGCCCTGTGTTAGAAACACTGGGGCTGCAGAGGGGCCACAGGAAAGAACGTGTGACCTGTAGCTGTGGGGTCTGAGCCAGGGGAAGTCAGGTTCTAGCTAGCAGAGGAGTGGAATGTTGAAAAGCCCCTGAGGCCTGAGGTCTGGCTGGGTTCGGAACAGATTTCGTGAGTCTGATTGGGGGATGCAAACAACGTAAACGATGTGCCATCCAACCTAGATATTGTTGTTCTGAGTGAAGTAAGTCAGACAGATAAGGAAAAATATCGTATGGCATCCCTTATGTAGACTCTAAAAGAAAACGATGCAAATGATCTTACTTACAAGAGAGACTTAAAGAACAAACTTAAGGCTGCCTGTACACTCTGCTATGTTTTAAATGGATAACCAACAAGGACATACTGGATAGCACAGGGAACTCTGTTCAACGTTATGTGGCAGCCTGGGTGGGAGGGGTTTGGGGGGAGAATGGATACATGTGTGTGTATACACACACACACACACACACACACATATATACATACTGACTGTTCACCTGAACAATCACATTTTTAATCAGCTATACCCCAATACAAAATTAAAACTTAAAATGTTTTTTTTTTAAAGATACCCCATCTTTTAACTGATGCAGTTACTTCACCCTCAAGGAAAGGAGTATAACTTCTTATTTCTTAAGAGTCAGCTGCACATATGGATTTTCTTCTAACGTGCGGTGTGTGGGACAAAGAAAAAGAGTAACTTTTCAGCAGAGAAACCTGACAAGCACCACCCAGCAAGGTGATCCACGTCAACATCAACAGTGCTAAAGGATGTCGCTCCTAAGTACCAGGACATGACATGATGAAAACGGAACTTCACTCCTGTGCTCTTTCTCCCCCAAACACATAGCCACACTCTAATAACAAGAAAGGCATCAGAGCACCCCAACTGGGGGACAAGCTACAGGACACATGACCAGTACTCCTCAAAAATCAAGGTAATATAAAATAGGAAAAGCTTGAGAAACTCACAGCCAAGAGAAGCCGAAGGTGAGAAGGATGATTAAGTGTAATGTGGTGTCCTGGATGGGATCGTGGAACAGAATAAAAGGGATTCGGTAAAAGCTAAGAAAATGTGAGTGAATTATGGACTTTGGTTACTATTAATGTATCACTATTGATTCATTAATGACAACAAATGTATCATGTTAATGTAAGGGGTTCATGCAAAACTGGATAAAGGATATGTGTAAACTCTATTTTCACAATTTTTCTGTGAATCTTCTAAATAAAACTTTTTAATCTTCTAAAATAAAAACTTTCTTGAAACTAAATTTAAAAAGTGCCATCCTAAACTTCTAGTTAGAAGATAAATAAGTTCTAGGAATATAGTTGCAACATAATGACTACAGTTAATTACTGCTGTCCTTTCTATATGAAAATTGTTTAAAAAGTAAATCCTGAGTTTTCATCATAGGGAAAAAAATTATCTTTTTCTTTTTTATTGTATCTGTAAGAGATGATGGAGGGCTTCCCTGGAGGCTCAGCGGTAAAGAACCCACCTGCCAATGTAAGACACTCAGGTCATCCCTGGGTCAGGAAGATCCCCTGGAGGAGGGCATGGGAACTCACTCCAGTATTCTTGCCTGGGAAATCCCATGGACAGAGGAGCCTGGAAGACTCCAGTCCATAGGGTCACAAAAGAGTCGGACACAACTCAGCAACTAAACAGCTACCTTAAAAACTAGATAATTTGCATTTCAAAAACGTTAATGAACTTTTTCTTCTTTTTTCCTAGCAAACAGTTTTGTTTCACAGTTACTCAGAAACAGAAAGCAGGTAAAAAGTTGTTTAATTCTCAGGAGAAATATTTAAAAGCAAGCAGGGGCACTGACCAATCAGACCATTGCTGGAGGCGAATAATCAATCAGGGACTCATTGGTCAAATATTATCTCTGTTTATTCTACCCTCATCTGTACTTAACCAGAGAACTAAAAGGAAAGGCTATGGAGGGAAAAGAAACAAATATGATTCTTACGTATTCTTAGCTTGCTTTGAGTAATGGGATGACTGAGGACCCTGGGAGACAAAACCTGAGGTTCTAGCAGCTGTTTGGCCCCCTCAGCAGAGGGGAAGAACAGGTGTGACCCCAGAACTTTGAGAAGAAAGTGAGATGGGAGTTATTCTACCTTGGATTAATTTGCTCCAAGTTTTATCCCCTTAGAATATAATCTGTGCCCCTCTGATGCTTTCAGGAAGTTGTTGCTTCTGGGAAACATGTCCAAGGCTCCCCTTTACTCTGTAACAGAATCAAGGCTGAATCCACAGATTTAATCTGTTCCCGTCTTCAGCATGACACGAGAATAAAGGGGTCCAGAGTCCAGGTCTTTCATTTTTTTTTAACCTGGATCCTGAGAGCCAAAGAACAAACCTGCCCAGGTTTATCTTCCTCCATTGCTGGTCAATTGTTTTGACCTTTGACCTTGCATCTGGCCAAGAGTCCATGGGGCAGCTCTAGGTTTGCCCTGTGGAGCAAATGTTGATTTAACCTTTTGGGTCTCCTGACACTATTGTGAAATCCATTCCATCAGAAACTAAGTTGTTAAAGAAAAAGAAATTTGTTTTTGTTTACTGCCTGTGGTTCAGAGTATTTATAGGAAATGGCAACATTAACTTCCACAAGACTCATTCCATGTTACCACTTTTATAAGCTATGAGTGGAGAAAAGATAGTCTTTGTTTTAGAAAGAAGTTTCTAAAACCCTATTCCCTATTCCTCTTTTTCAGTTTTCTGCTACATGCTTAAGAATGTCCATTAATTTTGCTATAAAATATTTACAAGAAATAACTTAATTTTGTAGACATAGTGCTTTCCTCTCATGATTTCAAATAATTTTTAAAAAATGAATCACAGGGATTACTTGGTGATCCAGTGGTTAACACTTTGCCTTCCAATGCAGGGGTTCTATCCCTCATCAGGAAGCTAATATCCCACATGCCTCTCAGCCAAAATAAAAAACATAAAACAGAAGCAATGTTGTAACACATTCAATAAAGACTTTAAAAATGGTCCACATTAAAAAAAAATCTTAAAAAAAAAAAAAAGAACCATATAAATGCCAGGCTTGTTTGGCTCATTTTCTTTTTTTCTTTCAGTCTTTAAAAACTGTTTTGATATAAAAAAATAAAGTAAACTTTTGATAAACTAAAAACATGTTTCCAGCACTAAATACCTTTAAAAGTTTAAAGGCCAAAACAAAATATGATAGCACAATAAACAAATGCAATGTTTATTTCAAATAAACACATCATACTTTGTGGTTTTCATTGTGATTTGCCTAAATATTTAAAATGCATTTTCCAATATTTTTGTGGTCTGAATGTATCTATCTGCTGACTGAAGTTAATTTTGTTAAATGTTGTTTTCCCAAAATTTTTCTTTTGTTTCTAATTTGGTTTAATTTGGAGAAAGACCATTTGCTGTAGCTAGAACCACAATGAAAAACTAGTATTTTAGTAAAGCTTGTATATATACTAGTTTATTTTATAATAAATGTTTCAACAATTCACATATACTTATAATCTTTTTACTATCACTTGTTAATGAGTTTATGCAAAGCAGTAATACTTCGTAAATGATTCATTATTCACTTGAAAATTTTTGTTGCCTTTTGTTTATCATAATGAATTGTTTAAATACGTACTTTACTGAAAACAAATTCAACTGAAGAATAGCTTTGCTTATTTTGAGTTGCATGTTACAAAATTGCCATGATCCTGACTTGATGAAAATTTTGCTTTTCTGATTATTTTTTAAATTAGCAAAGTAATATTTGCTCATGTTTTTTTAAGAAGGTTTAAACAGCTCCCCAATCACTCTCTTTCATTAAAGTTAAAATTTTTTTTGAAGTATAAACCATACAGGAAAATTCACAAATCATAAATGTACAACTCATTGATTTATAACAAACACCCCTATGAACAACCATCTCCCAGTCACTACCCCTTCCGCTGCTCAAACACAGCTGTATCTTGACTTCTAACACTAGAGATGATTTTTGTCTGTGTTGCACTTGATATAAATGGAATCACACTACATGAATTCCTTTCTGACTTCTTCACTCAGCATAATGTGTGTAAGACGCACTTGTACCATCGTGTACAACGACACCCACCATCACTGCTTTCATTTCCTTGAGTGACCCTACCACAAGCAAGCTCTCCGACTACCTACAGAGCTTGGTTGCTTTTAGTTTGGTGCTGGGAAGGTTCATTTTATTTGTCATTTTGTTAGGTCATTTTACTGGAGAAGGGAATGGCAACCCACTCCAAAATTCTTGCTTGGTGAATCCCACGGACAGATGAGCCTGCCGGGCTGTAGTCCGTGGGGTCGCAAAGAGTCGGGCAGGACTGAGCGACTAACACTAAGTAGACCAGGGGATGCCCGGATAGTCGATCAGACATTCTGCGTGCTTCTGCAAGGGTGTTTTTGGATGAGATTAACATTTAAATCTGTAGATTGCGTAAAGTAGATTGCCTTCATATTGTGTGTGGGCCCCAACCGAACAGTTGAAGGCCTGAATAGAACAAAAAGGCTGACCTTCCCCTAAGTAGGGGAGAATTCCTTCTGCTTGACTCCCTTGAAACTGGACATCAACTGTTTCCTGCCTTCAGACAATCTGAAATGCCAGCTCTTCCCATATCTCAAGCCTGTCAGCCTTTGGACTAGAATTATAGCATCGATTCTCTTAGGTTTCCAGGCTGCTAACTCACCTTGCAGGTCCTGGGACTTGCCAAACCCCAATTTGGCATGAGCCAATTCTTCATAGTAAAATCTCTTTTTATATATATAGCTGACTGACTTCTCTCTCTCTCTATATATATATATACACATATATGTGTGTGTGTAAATATATACACACACATATACAGGGCTCTTATTTCTATCTCCAGTTCCCTGGAACCTCAGTGGCTTCTGTTGACTCCATTGCCTAATAGAGTCCAGGGGAAGCGATGCTCAGTAGCAGCCAGTTCTTTTTAAAAGGATACAACTGTTTCTCAAATCTTAGTCCAGGTCATAATGGCAACAGAGTGACTGCCTGGTTCTTTCTTGGAACACATGCCTTTGGAACCCTGAACCAATTTGAAAGGAGTCTGGCCACTATGAAACTGCCAGGCTGGAGAAACCACCCGGGCAGCCTACCTGGACACAGAGATGCCAAAGATTTCCCAGTCCTCATCTGTCCGGCCCTCTAGTCTTTCCAGCTCAGGGACCAGACTTGTGAGTGATGGAGCCTTCAGGATGACCTCGGGCCTGGCCACCATCTGACTGCAATCTCACAAGATGCCTTGAGCCAAATCTCTTAGCTGAGCCACCCTCAAATTCCTTTCCCCTAGAAATGATGAGTGATAATGACTGCTGCTGTTTTAAGCCATAAATTCTGGGGTGAATTGTTATGCAGCAATAAGAACCAGAATAATCACATCGTAAAACCAGTGAGGGTGCAAGACCCATTGGAAAAATGAAGATAGTTGTAATTCATTAAATTGTCTTAAGTAAGTAAGTAAGTAAGTAAGTAAAGTCACTCAGTCGTGTCCGACTCTTTGTGACCCCATGGACTGCAGCCCACCAGGCTCCTCAGTCCATGAGATTCTCCAAGCAAGAATACTGGGTGGGTTGCCATTTCCTTCTCCAGGGGATCTTCCCGACCCAGGGATCGAACCCGGGTCTCCCGCATTGGAGGCAGACGCTTTAACCTCTGAGCCATCAGGGAATTGTCTTACTCAAATAAAAAATATTCCAAACACTAAAATCAAATCAATGCTCTCTTATTCTCTACAGCTACTTGAAATGATGCATATTTTAGTTTGCTTCATATCTGAGAAAAGATTTTCTGTACAGATTTAATATTTTTTTTCAGAGTCCTTATCAGGCATTTTTTTCCTATTAGCAGAAAAGATGATTGCTTTATATTTCATATTGAAATTGACTTTCTTCTTGAAGACATTCTTCACAGAGTCCTCTGAGTTTTGAGGCTCACTTCTTCCTAGATTTGCTGCACAATCATTGAACTGGGATTTCATTTCAGTAATCTCTGGATTTGTGTCTTATGCTTTGAATCTCATGCTGTCCTTTCTCTTGGGTTCCTTAAGAATGCATGAAACATACAATTTCTGCATCACTGTATATCTATAGTCTTCTCAATTTTGCCCTCACACTTGATTATCTAGGCTTTCGCTGTGTTTCAGGCATTACAGCGTTGTTTTCTAGCTTTCTGTGTTGCTAGAGACGTGCTGTCCAGCTCATACTTGTTCTATATGGTAGTTATCCACTTTTCTCTAGAACACTTTCGGATTCTCTCTTTAGCCCACCTGTTCCACAATTTCTTCAGATGTGCCTATGTACAACTGAGGCTTATTTTATTCAAAGTCTTGCGCTAGTTTTTTGTTTTTTTTTTTCAGCTTTTCAGATCCAAGTCTTTTCAGATCAAAGCACTTTTCTGTATTATGTCTTTGATTACATCCTTCCTTTCATTGTTTTTAGACCTGGTTTTAAATGAACACTGAGTCTTTTTAAAAATCTATTTTTACTAACAATTTTTCTGATATTATCCATGTCATTTTCTATTTTATCTAGCTTTCTGGGAGATGCCTTCACTTTAAAATTCATGTCCCTAATTGGGTCTTCAACCATTGCATTTCACTATTTAGCTCTTTCACTAAGTTCTCAAAACTTCTGATAATCATTTCAAAATCCCAATAACTCTTTTGTTCTCTAACTGATCCACTTTGTCCCCATGGTAGCCAGTACTTTTTTTTAAGGATGCCTCTTGAATCTCTGTTAAGATAATTAGATATTTTATAAGTTATCTCCCATTATTTTTTCTTTGTTTCCTCAGAAGCCAGTCTATCTTCACCTCAGTCTTTATCTTGCCTCTTGTTGATTTCCCTCAAATGTCTGGTGATCCTTTGTTGACGATTCATATATACTAAGAACTATATTGATAAATATAGGTTGATTGAGTGGATTTCACTAATAGGTGTGTTTACTCAGAAGGTCACGTTTTGAATGGGAAAGCTGGTTACAGCCTGTGTAAGTGGATAGATTTGCCGGTCAAGCTTGCAATTCACTAGCAAGTCTAGGACCACCACAACTGAAGAACAGGGAATAGCTTTATCCAGGGGTAGGACTCCACTTCAGAGTGGAGCCGGATTTGTGTCCTCTGTGGAGGCTCTAGTGCCCTGAGGCTAGACAATACTTCTTTCTGCCTCCATCCCAGCCCCCAACCCCTTCGGGAAGATCCTACTCCCTTCAGAATGCAGTCTTTGGTGGTCTAGCTGAGGATAAAGAGCTCCTCTGTGCGTGGAGTGTGGCGACCGGGCCTGAGGGGCCCAGCTGTTTCGTATGGTTTTGGCTGTTCTGTGGTTAACTCCCCTGATCACTGCCCAGGCCCTTGTTTTTTCTCTCTACCCAGCGGCTCCAAGCTCGGAGCCTCTCAGGAGGATCCTGGCTGAAGACTCTGCACTCGTGTGTTTCAGCTTGTGCATTACGCTGCTTTTGTACATCAGTATGGTCCCATCTGCGCTCTGACTCCCAGAAATTTATCCAAGTCACTGAAATTTCTGCTGATGGCATTCTATTTGTTTTCAGCATTGTAACTCATTCGTTCTTTATGTCTTTATTGACTATGCAATAGGATATTGGGAGAAAGAGTAGCAAATACAGAGGCGCTATCTGTCATTTTGGACTGGACCTAAAACAGTTTATTCAGTTAATAAAGCATTTATACATTTCCCTAAAACTAAAAGAGAGGGTATAATTAAATTTTCTAATGGAAAAACCACAGGTCCAAAAAGTCAGAAGAGGGAATTCCCTGGCAGTCCAAAGGCTATGATTTCAAGCTTTCACTGCCCAGGGTATGAGCTCAATCTCTGGTCAGAGAACTAACAGCCACACAGCAAAAAAAAAAAAAAAAATAATAATAATAATAAATTTAAAAATATTAAAAATGACAATGTTTTTAAAAAGTCAGAAGAATTATCTTGTCCATTATCATCTTCCTAACAATTAGAGTAGCATAGTTATTAAAAGTCTGATCTTTGAATCAGACAACCTGGGGCAGAGTCTACTTACTATCTAGATAACAGTGTGCAATTACTTGAACTCTCTGGACCTCAGTTTTCCTATCTGTAAAATGGAAATAATCATACCTTTTTGTGGGTATTGTGGCAATCTAAGTATTCAGCAAAGTGCCTGGAGTGTGGTAATCTATTAGTGGTAGGCAGCAGCAGCAGCTGCCATAATATCACCATCATCCCAGTCGTGAGTCATCCTCCCTGTTATTCTATCTTCTCCTAGACACTGTTGTTCTAATTAATCAGAGTTATGAGACCTTTGTGAGTTTGAGTTTTGTTTGGCTAACCTTCAATCACTACCTCTGGTTTAATCTCCCAATTGCAGGGAGCATGGCTAAGATAAGAGAATAAAAATTAAATACAGATGATGGAACAGCATGTTTTTATAGCAAAATTTTCTACCATTTATCTAATTTATTCTTTCAAAATATTTTGATGTAAGTAGTTTAGGTATTTACTGGACATTTATCCTATATATATATATATATATATATATATATATTTTAAGCAAGTTAACTTTCTGGGTGCCTGTTGTAGAAGAGAATTTTCCTAAATAACAAGGGATTTTGAAAAGACTCATTGATATCAAACATATTTCTCTTATACTGGGGCCTTTGTTCTAAATTATAGCAATATTTAGTTTTAAGAATTGAGACAGGCATGACTTGGTAAACAGAATAAAAGCATTGTGCTACTCTAAGAGTTTAAACTTCTTGAACTCTTTTTTTCTTTAGTGAGTTAGTCCTACACAGAGCTCTAATAAATAAAATAGAGCCTAGAGCTCTGCTGGTTGAGGAGGGCTTGGGGGCTTGTGCTCTGCTCACTGGGCTGTCCCTTCATCTTCAGCTGCTGCCAGCATGGAGGCTGCAGTATCTCATCTTCATACTTTAAGAATTCTAAGAAACAGTTTGGAAACCACTGATCTCACTTATTCCAAGGACAAGTTTTCCAGTTTCTATGAAAAAACTGTTTTTCAGTGCCGCCTTGTCGTGCCCACCCAGTATCCACAATAGTGTTAATCTTCCCAATAACCAGTCCTAGAAGACATTTACTCTCCCATTATCATGCTAAGAAAATCAAAGTCCAAAGAGGTGAGCAACTTTCACAACATCCCACAGCTAATAAGCAGAGGATTTGACTTTTTACTCATGACCGGCTCGAAATTCTATCTTCTACCTCCAAATAAGCAAAGAAATCTAAAGTTCTTTGCTAGCAATAAAATTCCATAATTTCAAGATACCTTTAATGAGCAGAATGCAAAACATTGATCCAAACAATAAACCCTGAGCCAAACCCCAGTTAGAGAAGGAGCTATAAGTACAAATGAAATCGAACATTTGAGTGGAGATAGAGAAATCAATTTTAACTGGTTGGCCAGCTTTCTCTAGTCATCGCTCTTCCGAAACTTCTTGCAGTGAGAAAGGAAATTTTTGATGTTTCCCTCCCAAGTATGTTTGCTTGATTGCCTCTTTTTCAGCTGGAACCCTCACTACTTACTTTTAGGCTCATTGCCATTGGGTTGATGATTTTGGATGGTGGATGGTCTACTTTCAGACCTATTCTATTCTGTACTGAATCTACTGAATTTTCTGGGCTCTCTTAACGGGCAGGGCAGTGCACCCAGGCCCAGAGGCATAATCTCTGGCCTTGAGGACCTCACTGTCAGGTTGGAATGAGGGAGCCGTACCTGTGTGAGATACCAGGAACACACACGCCATTAGGCCCAGAGAGATTATGATGGGAGATAGGAACGCAGAGGAGGAGTGCCTAGTCCGGTCAAGACAGGGTTCCTGGAGAAAAATGAGCTTGAACTGAGCCTCCAGGATCTATGGGGCCTTTAGCAAGAGGAGAGGGGAGGGGAGGAAAATCCCAGATGGGAAACAGACAACCAATAGGCCCAACCGGCTGGAGAAGAGGGTGTGTGCCTGCCAGGACCACTGCCTATTGGCAAGAGTGAAGGTGCTTTCTGCTGACCCTATTTCACTATGGGGATGGAGGCCCAGAAACAGCACCTCATTCCTGTGAGCTGATCTTGAGTCTCTGGAGAAATAAACACTTGTGTTTCACAAAAATAGAGTAAAGGGTACTTGCACATACAATGTTTTTCTTTGTGTCTGCCTTTTAGGGCAGGCTCAACAAAATTTGGGCATTGTATTCATTTCCTAAGGCTGCCAAAAAAACCCCAAAGTACCATAATGGGATGGCTTAAAACAACAGAAATTTGTCCTCTCACTGTTTTGGAGGCCAGAAGTCTGAAATCAGAGTATTAGCAGGGCCATGCTCCCGAGGAAACCTGTAGGGGAGAATGCTTCCTCCCTCTTCCAAGTGTCTGGAGCTGTTTGCAGGCCTTCCTTGGCATTCCTTGGGTTTTCAGCTACAGCACTGTAATTTCTGCCTCTGTTCTCATGTGACTGTCCTCCCCCTGGGTGTTTCTGTTCCCTTCTTTGAAAGACAACAGTCATAGTGAAATAAAACCCTCCACCCTTGACCCTAGTATGACCTCATTTTAACTAACCACCTCTGCAGTGACTATTTCCAAATAAGGTCACATTCTTGTGCCCATGGGGTTAGGGCTCCTACATGTCTTTTGGGGGGACACAAGTCAACACATGACAGAGATGACCAAGACAACTGTGGGCTTTTGAGGGAGGGATTTGGCCGAAGAGGAGGGGGCAATTTTTGAGGATCTGTTAGTATCTGCCTCAGAGACCAGCCTTCTGGAAGCCACCATCCCTCATGGACCTCTGTTTTGCACCTTGAAGAAAGTGATTTCAGGTGAAACTAAAAGAGTGCTTCCTTCAGAAATCTCTGGAAGCAGAAAGTGAAGCACAGAGGCTGGGAGGAGAGAGGGGAGGGAAGAGAGGAGGAGGCTAAGAGTACTTGTGGCTAAGAGAACTTGTTTGGCAATACTCATGAGTGTCATTAGTGTGTCTTTGTGACCACAAAGCATGATGGAGGCAATATGCAGACTCCAATCCAACATCACATCAATCCTTGTGAGATATGGCCCAGCCAGACAGGAATAATCTGAAAGGCTATACAACTCAATGTGTAGCAAGAGAATAATTGAAAGAAGTTAGCTGTCACGTGGAGTAGAGTAACACACCATATCTGCTATCATATCTGATGACATAATTAGATATGAGTTCAACCTGAACCCAGAGGCCAAGTTAAAAAACCAGTCCTGTACTGGCACAAAGACAGAAATATAGATCAATGGAACAAAATAGAAAGCCCAGAGATAAATCCACACACCTATGGACACCTTATCTTCGACAAAGGAGGCAAGAATATACAGTGGATTAAAGACAATCTCTTTAACAAGTGGTACTGGGAAAACTGGTCAACCACTTGTAAAAGAATGAAACTAGATCACTTTCTAACACCATACACAAAAATAAACTTAAAACGGATTAAAGATCTAAATGTAAGACAAGAAACTATAAAACTCCTAGAGGAGAACATAGGCAAAACACTCTCTGACATCAATCACAGCAGGATCCTCTATGATCCACCTCCCAGAATACTGGAAATAAAAGCAAAAATAAACAAATGGGATCTAATTAAAATTAAAAGCTTCTGCACAACAAAGGAAACTATAAGCAAGGTGAAAAGACAGCCTTCTGAATGGGAGAAAATAATAGCAAATGAAGCAACTGACAAACAACTAATCTCAAAAATATACAAGCAGCTTATGCAGCTCAACTCCAGAAAAATAAATGACCCAATCAAAAAATGGGCCAAAGAACTAAATAGACATTTCTCCAAAGAAGACATACGAATGGCTAACAAACACATGAAAAGATGATGTTTTTCTTGTTTCTTGAGGTGGGATTGTATTGCTATAAACTTCCCTCTATGACTGCTTTTGCTACATCCCATAGATTTTGAGTTGTGTATGTTTTCATTGTCATTTGTTTCTAAAAATTTTTGATTTTGCTTTTGATTTCTTCAGTAGCCTGTTGTCTATTTAGAAACATGTTGTTTAATCTCATGTATTTGTTTTCTTACAGTTTTTTTTTTCCATAATTGATATCTAGTCTCATAGTGTTGGGGTCAAAGAAGATGCTTGATATGATTTCAAATTTATTAAATTTACTGAGGTTTGATTTGTGACCTAAGATGTGTCTGTCCTGGAGAATGTTCCATGTGCACTTTAGAAGAAGGTGTATTCTTCTGTATTTTGATGGAATATCCTGAAGATATCAGTAGATCCATCTCATCTAATGTATCATTAAGACGTGTTTCCTTATTAATTTTCTGTGTTGATGATCTGTCCGTTGGTGTGAGTGGGGCGTTAAAGTCTCCTACTATTATTGTGTTACTGTCAGTTTCTCCTTTTATGTCTGTTAGTGTTTGTCTTATGCATTGAGGTGCTCCTATGTTGGGTGCACAGATATTTACAATAGTTATGTCTTCCTCTTGGACTGATCCCTTGATCATTATGTAATGTCCTTCCTTATCTCTTGTAATTTTCTTCATTTTAAGGTCTATTATGTCTGATATGAGGAATGCTACTCCAGCTTTCTTTTGCTTCTCATTTGTATGAAATATATTTTTCCATCCTCTCACTTTCAGTCTATATGTGTCTTGAGGTCTAAAGTGAGTTTCTCGTGCACAACATGTATATGGGTCTTATTTTTTTATCCATTCATCCAATCCGTATCTTTTGGTTGGAGCATTTAATACATTTACATTTAAAGTAATTATTGACATATATGTTCTATTGCCATTTTCTTAATTGTTTGGGGTTGATTTTGTAGATCTTTTTCCTTCTTTTTTATTTCTTGACTCTGTAAGTCCATTTAACACTTGTTGTAAAGCTGGTTTGGTGGTACTGAATTCTCTTAACTTTTGCTTGTCTGAATTTTTTTTTTTAATTTCTCCATCAATTTTGAACGAGATCCTTGCTTAATACAGTAATCTTTGTTGAAGATTTTTCCCTTTCAATATTTTAATTATATCCTGCCATTCCCTTCTGGCCTGCAGAGTTTCTGCTGAAAGATCAGCTGTTAAGCCTTTGGGGTTTCCCTTGTATGTTACTTGTTGCTTCTCCCTTGCTGTCTTTAATATTCTTTCTTTGTGTTTAGTCTTTGTAGTTTGATTAGTATGTGTCTTGGTGTGTTTCTCCATGGGTTTCTCCTATTTGGGACTTTTTGTTCCTCTTGGACTTAATTGACTATTTCCTTTTCCCTGTTGGTACTGCTAAGTCACTTCAGTTGTGTCCGACTCTGTGCGACCCCAGAGACAGCAGCCCACCAGGCTCCCCCATCCCTGGGATTCTCCAGGCAAGAACACTGGAGTGAGTTGCCATTTCCTTCTCCAATGCATGAAAGTGAAGTTGCTCAGTCGTGTCCCACCCTCAGCGATCCCATGGACTGCAGCCTTCCAGGCTCCTCCGTCCATGGGATTTTCCAAGCAAGAGTACTGGAGTGGGTTGCCATTGCCTTCTCAGATGTTGGTACTATTGGTACTATTTCTTTCCAAAGTTTCAACCATAAAGTCTTTAAAATATCTCATACAGGATTATCATTACCATCTTTCTAAATTCCATATATATGCGTTAATATACTGTATTGGTGGGTTTTTTTTTTTAATGTATGGCAAAACCAATACAATATTGTAAAGTAATTAACTTCCAATTAAAATAAATAAATTTATATTTAAAATTTTTTTCTCATACCCTTTCTTTTTCTCTTCTTCTGCTAAGTCGTTTCAGTTGTGTCCAACTCTGTGAGACCCCATGACAGCAGCCCATCTGGCTCCACAGTCCCTGGGATTCTCCAGGCAAGAACACTGGAGTGGGTTACCATTTCCTTCTCCATTCTTCTTCTGGGACCCCTATAATTCGAATGTTGGTGCATTTGATATTGTCCCAGAGGTCTCTGAGACTATCCTCAGTTCGTTCATTCTTTTTACTTTATTCTGCTCTTCAGAATTTATTTCCACCATTTTATCCTCCAGCTCACTGATTCAATCTTCTGCTTCAGATATTCTGGTTACAGTTTCCTTCCAGAATATTTTTAATTTCAGTAATTGTGGTGTTTGTGTCTGCATATTTATCTTTTAGTTCTAGGTATTCGTTAACTGATTCTTGCATTTTCTCCATTTTGCTTTCAAGATTTTTGATAATCTTTACAATCATTGTTCTGAATTCTTTTCCAAATAGTTTGCTTATTTCCTCTTCATTTATTTGGACTTCTATGTTTCTATTTTGTTTCTTCGTTTGTGTAATATTTCTCTGCCTTTTCATTATTTTTTCTTAACTTATTGTGTTTGAGGTCTCTTTTTCCCAGGCTTCAAGGTTGGAGTCTTTTTTCCTTTTGGTTTCTGCCCTCTAAGGTTGGTCCGGGAGAAGACAATGGCACCCCACTCCAGTACTCCTGCCTGGAAAATCCCATGGATGGAGGAGCCTGGAAGGCTGCAGTCCATGGGGTCGCTGAGGGTCAGACACGACTCAGCGACTTCACTTTCACTTTTCACTTTCATGCATTGGAGAAGGAAATGGCAACCCACTCCAGTGTTCTTGCCTAGAGAATCCCAGGGACAGGGGAGCCTGTGGGCTGCCATCTATGGGGTCACACAGAGTCGGACACGACTGAAGTGACTTAGCAGCAGCAGCAGCAAGGTTGGTCCAGTGGTATGTGTAAGCTTTGATATGGTGAAATTTGTACTGAGTTTTTGTTTGTTTATTTTTCCTCTGATGGGCAAGGTTGAGTGAGGTGGTAATCCTGTCTGCTGCTGATTTTGTTTGTATTTTTGTTTTGTTGTTGTTTAGATGCAGAGGCCTTCACAGTGTGCTATTTGTGGTTGGATGATGTCAGATCTTGTATTACAGTGGTTTCCTTTGTGTGGGTTCTCACTATTTGATACTCCCTAGGGTTCATTTTCTGGTAGTCTAGGTTCTTGGAGTCAGTACCCCGACTCCAAAGGCTCAGGGCTTGATCTCTGGAATTGTCACCTCTCACCAGCCAGTAATAGAAGGTGCAGAAAACCAGAGGTAGATCCAGGCTTTGAAGAGTTGAGGTCAACACAATTTCAAGATCTCAGAGTAGACACTCAAGGAAGGGAAGCCCACTGAGCACCAGCTCCAGGAAGGAGACTCTGAACTGCGCTTGACAAAGTGCTGGAGGCTCAGAGCAGACAAGTTGTATGGGAGCTCAGTCAGAGGGGGCTCCCACAATATTGTGAGCTTTACCTCCAGGAACTCTGGTAAATACTGGAAAAAAAATCGCCTCGAGCATTCAGCAGGGGAAAAGAAGGGAGCTGTTCTAAAATTCCACGCCAGTATTCTTCCTGGGAAATTCCAGGGACAAAGGAGCCAGGCAGTCTACAGTCCATGGGGTCACAAGAGTGGGCACAACTTACAACAAAACCACAACCACCATACATTCTGAGCTTCCACTATTACCATCTAATTGTCAACACTGACACTTTTATTTTCAAGTGCAAGTTTCATTTTTGTTTTAGACCATAAATAAGTACATTACTACTAGGAAAACCAGAATACATCCACAGTAACCTCTGGCCCCTGGGCTGTGCTATATTGGTCCTCAGGTGACCTCAAGCACAACTTACAACAAAACCACAACCACCATACATTCTGAGCTTCCACTATTACCATCTAATTGTCAACACTGACACTTTTATTTTCAAGTGCAAGTTTCATTTTTGTTTTAGACCATAAATAAGTACATTACTATTAGGAAAACCAGAATACATCCACAGTAACCTCTGGCCCCTGGGCTGTGCTATATTGGTCCTCAGGTGACCTCAGGTACACGCTCCTGGCCTCCATCTTCTCTGGAGCTCTCCTGAAGTGTCTGTGGAGCTCTCAGATTCACCTGCCTGCAGACTGAGAGGAAAGGCTTTCCCTGTAGAAGTCAAAATTCCTCCCTAAATGCTTAATGATGCAGAACTAATTTAGGTCCCCAAATAAGAAAAGTGCTTAAATCAAGCATTGATTCCCAGACAGATGTAGAACTTCAAAAGCAAGAACCAGGTCCTCACCAACTAACGAGGCACAGGCTGAGGGACTGCAGCAGAGGAGATATTTACAGCTTCCTGTGTCAGCTCACTAGACATGATTCCTCGGGTTACTCTAACCTCTAACTATGTGATTTCCCACGGGGAGACTTTTCTGGACAAAATGGCTTTCCCCCCCCCCTCAGTTCAGTTCAGTTCAGTTGCTCAGTCGTGTCTGACTCTGCGACCTCATGAATCACAGCACGCCAGGCCTCCCTGTCCATCACCAACTCCCGGAGTTCACTCAGACTCACATCCATTGAGTCCATGATGCCATCCAGCCATCTCATCCTCTGTCGTCCCCTTCTCCTCCTGCCCCCAATCCTTCCCAGCATCAGAGTCTTTTCCAATGAGTCAACTCTTCGCATGAGGTAGCCAAAGGACTGGAGTTTCAGCTTTAGCATCATTCCTTCCAAAGAAAT
>SJXQ01003244.1:284866-299642 GCA_006408695.1 Aepyceros melampus
AGTGGTAAAGAATCTGCCTCGCAATGCAGGTGACATAAGAGATGTGGGTTTGATCCCAGGTTGGAAGATCTTCTGGAGAAGGAAATGGCAACTCACTCCAGTATTCTTGGCTGGAGAATCCCATGAGTGGAGGAGCCTGGCAGGCTACAGTGCATGGTGTTCCACACATTTGTACATGACTGAAGAGTATTAGCATGGCTTCCCTGGTGGATCAGATGTTTAAAAATCTGCCTGCCATGCAGGGGACATAGATTTGATCTTTCAGTGGGAAGACACCATGGGGAAGGGAATGGCAACCCACTCCAGTATTCTTGCCTTGAAAATTCCATGAACAGAGAAGCCTGGTGGGCTACTTTCCATGGGGTTACAAAAATTTGGACAAGATGAGCACAGCCCAAACACACACATAATATGCTATGATAGCTTATGGTGCATGTAAACTTATAAATATCTCTCTTATAATTACAAACATTTAGCAAAGAGGGACTAAAGGATAGCTCTTGATTTTTGGATATAACCGGGGAATTTATAATTAACTTGGAAAAACTGTCATGGATCCAGGAAGTAAAATAACCATGGTTTTATACTAAAGAGGCAAAATTATCCTCTTTTTTGAAGAGGAGAATAGTACTTTTTAGAGATACCACTGCTTGTGTCCCTGCCACAAATCAAGGCTCTTAAAACCCTAAGGACCTAGTCAAGACAAATCCCTAGTGTTACAGTTTAAAGAAAATTTTCTGCTCAGGGGTGTGATGCTGTGCTGGGAAACTTTGAAAGCAAGAGAATTAAAAGGAAAGGAGTAATAAAAAATGAATTCACCTAACTTATAGTGCATGTCTTAGGAATAAAGAGATGGGAATACCAGGCCACCTGACCTACCTCTTGAGAAATCTGTATGCAGGTCAGGAAGCAACAGTTAGAACTGAACATGGAACAGCAGATTGGTTCCAAATAGGAAAAGGAGTATGTCAAGGCTGTATATTGTCACCCTGCTTATTTAACTTCTATGCAGAGTACATCATGAGAAACGTTGGACGGGAAGAAACACAAGCTGGAATCAAGATTGCCAGGAGAAATATCAATAACCTCAGATATGCAGATGACACCACCCTTATGACAGAAAGTGAGGAGGAGCTAAAAAGCCTCTTGTTGAAAGTGAAAGAGGAGAGTGGAAAAGTTGGCTTAAAACTCAACATTCAGCAAACGAAGATCATGGCATCTGGTCCCATCACTTCATGGGAAATAGATGGGGAAACAGTGGAAACAGTGTCAGACTTTATTTTTGAGGCTCCAAAATCACTGCAGATGGTGACTGCAGCCATGAAATTAAAAGACGCTTACTCCTTGGAAGAAAAGTTATGACCAACAGAAAAAGTTGGCTTAAAGCTCAACATTCAGAAAACTAAGATCATGGCATCTAATCCCATCACTTCATGGGAAATAGATGAGGAAACAGTGTCAGATTTTATTTTGGGGGGGCTTCAAAATCACTGCAGATGATGACGGCAACCACAAAATTAAAAGGCGCTTACTCCTTGGAAGAAAAGTTATGACCAACCTAAATAGCATGTTGAAAAGCAGAGACATTACTTTTCCAACAAAGGTCCGTGTAGTCAGGGCTATGGTTTTTCCAGTGGTCATGTATGGATGTGAGAGTTGGACTGTGAAGAAGGCTGAGCACCAAAGAATTGATGCTTTTGAACTGTGGTGTTGGAGAAGACTCTTGAGAGTCCCTTGGATTTATTTTGGGGGGGCTTCAAAATCACTGCAGATGATGACGGCAACCACAAAATTAAAAGGCGCTTACTCCTTGGAAGAAAAGTTATGACCAACCTAAATAGCATGTTGAAAAGCAGAGACATTACTTTTCCAACAAAGGTCCGTGTAGTCAGGGCTATGGTTTTTCCAGTGGTCATGTATGGATGTGAGAGTTGGACTGTGAAGAAGGCTGAGCACCAAAGAATTGATGCTTTTGAACTGTGGTGTTGGAGAAGACTCTTGAGAGTCCCTTGGACTGCAAGGAGATCCAACCAGTCCATTCTAAAGGAGATCAGCCCTGGGATTTCTTTGGAAGGAATGATGCTAAAGCTGAAACTCCAGTACTTTGGCCACCTTGTGCGAAGAGTTGACTCATTGGAAAAGACTCTGATGCTGGGAGGGATTGGAGGCAGGAGGAGAAGGGGATGGCAGAGAATGAGATGGCTGGATGGCATCACGGACTCGATGGACGTGAGTCTGAGTGAACTCCGGGAGTTGGTGATGGACAGGGAGGCCTGGCATGCTCTGATTCATGGGATTGCAAAGAGTCGGACATGACTGAGCGACTGAACTGAACTGAAAGAATGGCATGTGATAAATACGTTTTTCTAAAATTTGGACAATCAACTTTGTAAACTTGAATATTAAAAGCTTTTATTCCATATTGCAAATGCTCACAATTCAGTGAACTAAAGAGCCTCTTGATGAAAGTGAAAGAGGAGAGTGAAAAAGTTGGCTTAAAGCTCAACATTCAGAAAACTAAGATCATGGCATCTAGTCCCATCACTTCATGGGAAATAGATGGGGAAACAATGGAAACAGTGAGAGACTATTTTGGGGGGCTCCAAAATCACTGCAGATGCTGACTGCAGCCATGAAATTAAAAGATGCTTGCTCCTTGGAAGAAAAATTATGACCAACCTAGACAGCATATTAAAAAGCAGAGGCATTACTTTGCCAACAAAGGTCCATCTAGTCAAAACTATGGTTTTTCCAGGAGTCACATATGGATGTGAGAGTTGGACTATAAAGAAAGCTGAGCACTGAAGAATTAATGCTTTTGAACTGTGGTGCTGGAGAACACTCTTCAGAGTCCCTTGGACTGCAAGGAGATCCGACTAGTCCATCCTAAAAGAAATCCATCCTGAATATTCATTGGAATGACTGATGCTGAAGCTGAAACTCCAATACTTTGGCCACCTGATGTGAAGAACTGGCTCATTGGAAAAGACTGTGATGCTTGGAAAGATTGAAGGTAGGAGGAGAAGGGGATCACAGGATGAGATGGTTGGTGGCATCACCGACTCAATGGACACGAGTTTGAGTAAACTCCAGGTGTTGGTGATGGACAGGGAGGCCCGGTGTGCTGCGGTCCATGGGGTCCCAAAGAGTTGGACACGATTGAGTGACTGAACTGAACTGAACACAATTCAGTATAAGCAATAAATGATATCAAAATTCCAGTAAAACATGAGCCAGACTCTGCTGAGTATAATTGAGTACACAATGGTCAAAGAGAAATTCACTGATATGTGTTGATCTGTTTTACCTGAGTCATTTATTTGGGACAAAAAGAAATTCTGCCATTATATCCATGAAGTTAATCAAACACAGTCATCCACCACACACTGACAACACTGTCAGTCTCTAGTTGATTATGAATAAAAAACAGCCCTCCCTGCTACCATCCCCATAAGTGGGCTTATTTTCTAGCCATAATTATCTGAAGTCTTTGTAATTTAAAGACCTAATTTTCTACCCTCATTTTCATAAAGACTTTTACAGCAGGCACAATACACTCCAGTGGGTAAGTAATGTATCATACCCTTGGTACATGCAAAGATTACTTCATTAATTACAAAGAAATGTGATAAAAGAGGTCATCTAATTTCTACAACCTGTTCACAGGAAGTGCCATAAGTGGGCATTTAAAATCATTTCGGTGTACATAAAATTATCTTAAACATTTGTATCCAATTGTTCACATACAGTGTTTTAAAAGACACACATTTTTATAAGGATTATTTTTAAAGAGTAGGTCCTTTCCTCTCCCTCACAAGCTGATTACCACCCTTAGGAGACAGCCATTTCCAACTACTCTGGCACTTTTGATTTTGGTGTATAACACTCCTGGGCATCCCAGGTTTTGCTAGTAGTAAGGAACCTGCCTGCTAATGCAGGAGATGTAAGAGACACAAGTTCAATCCCCAGGTTGGGAAGATCCCCTGGAAGAGGGCATGGGTATCCAATCCAGGATTCTTGCCTGAAAAACCCCATGGACAGAGGAGCCTGGTAGGCTGTGGTCCATAGAGTGCAAAGATCTGGACATGATTGAAGCAACTTAGCAGGAGCAGCATATAATACCCCTACTGCTATTTTTTTTTCTGTTTTCAATATTATCTATTGCTTTTGTATATTGAAGAGTATTCAGTGCTTAGACATGCCTCCTCTACCACAGTTTTCAAACACACCTCCTAGTTAGTACATTTCCTTGTCCCTTAGTTTTGGGAGAGATCAACATTCTGTTTTGCATTATTATTACAAGCTTGACCTAATTGTGGATTGAGCCATGAAGCCTCCATGCTTGTATCTGATTTCTCATAAACCTATTTTTTGGGCTTCCCTGGTGGCTCAGTGATAAAGAATCCACCTCCAATGCAAGATATGCAGGTTCGATCCCTGGGTCAGGAAGATCCCCTGAAGGAGGACATGACAACCCACTCCAGTATTCTTGCCTGGAAAATTCCACGGACAGAGGAGCCTGGCGGGCTACAATCCATGGGGTCACAAAGAGTTGGACATGGCTGAGCACACTCACGCACAAAATATCTTTGCTTCTTCTCTACATTTCTCTGCAGCTCTGATCACAGAAGACTTAGATTCACATCTAGCCAAAAATTTTCCCAGCACCTACCACGTGCCAGGCCTTGTGCCAGGTACTTGTCTAAATGTATCTTGTGTAGTCCCCACAACAATACACAAATCTGATATTCTGTATTAAGGTGGTGGAGGCTTGATATTATTATATAATGGAGTAAAATCTTCAGGAAATGTGGAAGCATCAGAAATCTCCATTGATCTCTTATTTGCAGTGAGTAATTGATATTTATTTTAAAGAAAATTTAACTTGGATGTCAGAATCTGAACATTCTCATTCTGTTCTTTTCTTTAATATACTCCAGTAGCTTGCAAACTCTTGTGTTCATAACAATTACCTATAAAGGTAAAAAAAGCAGCTGTATCATATCTTCTAGTTGATTTAAGGATCTTCCAAGGGTATTTTCGACTATAAAGGATTTTTTATCTTAAAAGTTGACTTTCAAAACTCATTTTTACTAAAACAAGAATTTTGCAATCATTTTAAATCCAAAATTTCTGGCTATTTGACTCCTAAGCACGTAGGGATGACATTTGCTTCTCTTTCAGACAGTAGGAGAAGGCAATGGCGCCCCACTCCAGTACTCTTGCCTGGAAAATCCCATGGATGGAGGAGCCTGGTGGGCTGCAGTTCGTGGGGTCATTAAGAGTCAGACACAATTGAGCGACTTCACTTTCACTTTTCACTTTCATGCATTGGAGAAGGAAATGGCAACCCCCTCCAGTGTTCTTGCCTGGAGAATCCCAGGGATGGGGGAGCCTGGTGGGCTGCCGTCTATGGGGTCGCACAGAGTCGGGCATGACTGAAGCAACTTAGTAGCAGCAGCAGCAGTCAGACAGTACAGGGAAGGAACTCAATCAGGAATGCAGCCTAGGGGGAGGGAGGTCCTAAATCTGAAGGGGTGGTCCTAAGGAAATGGCACACATTGTACCTAGACTTGAAGAAAATCCTCAGGTTTATACTGGAGCTATTTTCACCAATTTGTTCAACAAATATTTATGTGGCATGGACTACATGGCTGGTACTGTTCTAAGAGCTAGGAATATAGCAGTAAATGATGCACACATTGCTGTTTTCAGGGAGCTTACACTTTAGATGTTTTATTTTCTAAAATTTGTTTATTTATTTATTGGTTGTGCTGGGTCTTTGCTGCTGCGTGGGCTTTTCTCTAGTTGTGGTGAGTGGGGACTATTCTCTAGTTGTAGTGTAGGAGTTTCCCATTGTGATGGCTTCTTTTGTTGTGGAGCACAGGCTCTAGGTGCATGGCCTTCAGTAGTTGCAGCATGTGAGCTCGGTGGTTATGGCTCCCAGGCTCTAGAGCACAGGTTCAATAGTTGTGGCACACGCTTTTAGTTGCTCCACAGCATGTGGGATCTTCCTGGATCAGGGATCAAACCCATGTCTCCTGCATTGACAGGCAGATTCTTTACCACTGAGCTACCAAGGAAGCCTTTTAGATGTTTTAGAATCAGAAAAGACAATAACAAATAAACAAATATGTATGTAATATGCCATGGTGCACTTTACGATATGAAGTAGTTTAAAGTGTTAGTCACTCAGTTGTGTCTGACTCTTTGGGACCCTATGGACTGTAGCCCACCAGGCTCCTCTATCCATGGAATTCTCCAGGCAAGAATACTGCAGTGCATTGCCATTTCCTTCTCCAGGGTATCTTCCCAACCCAGGGATCGAACCTGGGTCTCCTGCATTGCAGAAAGATTCTTTACCCTCTGAGCCACTGCTGCTGCTGCTAAGTCACTTCAGTCGTGTCCGACTCTGTGTGACCACATAGACAGCAGTCTACCAGGCTCCCCCGTCCCTGGGATTCTCCAGGCAAGAACACTGGAGGGGGTTGCCATTTCCTTCTCCAATGCATGAAAGTGAAAAGTGAAAGTGAAGTCGCTCAGTCATATCCGACTCTTCGCGGCCCCATGGACTGCAACCCACCAGGCTCCTCTGCCGATGAGATTTTCCAGGCAAGAGTACTGGAGTGGGGTGCCGTTGCCTTCGCCATAGAAGAATAGACAATTACAGTAGAGGATGTTATTTTATTTAACACCACCAGAGAAGGAGACCCAAGAGAATGATGACCCATAAACAAAAGAAAGAACATAGTCTACAAAGGAGAGTGATCAACTGAGTTATGTGCAGAAGACAGATTCAATTGGTGAAAACCGAGAAATAATCACTGGATTTGGCAACTTGAAGGTCACTGGTGGCCTTGTAAGAAGTCTGGGTAGACTGGTGGAAATGAAAGCCTGATCAGAGTGGGCTCAAGAGAAAATAAGAGAAAACACAAATGAGAAACAATGGTTGTTAAAATGGCAAAGGAGAAATGGTACAGTAGTCAGAAGGAAATGTGAGATGAAGGGATGAAATATTATTGTCTGTCTGTATGCTGAGAAGACAGATTCAGTGCTGAGGGAAAACTTAAAGAGGAAAGAGAAAGAAGAGGACAAATCCTTGAACAATGTCCTTGAGTCAGAAGTCAAGAATATGACCCGTGTACAGGGAGGATTTAGCCTTGGGTAAGTGGATAAAGAGCTTATTTGTTTTCACACAGGGGAAAGCACAGAGTAATGGTACAGATACAGCAGACTGAAGCTGACTTTGGTAGAAAGATATGAACCTTCCATTTTGACTATTTCTATTTCTCAGTGAAATAAACACCATCCATTGAGCATGAGAAAAGGAACAAGACATGAGTGGTTGTGGAAAGAGAAAAATGCATGAGATTAATAATAATTATCTAAAAGAATGGGAGAATGAATTGACTTGGAAAAAAATAATGGGATTCCCCAGCATCTCTAAGGGTTCAGCTACAGTCTGTACACATGTGGACCACATCTGGAGAGCTGTCTGACCTAGAGGCCATCTCTAGAATGACAGGCAAGATGGAGGTCCTAGGATGTTGGACTTCTATCCGAGGCCATGTTATGCTATTTCCTGCTTCATGTAACCATCTTCACAAATTTCTATGACCTTTGCCATTAAAGACAGTTGACATCCTCTGGCAGTGACTGTTTGCATCTTTGCATCAATCATGCTGCTATCCATTGTGACAAGCAAGCAAGGAGAGATGAACATAGCATTATTCTTCAGGCATCTTGCCGATACAATAAAGTCAAATAGCCTCCTTCTTCATGCTCAAGGAATGAAACAAACAGTTCTGCCTGCTAGAAATGAAAAGCACTTCACTTGGGCCTCAAAGCTAATATGTCCCAACCCACACTGGATTTCCACTACTCCAGTCAAGCTTTCCTTCTAATCCATGACTTGACTACACTTAACTCACTGGATATCATTAGACCCATCTGTGTGTGTTACTTGCTCAGTCATGTCCAACTCTTTGTGACTTCATGGACTGTAGCCCGCCAGGCTCCTCTGTCCACAGGATTCTCCAGGCAAGAATACTGCAGTGGGTTACCATTTCCTTCTCCAAGGGATCTTTCCAACCCAGGGATTGAACCCAAGTCTTCCACATTGTGGGCAGATTCTTTACTGTCTGAGCCACCAGGGATATTGACCCATCCAGGTAAGAAAATATCACTACTTTGCCTCTAAACCTTTGAAGGTACCTCATTTCCTGAGTAAGTTTTAAACTCAGTAGCCTCACATGGAGAATGCTCCTCATATGTCTTTTTCACTTATCTCTAACCCTCCCTGTCTCACATGCTTTGCCCATCCAGCTTATTTCCTAGACCTGCTTTCCTGATTAAATACCTACCTCATGAGGTAGTTGAGGCTTCCTAGAGAAGCAAAGTAACTCATCAAAGTAACTCCCTGCTTCTGGCAGGGAAAGCTTTAAACAACTTCTATCAAAATCCTTGCCCTGGGACTCCCCTGGGGGTCCAGGAGTTAAGACTCTATGCTTCCAATGCAGGGGGCCCAGGTTCAATCCCTGGTCAGGGAACTAGATCTCACATGCTGAAACTAAAGATCCCACATGCCACAATGAATATTGAAGATCCCTTGTGTGACAACTAAGACCAAATAAATGACCAATAAGTAAACATGGCCAAATAAATAAACAGAAATAAATATGAAAAAAAATCCTTGCCCTGGATTATCTAAAAGAAGAAATTCCCTATTTCCCAACACATGTGCCAGAGAAGTCTCTTAAACCCATTTCCCATCTACCACTATGGCTCTCAGTATGGCTTCATTGTATAGCAAAGACTAAACTGAAAGAACTTCTAAAATTGACTCCCTCTTGTCAACATCTTGGGCTTCTCCGGTGGCTCAGTTGGTAAATAATCTGCCTGCAATGTGAGAGACCTGGGTTCAATCCCTGGGTTGGGAAGACCCCTTGGAGAAGGGAACAGCTACACACTCCAGTATTCTGGCCTGGAGAATTCCATGGACTATATAGTCCATGGGATCGCAAAGAGTTGGGCACAACTGAGTGACTTTCACTTTCATACAGTCCATGGAGTAGCAAAGAGTTGGACACTACCCAGGGACTTTCACTTTCACTTTCTTTCTTGTCGACACCTCAACTGTAGCTCTGGGTATTATGGTTCAATTTCTTTAAACAAAAATAGTAATTTTTGAAAACTTCAGTTTTAGCACTGGGTTCAGATCCTCCAGAAAACAAGCACCAAGACTGAGTTATAAGCACAAGACATTTATTAGGGGGAAAATGCCTGTGATGATAAATGAGTAGGGAGAAGGAAAGAGGAGAGGCCAGGAGAGTCTTCAGACTGCAGGGTAGATCTGATGACTGTTTAAGAAGAGAAAGGAGGAAGGAAGATTGGGTAGGAGGAATCTCAGACCACAGCAGTCTTGAAGGGGCACATGGGAAGCCCTGGAACAAAGACTGCCTATCAGAGAAGTTCAGTGTCCAGCAGAATTGTCCAGCTTTGTTACCCCCTGTCATCAGTCCTTGTGGGAACAGCCTGGGGAGGGTGTGGCCTCCGTAGGAATGCTGCAGCAGATCCCAAAGGTGCAGCAGCTGGGGGCTATCAGCTCATAGCACTCCTTCTAGAAGGTTCTCCCTTGTAAATCAACCTCTTTGTGCACCTCCATGGCTGCCACAATTTTATGCTTATTCTTAATTTTCTCTTTTTAAAATCCTTACCAACAAACAAAGTTACCATCTTCTGAATTTTTACAAACGTTTGTACATCAGGCTCTTTACTGACACTGCTTTTCGTTTTCTTCTCTCTGCCGTTCTTTTCCTTCTCTGTCTGGTTATCTTCTACTCAATCTTGAATCATTAGTTAAATAATCCTTCCTTTATGATGTCTTACATACCCCAACTTCCTTTATGTCCCTTACAGATCTTGGCAATACTTCAGTAAAGCATTTGTAATATTTTATTAAGTTGTTTAAAAGTGTTTACAATACTAAATTTGAAAATGCCTTTAGAGAAGGAGTCACACTTTATTTATTTTTGTATCCTTAACTCCGTGATTTCCAAACCGTATACCAAGGTGCCTCAAAGTACTTCAACAACTGGGTATCATGGGATAATGTAAAATTTTAAGAACAACAATTGTTGTTGTTGATGTTCAGTCACTCAGTTGTCTGTGACTCTTTGCGACCCCATGGACTGCAGCACACCAGCTTCCCTGTCCTTCACCATCTCTGGGAGCTTGCTCAAATTCGTGTCCACTGGGTCGGTGATACCATTTAACCATCTCGTCCTCTATCATCCCCTTCTCCTCCTGCCTTCAGTCTTTCCCAGCATCAGGGTCTTTTCTAATGTGTCAGCTCTTCACATCAGATGGCCAAAGTATTGGAGTTTCAGCTTCATGAACATCAGTCTTTCCAATGAGTATTCAGGATTGATTTCCTTTAGGATTTACACAGCATAAACTGCTATTAAATTGCTTGGATCTTGGTCTTCCCTGGTAGCTCAGTTAGTCAAGAAACTGCCTGCAATATGGGAGACCAGGAGGAGGGCATGGCAACCTAACTCCAGTATTCTTGCCTGGACTATCCCAGTGGACAGAGGAGCCTGGTGGGCTATAGTCCATGGGGTTACAAAGAGTCGGACATGAGTGACTAAGCACAAGTACAAACTACTTAATAAGTGGAACTGTTAGGTATTTCTTTTGGCATAGAGTTTCTGTGAAAAATTCACTGTGACACTGAAGGTTCTGTGAACTGAGAAAGTTACAGAAACTCTGTCCTAACTCCCAATAAGCACAGTGCTTGGTACATAACATCTGTTAGGTAAATGACTCAATTATTGATTTTAGATCATTTATCTTATAAACATTTAATCAGCACATATTCTCTGTGCCAGCCATGTGCTAAGTACTTTATATGCCTTATGTCATTTATCCTTCCAACAGCCCTTTGAAGGAATTAATATTGTTATCTCTAGTCTAAAGACTGGGAAACTGAGACACAGAATGATGAAGTAACTTTCCCAAGTTCACACAACTGAAAAGGTATGGAGCTGATATTCCAAAGCCCATTCTATTAACTACTACATTCTACATACAAACTACTCAAAGATTTTCAAAATAACAAGTGGTGAAGTTGATAGAAAATAATAGAATCACATTCACTTTATTACAGTATATATAGAGTGACCTTTGAGAGTTAAATAGGTGAATTCATTATGGGATACCTTTTCACAAGTACTATTGACTGTTTGCTGTGTACAAAATGCTGTAAAGGATACAAAGATGAAAAACAAGCAGTTCTGAAACTGACAATTTTGCTACAAAGATAAAGTCATTTTCACAAGTTTTATATTTTTAAGATATTTTGCTATTCTGACCTCAGTCTGCTAGTGAACCTTTTTCTCTTATATCTATATTTTTCAGAGAAGCTCCTAGAGATTTAGTTTTATCAATCCAATTAGTTTCTAAGGTTGCCATTTTTACTGTTTATACAAGCCACTGAACTTGCCCTATCTAGGGTTCAGAAGTTTGGGCAACTGAAAGAAGATCTCTCTTTCCCTGTTTCCTCTCCTTTCTAATTTAAGAGGGGTTCTAGTTGACAGATTAACAGTAGCAGCAGGCATATAGGGATCAACCTGCTTTAGAAGTTTGACTTTAACCCACGAGGCTCCTCTGTCCATAGAGTTCTCCAGGCAAGAATACTGGAGTGGATAGCCATTCCCTTCTCCAGGGGATTTTCCCAATCTGGAGATCGAACCCAGGGTCTCAGTTTCACATAGTTGATTAATTAACAGTAGCAGCAGGCACATAGGGATCAATGTGCTTTAGGAGTTGTTACAGCAGCAGGTAGAGGGCAGTGTTCCACTGCCTTCACTTGACAAGGATGAGGAGTACCAGAAGGACAAGTCACCACACATAGGTGAGTCTTCAGGTAACCAGCATCAGAATCACCAGAAATTTTTTTTTCATATGAAGTGTGAGACTCTACTACTGACCTCCCCAAATATGATTTTTGTAAAATCTTCCCTCCATGTGGGTTTCACACTCCTTAAAATTAAACTAGACCAAATCCACTCTATCTGTACCAAAAATTCAGATTGACCTATACATTTATAGTCTGCCATTGCGTAAGGTGTGGGCTATAAGTCTTACACTGTTCTGATAGATGGGAGAGTTGGTATTTAGCTAGGATTCTGATGCTGACTCTGTATATAACCTTTAGCAAATCAATTAACCAAAATCTAAATCTGAAGTTTATTTGAGTTGAATAAACTAATCTCTTATTTTACAGTCTTGAGATGCTATGGTTGTATTTTACTGAGCACAATCACAAAACAATCTCAGAGGCTATTATTAGACCCTTAAAAGAACACAGGAAAAAATGTTGTAGATAATGTATATAAATAAATAAGATAAACATAAAAACCTAGACATATAGAAGAAAACAGAAGGAATAATTTTTAGTTGTGCACAAGGACATATCAAAAGCCTTCTGGAATTTTGTATGAATAAATGTAAAATAAGAGAGTTGCTTTTATCTTAATGATTATAATACCAACAAAAGTGGACCAAACTATGTCAATGTCTATGTGAAGAAATTGATGGATTTTGCACTGCCTTGTATGATAAATGTGGTGCTATTAAAAGACACAAGATAAATCAAGGAAGACAGAAAATAGCTTTATCATGTGTAATCATATTTTATTGCTTGATTATATTTTAAATGCATTAAAAATTTTAGATGTAATCATGCAACTTTGGGGCTTCCCATGTGGCAGTAGCAGTAAAGAACCTGCCTGCTAATACAGGAGACCTAAGAGATGTGGGTTTGATCCCTGGGTTGGGAAGATCTCCTGGAGAAGGAAATAGCAACCCACTCCAGTATTCTTGCCTGGAGAATCCCATGGACAGAGGAGCCTGATGGGCTACAGTCCACAGACTCGCACAGAGTCGAACCAAACTGAAATGATTTAGCACACAGGCAAGTTTAAGTTACCACAAATACCAATACAACATTGGTGATGAGTTGAGAAGATGAAAACACTGGCTTTCCAAGTGTGAAATTCCTATCTTAGAACATTCAAACTTTTCCTGAATGTGAAGAACTAGCTAGAGAAGCGTAGTGTATACTCCTGGATGAGATTTCCAATGGGAATTAAGTGTATGGAAAGTTAAGACAGAAGCCAAGAGTTTGACCATATTAAGCTTTTTAGAATATACTTTGCCAAAACAGAAGGTAATTTTTTGAGATGTGGCTGTAGAAACATATTTCTGATTTCTTGATATTTTAAAAATAGATATAGGAAACTACAGGAAAAAACTTGTGAATTTAGAAACAAAATTTCTCACATAACTATATATAGGAAAAAATCCCCAACAACATACTAACAAACTAAACCAACCAATATATAAAATTAATTATATACCACAAATAAATGAGGTTTATTTCAGGAATGCAAGATTGGTTCACTATCTAAAATTTAATAAATATAATCTACCGTATCCACAAAGTAAAGAAGAAAATCACATGATCATGTCAGTCAATACAGAAAAGTGTTTGGTAAAATTCAAAACTGATTCATGATAAAAAAAATAAATAAATAAAATAAACTATCTGTAAATTAGGAATCGAGGAAAACTTCCTTGGGTTGACAAGACAAATCTACCAAAAAAAATCTATACCTATATTGCACTTAAAATTGAAAAGCAATGTTTTCCTCCAAGATTGGAAACAAGAAAAGGATGTCCAGTCTCATTGCTTGTATTCAATATAGTACAGAAATATATAGTCATTGCAGTAGGGCAAGAAAGGTAAATGTCAAATACTGCAAAGTATGTGAAGGAATTGGATCTCTCATACATTGCTGGTGGGAACATCAAATGATGCAACCACTATAGGTAATAGTTTGGTAATTTTTGTTAAACTAAACATGTCCTTAGAGGATCCAACAATGGCTGTTGATCTTAGATCAACATGATCCAGTTCTCTTAGATCCAGCCATGATCTTTGAGAAATGAAAATGCATATTTACAAAAAAACCTGTACACCAATATCCATAGTGACTTGTTCATAATAGCAAAAATACTAGAAGCAACCCAAATGCCCTTAACTAAGTGAATGGTTTAAAAAATTCTGATATCTCCATACAATGGAATACTGCTCAGTAATAAAAAGGAATGAACTAATGATACATGCAACAACTTGATTGGACTTCAAGAGCATTAGGCTTAGTGAACAATGTCTCAATAGTTACACATGGAGGCTTCCCTGTGGCTCAGCTGGTAAAGAATCAGCCTCAATGCAGGAGACCTGGGTTAGATTCCTGGGTTGGGAAGACCCTTTGGAGAAGGGAATAGCTAACCACTCCAGTATTATGGCCTGGAGAATTCCATGGACTGTATAGTCCATGAGGTCACAAAGAGTTGGACACGACTGAGTGACTTTCACTTTCACATATCCCTAGTGTCTAAACAGTGACTGGATCATAATGGGATCTCCATAAATATTTACAAAATAAAGGGGTAAATTGAATGAGAAGTGAAAATATGAGGACACTGAGTTCCAGTTGCTGACACTTGTTAGAAGCAGTCATTTCAGCTAGACTATGATGACCTATGGGGCCTTCTGGCATGAACCAAGCTGTTTGACTTCAAGAGCATTAGGCTTAATGAACAATGTCTCAAAAGTTATACATGTATGATTTCATTTATATAGGATTCTATTTTTTTTAAAAATTACAGCTTAATTGCCTTACAGTGTGTTAGTTTCTGCTGTACAACA
>SJXQ01003244.1:299894-310379 GCA_006408695.1 Aepyceros melampus
AATGAGCTCCCTGTGCTATACATGTTCCCACTAGCTATCTATTTTGCATAGTGTATATATGTCAATTCTACTCTCCCAATTCTTCCCCAAACCCCCTTGCCCATGGCCACATGTCTGTTCTCTACATCTGTGTCTCTAAAAAGCTATATAAAAGAAGGACAATTTAGTGGTTGCCAGGTGACAGTGATAGGAGTAGGGTAGTGTGTGGGTGTGAATTCAAAGAGCTAGTATGAAGGAGCTTTTTTTCCGGTGATGGAACAGTTCTGTATCTTGATTATAGCACTAGTTATAGCAAACTATGCAGAAGATACAATTATATAGAAATACACAAGCACACACATACATGGAAATGTAGGTTAAAAAGATGGTGAAAACTAAAAATGGTCTGTATTCTTGTAAGGTACTGATGTTAATTTACTGGCTAGACTTTATACTATCTATAAGCTCTACAAAATGCTATCATTAGGGAAAGAGAAGGTGGGCAAACGGTACATGGAACCTTTTGTAACTCTTTTTTCAACTTTGTACTACTCTATAATTATTTCAACAGAAAAAAATTTAATGTGGATAAAACAAAATGGACTTTTCTTGCACAAATATGCATACCTGTTATGTTTCTGAGGCCCTGGCATTATTCACTGCCTAGAAAAATTGAGGAACAGGCTCAGTTCCCAGATGATATTGGATGATTACAAGATTCTCCATTCTAATAAGCAATTCTAGTTTCTGTGCAAACTCAGCAAGTCAATTTGGCAGAATTAGATAATGATTTAATATTAGGGTCCTTCACAATCATTTCTTCAACCTCATCTTCATCCATCTATACATATGGTATGGCACAGTAAATGCAGGGGACTACTTTCCTCCCCACCCTCCTTGGACAAAATATATCATTACAGATCTGAGTCTTTTTCCCACTCCCATTTTCTAGGAAGGCCCTTTTCCTCTTTCTCCACTGGTAAAACTTACCTCTCAGATGCCCTTCATTATTACCATATTGTGATGACTGCAGCCATGAAATTAAAAGACGCTTACTCCTTGGAAGGAAAGTTATGACCAACATAGATAGCATATTCAAAAGCAGCATATTCAAGAGCAGAATATTCAAAAGCAGAGACATTATTTTGCCAACAAAGGTCCGTTAGTCAAGGCTATGGTTTTTCCAGTAGTCATGTATGCATGTGAGAGTTGGACNCACTACAGATGGTGACTACAGCCATGAAATTAAAAGACGCTTACTCCTTGGAAGAAAAGTTATCACCAACCTAGATGGCATATTGAAAAGCAGAGACATTACTTTGCCAACAAAGGTCCATCTAGTCAAGGCTATGGTTTTTCCAGTGGTCATGTATGGATGTGAGAATTGGACTGTGAAGAAAGCTGAGCACCAAAGAACTGATGCTTTTGAACTGTGGTGTTGGAGAAGACTCTTGAGAGTCCCTTGGACTGCAAGGAGATCCAACCAGTCCATTCTAAAGGAGATCAGCCCTGGGATTTCTTTGGAAGGAATGATGCTGAAGCTGAAACTCCAGTACTTTGGCCACCTCATGCGAAGAGTTGACTCATTGGAAAAGACCCTTATGCTGGGAAGGATTGGGGGCAGGAGGAGAAGGGGACAACAGAGGATGAGATGGCTGGATGGCATCACCGACTCGATGGACGTGAGTTTGGGTGAACTCCGGGAGTTGGTGATGGACAGGGAGGCCTGGCGTACTGCAATTCATGGGGTCACAAAGAGTTGGACAGACAAGACTGAGTGATTGAACCGAACTGAACTATTTAGGAGGTGACCTTGGGAGTGGAGGTCCCAAGGAGTGAAGTGGAGGACTGGAGATGTAGAGAACTGAGTCAGAGAAGGGAGATGAGTTGACCAAGGGTGAGCTAGGACTTCCCTGCTGAAGCAGTGGATGGGGATCCGCCTGCTAATGCAGGGGACACGGGTTCAATCCCTGGTCTGGAAGATTCCACATGCCGCGGAGCAACTAAGCCCATGTGCCCAGAGCCTGTGTTCCACAACAGTGAAAAAAAGGAAAAAGCGTCCACAGTGAGAAGCCTGCGTACTGCAAGGAAGAGTGGCCCCAGCTTGCCACAACTAAAGAAAATCCGGGCTCAGCAAGAAAGACCCAGCATAGCCAAAAAAATAAAAATAAAGAGTAAGCTAATCTGCGGGGTGCAGCCGTAGGCAATTGGGCTCAATCCTGTTGCGGCTCTGAGGAACCAGGCAGAACGTGCCTCGGGTGTTGCTACTGAAGGATGGAGAGGCTGGGGCATTAATGCAGTCACTCTCATCGCCTTTGGGTACAGGTCGTCCCAGGAGACATTAAATTCTTCCTCCTGTAACTTAACAAGAAAACTGAGTGACGCCAGAGAAAAAGTCGCTGGGAAGGACTTGGGTGCTGAGTGACACGGGTGTTGAGGTGACAAGCTGTCATGTGCTGGAAACTGTCAGCTCCAGCCGCAAGTGGGCCAAAGGGGGATGGGGAGCGACACCCACAGTTCTACAACACACCAATGATCCTCGACGATTTATTTTTATCAGAAGAGTGGGTCTCCTCTGTGGCCAGAAGCGATCATTTCCCTTCTCCCCGTAACTTTTTTTATGAATAAAAAGCAGTTTCTCTTCTTCACCTCTCCATCAATGCTCAGAGAAAAATAACGGAAAACGATCAGCTTTAAGGAGCACTGAATTGTTCCCTTTTCTAAAGTGTAAAATTACCAGCATGCCCAGGAGGCTCAAAGAGCTCAGTTAGGCTTGAAAGAAACCATGCCAAATGAAGGGGAGCTAATAAGGCATGTGAAACAAGCATAATAAATATCCTTAGAGACATACGGCAGGGTATCGAAAATTTGGAGAAGCCTTATGAAGTAGAACCTAACTGGTAATAAGGGATATAAACAATATAATTACTGAAACAAAGAACTCAATAGGTGTGTTAAATGGCAGAACAGATCCCACTAAAGAATAAATGAGTGAGCTGAAAATAGTCTCCCAAAAGGCAACTGTACAGGATGGAGAGAAACCCTCGAAGAAACGAAATCAAGACATGCAGAAGATATAAGTGAAAATTCTCAATTCTAGCATATAGAATCTCTCTGAGGAAGACAAAGGAGAGATAGGTAACACTACGTGGAAAAAATACTAACTAAAAAGAGGGAAAAAAAGAAAAAACAAAATAGTAAGAATTTTACAGCTAATATGATTGTTGTAGACAATAACTAAGAATCTTAACCAAGACCTAAAGACACAATACATCATGCTGAATATTTATTGTACAGCGAGCCACATAAGTGTGGCGGAGAAAGGGGAAGGGAATAAGAAAATCGAACAAATATTTGTGGAATTTTTAAATACCAAAGAACTAGAGGGACTTCCCTGGTGCTCCAGTGGTTATAAATCCTCCTTCCAAAGCAGAGGATGTGGGTTCCATCCTCGGTTGGGGAACTAAGATCCCACATACCACAGGGTGACTAAACCTGTGGGCCACCGCGAAAGGGCCCATATGCCACAACTAAGGCCTGACACACCCAAAAAATAAACACTTTAGTTCTAAAGTTTCTAAAAAGTATACCAAAGAACTAGAGAAAAATCACAGAAGTCTCCAGCAAGGGAAAAGAAAAAAAGAAAAAAGATTCTTTATTAAAGAATAAAAATCAGATTGTCACCTGCAATATTGTGATTTATAAGAAATATATCTATTTAATCATTCAGATGACTGAAATGTATTTCTCAGGTGTATTTGGTCTTCGCTCATAGTTCCTAGCTCACAGTTCCCAAAGCCCTTGGAATTTCTTGAGTACTGAGAGCAAGAAGCATCTTGTTTAAATACTTGATCTCCTATCCTCATTTTCTTTCTTTTTTTAATATTTATTATTTATTTAATTAGCTTGTTTGGTCACTGCAACTCTTAGTTGCAGCGTTCGGCATGCTTTGTCTTTGGTTGTACGTGTGGAATCTAGTTCCCTGACCAGGGGTCGAACCCAGGCCCCCTGCATTGGGAGTGCTCACTCTCAGCCACTGGACCACCAGGGAAGTCCCCTGTCCTCAGTTTCTGAAAATGCTTCAGAGCCTTAAAGGTGAAATTGGTGTCTTATTATTCATAACAAGCTGCTTTCCATCACAACTGAGATTCTGTTAATGACGGTGATTTCTGCAAAGCACCTAAGGATAGAGGTTAGTTGCCAGGGGAACCAACCATGACTGGGGGTTGAAACCTTTAGTCCGGCCCTTGATTTCCGGGGAGGAGAGAGGTTGAAACAATCACCAATGGTTGATGAGTTAATCATCATGTCTATGTAGTGAAGCCTCTGTGTGTGCGTGTGCTAAGTCGCTTCAGTCGTGTCTGACTCGCGACCCCATGGACCATAGCCCGCCAGGCTCCTCTGTC
The DNA here is from genome assembly GCA_006408695.1 of Aepyceros melampus. NCBI lineage: Eukaryota > Metazoa > Chordata > Mammalia > Artiodactyla > Bovidae > Aepyceros > Aepyceros melampus. Next base: position 304,280 of record SJXQ01003244.1, read on the forward strand.
CATGGGATTCTCCAGGCAAGAATCCTGGAGTGGGTTGCCATGCCCTCCTGCAGGGGATCTTCCCGACCCGGAATCAAACCCACGTCTCTTGCATCCCCTGCACTGCCGGCAGATTCTTCACTGCTGAGCCATCAGGGAAGCCCAATGAAGCTTCTATAAAATCCCAAAATGAAAAAGAGGGCGTTCAGAAAGCTTCTGGGTTGGTGAACGCAGGACATGCAGGGAGAGTGGGGTGCCCTGCCATGGAAGCTCCACTCCCTTCCCACCCCCTTCGCCTCTTCCTTGCCCCATGCATCGCCTCTTGCTGGCTGTCCCTCAGTTATATCCTTTTATCATAAACTGTTGATCTAGTAAGTAAAATGTTTCTCTGAGTTCTGTGAGCTGCTCTAGTAAGTTAATTGAACCCAAGGAAGAGGATCCTGGGAACCTCTGGTTTATGCCCAGTTGGTCAGAAGCTCAGGTAACAGCCTAGATTTGTGACTGGTGTCTGAAGTCCAAGGAGAAGGTCATAAGAACCTCCGTCTGGAGCTGGGTGATCAGAAGCACAGGCTTGCAACTGATACCTGAAGTGGGGGAACTTCCCCGGCAGTCCAGTGGTTAAGACTCTGTGCTTCCAGTGCAGGGAGTGAGGGTTTGATCACCAGTCACTGAGATAAGATCCCACATCCTGCGGCGTGGTACAGTCAAAAAATATAAAATAAAATAAATGAAGTGGGGGAAGTGGGAGAAGGTGGGAGTGAGTTCTTGTAGGACTCAGCCCTCAACCCATCATATCTGACACTATCTCCCTGTAGATAGTGTCAGAATTGAGGTGAATTCTCAGACACCCAGCTGATATTCTGAGAACTGTTTGTTGGAAGTGTAGGAAACCTCTCCCCGACACTGGGAGTGAGTCTCAGAACACCAAAAAGAACATCTACTTCCCACAGCAAATCTAGATGCAAAGAGGTAATGGAGTGACATCCTCCACGCAAAGCTAAACTGCTGTCTCAATGTAGAATGGTACAACCAGATGAATGGTCATTTACCTGGAAGGTCATATTGGATAATTCAGAAAGCTTGCCTCCCATAGACACTTTTTGAAAGAACGTGAAACAAACAAGAGCAGAAATTAATTCAGGAGGAAATGACAAGTTGTTGGAAATAAGGTGAATTTTTTTAAAGGTAATTATCAGAAAAATAAATGTTTATTCATATAAAATGTGTTAGTTGCTCAGTTGTGTCCAACTTTTTGCGACCCCCTGGACTGTAGCCCACCAGGCTCCTCTGTCCATGGGATTCTTCAGGCAAGAATACTGGAGTGGGTAGCCTTTCCCTTCTCCAGGGGATCTTCCTGACCCAGGGATCAAACCCGGGTCTCCCACATTGCAGGCAGATTCTTTACCGTCCGAGCTGCTCAGGAAACGAAATGACTGTCCATGTAAATTTATATATAAAACTCAAGATGATATCCAAATGGGAGTTGCATGATGTGGGTGGACAGTGTGGAGGAGGAGATGGAAGGATGCTTAGATTTTGTCTTGTTTGGGGGGAAAACATAGATACTGATGTGATTATGCAGTCCACAAAATCCTCCAGGCCAGAATACTGGAGTGGGTAGGCTTTCCCTTCTCCAGGGGATCTTCCCAACCCAGGGATCAGACCCAGGTCTCCTGCATTGCAGACAGATTCTTCACCAGCTGAGCCACCAGGGAAGTCCAAGATTACTGGAGTGGGTAGCCTATCCCTTCTCCAGAAGATCTTCCCAACTCAGGAATCAAACCAGAGTTTCCTGCATTGCAGGAGGATTCTTTACCATCTGAGCTACCAGAAAATCCTGATAATTCAAACACTAACAAAAAAAAAAAGAATTCAGTATTGCCTCTCAATAAGGGGAATCACTAAAGGATGATATGAACACTTTCAGAGACTTCCCTGGCAGCCCAGTCAGTAAGACTCTGACTTTCATTGCAGGGGGGCGAGAGTTTGATCCCTGACATCCCATGCCACACAATGCAGCCAAGAACTTTTTTAAAAATAAAGTGAATTTTAAAATAAATTTTCAAAGCAGTAGCAGGAATATAACTGATATGCTCAGTGGAACATGAGAAGAAAAAAACAATCAGAGAGCCTGGTGTGGACACAAAGACGACAAAAGCAAGAATAAATATGTGGGATTGCATCAAACTAAAAAGCTTCTGCACAACAAGGGAAACTGTTGACAAAGTTAAAATGCAACGTCCCGAATGGGAGGAGACATCTGCAAACCTCATATCTGATAAGCGGTTAGCATCCAAAATACATAAAGAATTCACACCACTCAATAGCAAAAGAGCAAGTGATTTTTTTAACTTTTTTATTTTGTATTGGGGTATAGCCGATTAACAAACAGTGCTGTGATAATTTCAGGTGAACAGCAAAGGGCCTCAGCTGTGCATGTTCACGTATCCATTCTCCCCCAAACTCCTCTCCCCTCCAGGCTGCCACATAACGCTGCATAGAGTTCCACGTGCTCTGCAGTAGGTCCTCGTTGGTGATCCGTCTTACATATACCACTGAGGGGGCTTCCCTGGTGGCACAGTGGTAAAGAATCCCTCAGCCAGTGCAGGAGACGAAGGTTCGATCCCTGATATAGGAAGATGCCACGTGCCTCGGAGCAACTAAGCCTGTGCCCCGCAACTGTCAGGCCTGTGCTCTGGAGCCCGGGAGCTGAAACATACTGAGTCCACACACCCTAGAGCCCGCGCTCCACCGCAGGAGGAGCCAAGGCAAGAAGGCCACGCACCTCACCTAGAGAGCAGTCCCTGCTCGTCGCAACTAGAGGAAACCCCATGCAGCAGGGAAGACCCAGCACAGCCAAAAAGAGTATATATTTTAAAAAATAATAAAGAAATGTACCAGTGAGTGCATGTCCATCCCAAACTCTCTAACTATCCCTTCCTCCATCCTTTCTCCTCCCCACCACCGGCAACTATAAGCTCATTTCAAAGTCTGTTTCTGTTTTGTTAAGTAAGTTCATTCAAACAGTCTAATTTTTAAATAGGCAGACAATCTGAACAGACGTTTTTCCAGAGAAGACGTAACAGATGACCAACAGGGCCAAGAGAATATGCTCAACTTGACTGATTATCAGGGAAATGCAAAGCAAAACCAGAGTGAGATATGAGCTCACCGGGTCCTATCTGGAAAGTGCTCATCACAGGAAAACAGGCCATAACTAACTATATATTGTGATGGATGTCAGCTGGATTTATTGTGGCGATCATTTCAAACGTTGACTCACGCTGACCCTTCCCTGGTGGCTCAGACAGTAGAGCGTCTTGCTTACAATGTGGGAGACCTGGGTTCGATCCCTGGGTCAGGAAGATCCTCTGCAGAAGGAAAATGGCACCCCACTCCAGTACTCTTGCCGGGAAAATCCCATGGACAGAGGAGCATGGTAGGCTACGGTCCACGGGGTCGCAAAGAGTCGGACACGACTGAGTGACTTCACTTCACTTCACTTCTGACTCGTGCTGTGCCCCTGAAACTAATACAATGTTATGTCATTTATATATCAATATTTTTAAAGAACTCAGAATTCACAGAGGTCTTTGTAGTCAGATAAAGAAACTTTGATATATGATCCTACAGGGGCTTCCCTGGTAGCTCAGTGGTAAAGAATTTGCCTGCCTTTGCAGGAGATGCCAGTTTGATCCCTGGGTTGGGAAGATCCCTTGGAGAAGGAAATGGCAACCCACTCCAGTATTCTTGCCTGGAAAATCCCATGGATGGAGGAGCCTGGTGGGCTACAGTCCATGGGGTCGCTAAGAGTTGGACACGACTGAAGCGACTTAGCAGCAGCAGTAGCATGGTTAAATAGAAAAGTTGTTTCAATGACTGTAGGGTGACCGTGGCAATTGGCTAAAAGCTGAGGATTTGAAACTGAAGTAAGATATTTAATTAGTCTCTTGGTAAATACATTAACTGTATAATAATACAGTTACTAGACACTATTTTTTTTTTTCAGCTTTATTGCAGTATAATTGAGGTCCCACAAACAGCATATATTTACAGTGAAATATGCATGGGAAACCATCACCGCAATCGATTTAACGAACATTTCCATGGTACCTAGAAGCTCCTCTGTGGCCTTTTGTAATCTATCCCTCACTCCCTCCACCCTCATTTTCAGGAAACCACTGATCTGCTTCCTGTCACTATAGATTCAGCTCAGCTCAGCTCAGCCCCTCAGTGGTGTCACTATAGATGAGTTTGCGTCTTCTAGAATTTCATTGCAGTGGAAGCATACAGTATGTGGATGGATTTCTTTTGACCTGCTTCTGTCGCTCAGTATAATCCTCTGGAGGGGGGTTTATCATGTCATTGCAAGTACCAGGAGTTTATACCTTTGTTCTTTCTAGCTTTCCATGGTACAGTGTGGCAGACAGAATAATGGTCCCTGGGTTCTTCATGCCTGCGTGACTGAGCGCCAGTGAAAACCCTGGACCCAGAGGCTCAGGGGAGCCTCTCTGGCTGGAAATACACTGTACAGGTCATCACACGATACGCCTGAAAGAAAGAAGCACCAACCTACGACTCCACTGGGAGAGACCACTCGGGGAGCTTGTGCCTGCTCTCTCCTGGACTCTATCCCACGCACCTTTCACCTTTGCGGATTTTAATCTCTAGCTTTTCGTGGCAATACACCATAAAGGTGATGATGACAGCCTTTCAGACTTCTGTGAGCTCTCCTTCTACTGAGTCTCTGAACCTGACAGTCATCTTGGGGACCCCGACACACGTGTCTAGACATTTCTCAGTTTATACCTCTCAGAATGCCAGCAACTTCATTTCGGCTTGGTCTCAGTCTCCATCTCGATTTCCATTTCCCGAAGCCCTCTCCCAGGTCTGTCCGCGTTTCATTTTTTCTGTCTCTTCTTCTTCTCCATTTCCTCACACATCTGTTCTTTCTATTGATCTGACAGCCAGAATTACAGCCACCTCTTCTCTCTTGATGTAAACCACACACTGATTATTGTTTTAATATCATTTATTTATTTGGTCCTGCAGCATGTGGAATATTAGACCAAGGATCAAACGCGCATCCCCTGCATTGGAAGTGTGGAGTCCTAACCAATGGACTGCCAGGGAAGCCCTTCACTTCGATCCTTTTCATAACAATACAACAAAGTGGGATTTTAGAACATCAGAAAACAGACAGTTCATAACAAAAAACACTCTTCCCTGGTTCCCTATCAAACTCAGTGCCAAGCATCCCTAGGTGTTGCCCTTCATGCCCCCATCCTCTGCCAGCGAGTGGACTCTTCAATCGTCCACAGCCCCAAGCCCCAGGGCTCCTAGGCGGTGGGGACCGACAGCGAAGAGATTCCTCATGGTCTGCACGCTTTCCTCTCCTGTCCTGAAAGAGGGCAGGATGACAGAGGGTTAAAACATTCCAAGACCTTTATTGTCGCACCAAGAGAAGAAATGAAGAGCCCATAGCGTGTCAGTTAGTTGTGGCTATTGCTACAGACTGAATATTTGTGTCCCCCACCTCAAAATTCATATGAGGAAACCTAATCTCAAATGTGATAGAACTAGGGGGTAGGGCCTTTGGAGTGACTAAGTCACGAGGAATTCCTCACGAATGGAATTGCTGTTGAGTTGCTCAGCTGTGTTTGACTCTTGTGACCTCACTGACTATAGCCCACCAGTCTCCTCTGTCCGTGGGATTTCCCAGGCACAAATACGGCGGTGGCTGCCATTTCCTCCCCGAGTCTCCTGCCTTTTGGGCGGATTCTTTACCTCTGAGCCCCAGGGAAGCCTGATGAGTGGGGTTGGTGCCTTTATAAAGGAGCTCCCAGAGAGCTCTCTGTCTCTTTCTGCCATAAGAGGACACAGCAAGAACACAGGTGTCCACAAACCAGGACGCAACCCCTCATCAGACTCCGAATCTGTAGGCACCTTGATCCTAGACTTGCCGGCCTCCAGAGCTATGAGAAATAAACATTTGTTGCTTAAGCCAGCCAGTCTATGATCATCTGTTACAGGAGCCCAAACAGACCCCAGTTCAGTTCAGTTCAGTTCAGTCGTGCAGTCGTGTCCGACTCTTTGCGACCCCATGAATCGCAGCACACCA
>SJXQ01003244.1:310531-323045 GCA_006408695.1 Aepyceros melampus
CAGACCCCAACAGCTGTGTAACAAATATCTCCAAATAATAATGGTTGAAAACAATAACTATTATGGGGTGGGGTTTTTTTTTTTTTTGGCTGCTCTGCACGCAAGGGGGATCTTAGTTCCCCAATCAGGAATTGAACTCATGCCCCTTGCAGCGGAAGCACAGTCTTAACCACTGGACCCACCAGGTAAGCCCCGATAACTATTTTGTTGCTTATAAGTCCATGGGTCAGCTGGATGGTTTTTTGTCTTGGTGAGCTCATCCTTGCATCTGCAGTCAGCTGAGGGCTGGGTGGGCGGCTCTGTTCTGGGAGCTGAATGGGTGCTTGTGGTCTATCTGGTGCAGGCGCTCATCCTCCAGTAGGTGTGTGTGAGCTCAGTCACTTCAGCTGTGCTGACTCTGCAACTCCAGGGACTGCAGCCTGCCAGGCTCCTCTGTCCATGGGATTCTCCAGGCAAGAATACTGGAGTGGGTTGTCATACCCTGCTCCAGGGGATCATCCCAACCCAGGGATGGAACCCGAATCTCTTATTCCCCCCGCATTGGCAGGTGGGTTCCTTACAAAGTCTAGCGCCACATGGGAAGCCGTCCTGCAGCAGGCTGTGAGCGAGTGAAAGTCGTTCAGTCGTGTCCGGCTCTTTGCGACCCCAGGGACAATAGCGCGACAGGCTTAGCCGAGTCTTATTCCCATGGCAGTAACAACTTTCCAGGGAAGCAAACGGAAGGCACGAAGACTCTCAGCACGTAGACTCAGAGCTGACGAAGCATCACGCCTGCCATATTCTACTGGTCAAGGCCAGCTCAGGTTCAAGGAGCGGGGAAATTGACCCTACCCATGAAAGGAGGACCTGCAGAGTCACAATGCAAAGGGCGTAAGTGAGGGGATTTTTGGCCACTTTTTACTTGTGATGATGATGATTCTATTCTTTTACAAAATTATATAAAGGAAGCCTGGCGTGCTGTAGTCCATGGGGTCGCAAAAAGTGGGACATGACTGAGCGACTGAACAACAATAAAGATAAAGAAAAGCCCAACTACTTGTCAAAAAGTGTGCCTTTCACAGGAGGAGCTGCAGAAGGTGTGGCTGGTTATTTCAGAGCAAGAAACAACCCGTTGCAACAATCATTAAAGATGCTCTCAAACACTCCAGCCCCCCGAGGCACACCTTCTAAGCCTTCCAGATGTGCGTACGGTTCCACACGTCTGCCTATTGGAGGTTTGGCGGGGCCATGTGACTTTCCTTGGCCAATGAAACGTGAGAAGAAGGAGTCCGTCCAATTCAGTATAAGGATTTTAAGAACTAGCACATGCTCGACCTGGAGCTTCCCAGGTGACTCGGGAATAAAGAATCTGCCTGCCAATGCAGGAAATGCAAGGATGCAGGTTCAGTCCCCTGGTGGGGAAGATCTCCTGGAGGAGGAAATGGCAACCCTGAAGAATTCCGGGATTCTTGCCTGAAGAACCTCATGGAGAGAGGAGCCTGGTGGGCTACAGTTTGTGCGGTCACAAAGAGGCAGACGATGCTGAGCATGCGTGAGCACGCACATGCCTGACCATCTTTTGAATTTCCCTTTGGCCCGTCACATGTTGGCTGGGACAGCACTCATCTGAAGGTTCGACTGACTGGAGGTCTCAGGGGGCTTGCTCACCCAGCTGGCAGTCGAGTCTGTCTGTCAAGTGGGAGCACAGCAGGGATTTTTAACCAGAGTGCCTGCATGTGGGCTCTCCATATGGTTTGGGCAAAGAAGCAAAATGAACAGTGAAATGAAACCGTTCAGAGTCAGATGGCCTGGGTTTTCATCCTCCCACCCACCCACCACCCCAACACATACACTTACTGCTCTGCAAATTGCTATTTAACCCCTCTGAGGCACAATATTAATGTTAATGCCGTTCATATCATCCCTGCTGGATGCTCATACTTTGGTTCTCAATTTTAACTTTCAGCACAATATCCAGGTCCTTTCCAGACCCCTACTGTCCTCCATGTGGTCTAGGCCGGGCCATGACCACCTGTGGCAGATTCGATTGGGGCTTCCCAGGTGGTGCTACCGGTAAAGAACCCACAGCAGACATAGAGATGAGGGTTCGGTCCCTGGGTGGGGAAGATCCCTTGGAGGAGGGCAAGGCGACCCACTCCAGTATTCTTGCCTGGAGAATCCCACGGACAGAGGAGACTGTTGGGCCCACAGTCCATGGCGAGCAAAGAGTAGGACTCAACTGAAGCGACTTAGCACACAGCAGATTAGGTTCCTCTTTGGAAACCTTCACTCCATCCACCTCATCACCTTGGAAGAATGTACTTCTGCCACTCTCTACTGGGCTTGGCCGTGTGACTTGTTTGGCCAATAGCTTGATGGTACACAGAACACAGAGGCTTGACGTGCACCTGTATAGTTAAGTTCACACTTCTGCCATCACAATAAGAGGAACATTCCTGAAATAGACCGCAAGTGCCAAGCATTGGTTGTGCTGGCCAAGGCCAGCCAAGATCGGCCCATCCACAAACACCTGGGGCAGCCCAGCCAAGATCAGCAAGGCGGACAGTCACCTCCAGCCCCAGATGACCTCAGATGCACGGGAGAGCCCAGCCAAGATCGGCAGAGCCTGCGGCCACAGTCAGCTGACTCTCAGTGTGAGCTCAATACACGTTCGTATTGAAATGAATCAGGACACTACGGTCCTTCCCCGCCGTGTCCTCCACCTGCCTTTTGTCCGTGGAAAAACTTTAGCCAAAGAATCAGTTTAATCTGAGAAGTGAGAAAATGCAGAAGCAAAGGGAAACAGCCCCACAAAACTAAATAATAATAGTTGAGTCATTAAGCATTGTCAAGGCCCTTTCTCCTCAAGGGCTATGGATAATATTCTGAGCCATGTCCTGTGGGCTGTCTGCTAGATACTGAAACCCCCACCAGGTGGAATAAGTTAACTACACAATGACCAAACTTGAGCCCTGAGACAAGCTGCCACGATTCTGAGAATTCAGCTCAAGGAAATGGGAACTGGACCTGAAGGCTAACTGTACTTAAGATGACGCTAAGCAGGCCATCGATGACCCATTTCAAGGTGACTGTCAGAGCTGATTGTGCTGTTTCTGTATGGAGCCCCTTCCTTCTGTCTATAAATGCTCTTACCCATCGAATGTCAGTGGAGGGGGATGAGCAGTCTCCCCTCCCCCACCCCTGGTTGCTGGCATCCAAAAGAAAGCAAACGTTCCTATCCACCAACCTTGCCTCTTTGTTGGCTTCTGAATGGCAAGCAGCCATTCACTTTCAGTTACATGCAATGTATGTACATCAACACATAGGTTTCGGTTGTACCCAACTCTAGTTAACTACTCAATTATTACTAAATAGTTTTTTAATATATTTGATATACTGTTGTTCTTTTAGTCACTAAGTCGTGTCTGACTCTTTGTGACCCCATAGACTGTAGCCTACCAGGCTCCTCTGTCCATGGGATTTCCCAGGTAAGAATACTGGAGTGGGTAGCCATTTCATTCTCCAGGGGATCTTCCTGACCCAGGGGTTGAACCCGTCTCCTGCTTTGCAGGCAGATTCTTTACCACTGAGCCAGAGGAGAAGCCCATCTGATGTATTACCAGACTTATATATCCACAGACCTATCATCATTACATAGCTACAGTGTGACCTCATGACCTCCATATTATTTTTATTTTATTTATGATCCATGGACCACATAGCAAGATGGCACTGGCAAAATCGCAATTAATTGTACCCAGACCAGATGGTAAATGCAGATGACAAGGAAGGCTAAAGGCAGTTTTGCAACCACAGAAGTTTCCGGGTCCTGTGGTTGGGGGTTAACAGGCTGGAAAAGCCCACACTCAAGATTCCCCATGACTTGACTGGACTTCACCCAGATTTTTCCAGAGGCCAGATGACTTGTGATATTGCAACAGATCAAATGCAGAAGCGACTCTGAAAATCCAGTTGTTTTCTCTTGAGCCGCGCATTACACACTCTCAGAAATGTATAATAATGTCACTCTTCTCATTAATTTTTATTTTAGAAAATACAACATTTCTCATTTAAAGTGTTATGTCAAAATTCAGCTTCTGAATATCTATCAACAGACAAATAGAAAAATAAAATGTGGTTATCTGTGAATGTGGCATCAATGACATATAACTCAATCTTAAAAAGGAAGGAAAGCCTGAGACACCTACAACACGAATAAACTTTGAAAACATGATGCTAAGTGAAACGAGACAGATACAGAAGATCACATGTTGCATGATTTCCTGTACATCAGGTAGCAGAACAGGCAAATTCTCAGAGACCTGAAGTAGAATAGAAGTGACCTGGGATTGGGAAGATAGGACTTACTGTTTGATGGGTACAGAATTTTAGTTTGGGAAGATAAAAAGATCTGGAAATGAATAGTAGTGATGGTTGCACAACAATGCGAATTTACTTGATGCCTCTGAACTTATATACTTTAAAAATGTACCATTTTAACCATTTATACCACCTTTCCTGGTGGCTCAGCAGTAAAGAATCCACCTGCAATGTGGGAGATGTGGGTTCCCTCCCTGGGTCGGGAAGATCCCCTGGAGAAAGAAATGGCAACCCACTCCAGTATTCTTGCCTGGAGAATCCCATGGACAGAGGAGCCTGGTGAGTAACAGTCTGTGGGGGCCCAAGAGTCAGACAGAACTTAGCAACTAAACAACAACAAAGTTTTTGTGTATCTCTTACCACAATAAAATCAGTGCAGAAATCCAATGGACTTACCATGGTTATTTTTAAATGAATTACTAAATTTTGTAACTTCTCAATCTTAATACTTATTATTGATAAATTAACACATATACAAAAAAGAAAAAAACTCCTCAGTCCTCAAGAATTTTTAAGGGTGTAAAATGAATCCTGAGACCAACAAGTGTGAGAACTGCTGTTCCACGTACAACTGAGGTGAGCCTGAGCTAGCTGCCCCTGGCACTTCTCTGCAAGAATCTCCAAACACCCAGAAATTCAAGTTTCTTACTGAACTGAACTGAACTAACTGGCTCAAGTAGACACGCGGCCTCTGGTGGACGTATAAGGCATTGCTTGGCAAGGCAAAATTTCTGAATCATTTGTAGAAAGAGAAGAAAGTGAAGTCGTTCTGTCGTGTCCAACTCTTGGCGACCCCAAGGACTGTAGCCTACTAGGCTCCTCTGTCCATGGAATTTTCCAGGCAATAGTACTGGGGTGGATTGCCATTTCCTTCCTCAAAGGATCTTCCCAACCCAGGGATCGAACCCGGGTCTCCCACATTGTAGACAGACGCTTTACCGTCTGAGACACCAGGGAAGTAGAGTTTGCTAAAATTCTAAAACGGAGACAGAGATGATCTCTGAAACGAGCACTTTATTTCAGCATTTTAATTTTAAACTCTGAACCATGCCTCCTCTCCTGCACATTCTCACACACACACACACACACACACACACACACATTCATTCAGAAACCCACAGTCACATTCACGCACACAAAATTACACACAGACATAAGCTGCAGCTGCTGCTAAGTCACTTCAGTCGTGTCCGACTCTGTGTGACCCCATAGACGGCAGCCCACCAGGCTCCCCCATCCCTGGGATTCTCCAGGCAAAAACACTGGAGTGGGTTGCCATTTCCTTCTCCAACGCATGAAAGTGAAAGTGAAGTCGCTCAGTCATGTCCGACTCTTCGCGACCCCATGGACTGCAGCCTACCAGGCTCCTCTCTCTGCCCATGGGATTTTCCAGGCAAGAGTACCGGAGTGAGGTGCCATGCCTTCTTCGCAGACATAAGCAGACGTTCACAAATACAGTAACACAGACAAGATCAAACGTACTCATTTACACACAATCTCTCACACAGCCCCCCCCCATACATACACACAGAAATACTGTCACACACACAAAGCGACACAGCTTCACACACAGACACTCATATAGTCATGCACACAGACACACATACACACACAAACACTAAAAATAGCGCATCGTTAACAAAGGGGACCAAGTAAACGAACATCATCGTCTATTTTTAAAAAAAGATTGTAATGGAAAATGAGTTTCTTCCCAAAGCCATTAAATAAATGTTGAACAAATAATTAAGATGAGTCTAGGTTTGGCAGCGCGCCCAATTAGAGGCCCACAATCCCTTAGCTGAAGTCCTTCGGGACAGAGCATTTCAGAACTCGGAAATGTTCTAATTTTAGAAGGGTAATTCTGAGCGAATGCCGTATATTATGTAACACTCCCAGGGGCTTGAAGCCGACCCCTCTCCATCAGACATATTAATATATTTGCAGCAAAACGTGTGAAAATTCACGCCAACGGAGATAAAGACTGTAAAGAATGCATATTAGCTGGTTTGCCACCATGAGAGTCGGGCCAAAATAACCCCCAGAAGAGAAGAAAAAAAAATTTTTTTTTTTGGTTTTCGGGGATTTTTGAAATTCGGAATTTCAGATAAGGAATAGCGGATTCTATCCGCAGGCCCTTTACACATCATCTACGTATACTCTCGTGAATCTTCGACTTCAACTTGGACGTGAGGGAAGACGCCAGCAGCCTGGGGGACGGCGGCTCTTTAGCGCCCCTTCCTGGCAGCCCCAGTCCTTGCAGTTTGGCTGAGGAGTTGGGCTGTCTACCGGCTTGGGCCAGATACCGCGGTAGGTCCTGATTGGTCTAAATCTTCAGCGTAATCCCGCCTTCACTTAACAGTGAGTGGCTCAGGGACCCACATTTTAACCGACTAGCAACTGACAGGGACAGGTCGCTGGCACAAGCATTGGCTCTGGGGTTGTCATGTGACCCAAGCTGATCCAATCAGATTGAAGGAAAGCCCTTTGACTCCTAGGAGGCACCAGGCCTCCCTTATCAAGGACGGTAATAAGGAGCTCTTAGGTGCCTGGATCTGTGGGCATCAGGTGAAGCCGCTTGGGGATGAGACCAGAAAGAACCCGGAACGGTTTAGATCCCTGTGGTGGCCATTGAAAGGCACTGAGCAGCTCTCCCTTTAAGAGATTCTGCTGCTGACAGCACAGCCGTCTGACAGCCCTACCGCACTGGTGCCAAGGCCGTGCCTCCCTTGGGCTCACGCAGTGGGTACTTACACCAGTCCACTGCAGCCCCATCCAGGAGTCTTCTGATGGGCAATTCTTGCTCAAGGACAGCTCCATAGACACATAAACCCCACCGCACCCAGAGAGGTACAGCCAGAGGCTCCCCTGACCCATTCCCTCCTCTTTTTTTAAAAAATTATTTATTTGGCTGCATCGGGCCTTAGTTGCGGCAGGTGGGATCTTCGATCTTCGTTGGGCTTGCAGGATCTTTACTTGCAGCATGCAGTCTCTTAAGAGATCAAGTTCCCCACCAGGGATCGAACCCAGGACCCCTGCATTGGGAGTCAGAGTCTTAGCCACTGGACCACCCAGGAAGCCCCTCCCTCTGTCCTTTCACACCTGTCAGACTCATGAGTCATGGCTGCACACATTGTAACTGTACTTCATATACTAAATTGCACAGTTCAGACTGGTGAAAATAGTAACTTTTATGCCATATGTATTTCATACGCACACATTTTGACCACCCATTCCTCTCCATCACCACCCTGGTCTAGCCACCGTCGTCCCTCATCTGACTCACCGCAGTGATCTCCTTTCTGGGCTCCCAGCTTGCACTCCCACTCCCTGCATTTCATTCCCCATGTGGCAGTCAGAGGGTCCCATTAAGAGGACCTCTTAACAGAGGTTAAGCCTCCACCTCACTAAAAGCCAAACTCCTCACCCTGGCCCATGGGGTTCTGTACAAACTACCTCCATTCTCTTTTCTCCCACTAGCCCCCTTATTCACTCTGCTCTGACCACGCTGACATTGTTGCCGTTCCTTGGACAAACCAAGCACCTCCAGCCTCAGGGCCTTTGCACTTGCTGTTTCAGATCCCTAGACCACTATTCCCCCCAAGACCTGCAGGTCCTACCCTCACTTCTCTGAGGCTTCTAGCCAGTAACCAGCAACTTCATCACTCCCTATCCCCTGATTAGTTTTCTCCTTTGTGTTTATTATTACTTGACATAACACATACATAAGTTATTCATCTCTATTTCTTGTCTGTCTCCCCACCGATATACTGGCTCCACTGAGTATAAATGTCTCCGAGTTTTGTTTGCTGTTTCCCCAATGCTTAAAATAGAGCCTGGCACATGGTAAATGCTGCATAAATATTTGTTAAATGAAAGATTAAAGGATAGGGACCAAAACAGAGCCTGAGAGGAACAGGAAGAGAGAAGAGAGACCAAACAGGGAGAGGGCGGGGAGGAGATAGGGGAGTGAGGGAAGCTGAACTAGGGGAGAGATAAGAAGGAGGGTTGGGTCGAGATGTTTAGGAGAGGGGACTTTCCTGCTGATCCATTGGTTAAGACGCCACATTCCAATGGAGGAGGGGGTGAGGAGGGTGCATTCCATTCCTGGTTAGGGAAGATCCCACATGCCATGTGGCGCAGACAAAAGTTTAAAAAAAAAAAAAAAAAGATGGAGGAGAAAAGTGAGGAAGGGAGAAGAAATAGCTGAAGCAAGAGCATCAGAACTGAGAAAATGAGTCAGAACAGAGTGAGGGATAGAAAGAGACAGGGAGAGACATGAGAGAGAGACAGAGACAAATACAGACAGAAAGAGAAAGAGGATAGAGGAGAAGGTGGTGAGGGAGACTCAGAGAGAAGAGAACAGGAAAACTGGTTGGGAGAAGAGCGGTGAGAATCAGAAAAAGGGGAGCCAGTGGGAACAAGGATAGAGTCCCTCCCTCTAATTCATCATTGGCTGCTGTCCAGAGCTCTGGACTGACTGGCAATCCCTCGGGATCCAAGCTGTGGCTTTTAAAGCCCAAGGACAGAGGAGGGTGGTGAGTGAGAACATGTCATGGTCCTCTAAAGGCTTCAGATCACCAGCTTCTTCAATCCTCAGAAAAACTTTATGAGATAAATACTATGATCATCTTCATTCTACAGGACCAAAGAGGTTGGGTTAGCTGCCCAAAGTCACACAGCTAGTGAGAGGAAGAGCTGGGATTTGAACCTGGGTATGTTGGCCCCAAGATCAGTGCTCCTAACCACCATCTACACTAACTGGAAAGGGGTGCCGGCTTCCTGAATTCCATTCATCCTGGAGACACCCTCTGGGAAGTGGTGCTGGAGGGGTAGAAGGAAGGAGGGGAGGTAAACAGATTGACATTCCTAGCTGGGTACAGATGGACAGCTGTCCCTGTCTGAAAGAGGCTCCACTTCACCGTCCTAAGGAAGTCTCCAGTTCAAGGGAGGTGGTCAGACAGGCCTGTAGGGTCCTATACCCTGCCCAGAGCTAGACCTTAGTCGTCTCGGTAGGAAAACAGGCTTAGTCACCTCTGACTTTTTAGCAGGACTCAGGTTGCTCTGCCTTGGTTTGCACGCAACATCACAGCCAGAGAGGCAGTACTAAGCTTCAAAGGCAGCTGGGTGCTTTGATAGTTTCCTCTGTGATTTCCAGAGGGGTCCTACCACCACCCCTGTCCACGCTCATCTCTCAGCTCCCAGGAATGTGAACTCATGCTCTTCCAGCAGTATCCAGACTTCTCCAGGTGATTTAGCTTCCGTGCCGGACACTATAGTTATACAAATCAATCCCCAGAAACCCAGTTCTTGCTGAGATCACCCCATCTCTCGTCTTGTCTCCTGTGCTATTACCGGAGGCCAGCCCTTTTCTCCCCCTCCAGAGGCACTTGTCCTCTGCAAGCATGCAAAAACCTGGGAAGTCCTTCATACCATCTGACCTTCAACTACTTTGTTGCGGATAAGCGTCTTCTCTTCACCCCAACCCAGAAAATACACGATGGCGATGGAAGAAGAAAATGACACCACCACCCCCCCCACGAGCCCTCCCAGGGAAGAGGAGAACGCACACAGCCCACCCAGAGTGAGAGGCAATGCTCTGATGCCAGGAAGGGCTTGCCCTCACAATCTTGAGGGGAGGCCCCTCTGCAAACACGACAAACAGCACGAGGCAGCTGGGGCTGGAGTTTATTGCAGGTGGATAGATGCACACGGAGGGAGAGGGTCAGGCTGAGGGCTCCGTGCACAGAATCCTACGGAGGGAGGATCAGGAGGCAGTGATCAGTATGGGGTCTGCCTGGTGGAGGACCCGGCCTGAAGGCGGAGAAGCTGCGAGGATAGAGGACCAGAGCCAGCTCTCCTTCGCCCCCCATTCTTCAGGATGACAGATCCGCAGACGCTAGACGATGTCATGAAGAGGGAGCCAGACACCAATTCGGGACCGGCGCATCCGCGGCGAGGGCGCCGGACTCTCGAAGGCTGGCATTCCATCTTGGGTGAAAAGGAAGGTTACCCGGGTCCTCGGCCCCCCGCGGCCTCCTGCGTCTTCCCCAGCGTCTGGCGGCTCTGGCGGCGGCGGCTGGGGTCGCTGTGGCGGCGGCGGCGGCTGCGCGGAGCTCGAGCTGGGGTCTCGGCCCGCCAGGGGCTCCCAGGAGGCAAGAGACCGAGGCGGCGGCGGGCGCCGGGGCAGGCAGCGCACCCGCGCGGGCTCCGCACGGAGAGGACTGAGCGCTGGGCGGCGGACCGGCTGGGGCTGCAGGGGGCCGCGTGGGAACCCAAATGAGACCGTAGTAGACAGCGAGCAGCACGGCAGCCAACGAGACGCAGAGAAAGTAGGCGCAGACCGGGGCTAGGCGCAGCCAACGGCCCCGCGGGCCCTCGCTCAGCCCTGCGCCACCCGGGCTCTCGCCGCCGCCGCCCACGCAGCTCGTGCCCCGCATCCCCGCAGCCCACTCGGCCCGGAGCCACAGCCCGCACAGGGCCCGCCCCCCTCCGGGGGACCGCCTCCGCGCTTAACTCTCCCCGTCCAACCCCGCCCCCGCCAGCGTGGCCCCGCCCCCGCGTGGGCGCGCCTCCTGCGTCTGTAACTCTCCCTCGCCCAACCACGCCCCCGCCAGCGTGGGCACGCCCCCTGACGGGCGGGCCTCTTCCGCGCTCCAGGCCCGCCCCCTCCTCAGCCTCCGGCCAAACACTAGCAAGCCAAGGCTTAACTACAGCGTTCTGACCCCGCCCCAAGCATGCAATACCTCGCTTTTTCTAATTTTGGTCTCGGCCCAGCCGACTCCTACCAGGCTTCGGTGTTATGCCCGCCCCGAAGCTTACCTCCGCTCTCTTCTCTCCTCCTCCCCGCGCCCTACCCATCCCCTTTCGGAATTCAGACTTCTGCCCGGCATCTAGCTTCGCCGCTCCCTTGCCAAGCTCAAGCCTTTTAAGTCCTGCCCCAGTTGTAATTTGCCTTTAGCCAAGTTAAACGCTACTCCAGCATTCGATTCCACCGTCTTCTCCCCCTACCCTCATCTATCTTCAATCCAGATTCCGCCTCTTTCCTCCTCCTCACTTCACTAGTTTGAGCACCGCATTCTAAACCAAGCTCTCTGCTGCTGGCTGCGCCCCACACCAGCGTTAGGGATTCCCATTAAATCTGCGCTGTGGTTCTACTTCACGTCCTAACACCTTTAAACTCTATTAGAATGCGGGCCCCCAACATCCTAACCACGCCCCTCGTTGGACTCGCCTCTTCCTCCATATTTTGCATCTTTAGGTCTAAAATCAGACCCCGAAGCTCCAGCTCCGCCCCACAACCCAGTCACGCCCCCTCCCCATCTCCTCCCCCACCACCCTCAATTTCTCCCTCTTTAAAGCCATGGGATCCAAAGTGGGCGCCGGGGAGGACAGAGCACAGCTCGGAGATCCAGACTAAGCCCCTCCTGCCGCCCCCTCCCCATCAAGGCGGGGAAGCGTCAGTCCCCTCCCAGCAGCGTCTTCAGGAATTCGGGGAGGCCTGTGGGAGGGGGAGGGAAGACATATCAGGGGGGTGGAGGAAGAAAGAGCCCCTTCCTCCCGCCTCTGCCGCCATGGACAAGCCCGCCAAGCACAGCAACCCAGCCTGCCCCCACCAGAAATACAGTTCAAAGGTTAGCGGAAGCACTGCGTTTAATAGGGACCAGTTCTGCGGCCGGGGAAATCAGGTCCTTCAAGAGTCACCGGTTATTAAGCCATGCCCCAGATGTAAGCTCCTGGAGGCGGAAAACGGCCCGGGAACTGGCACCTACACCCCCATGGCCTCCAAAAGTGGGTAACTCGGGGGTGTCTCAAGCCACCCTGGTGCCACAGCGCCCCCTATTTGTGAGACTGGACTATTGCCCTGGCCCCACCCGGTTCACTATCCCTGGCTCCTCCCCCCGCCCTTACATTTAACCCTCTTCTGGCTGGAGTGGCGGAAGCTGAGGGTAGAGGAGCGAGGCGGCGGAAGGTTAGTGCAGAGCGCGGAGGCCACAGTCGGCGGGCGCGGTCAGCGGGCGGCCCCCGGTGGCGAAGCGGCCGCCACCACTTTGCAGAAACGCACCCTCTGGAAGTCGGCGATCTCTGCCGTCTCTTGGCCCTCGGGTTCCGCCTCTGCGAAGAGAAGGGGCTGTCACCTGAGGGCAACAGTAACACC
>SJXQ01003245.1:0-38986 GCA_006408695.1 Aepyceros melampus
TCTTTTCCATGGGGATGGTCTTGATCCCTGTCTCCTATACAATGTCACGAACCTCATTCCATAGTTCATCAGGCACTCTGTCAGATTTAGGCCCTTAAATCTATTTCTCACTTCCACTGTATAACCATAAGGGATTTGATTTAGGTCATACCTGAATAGTCTAGTGGTTTTCCCTACTTTCTTCAATTTCAGTCTGAATTTGGTAATAAAGAGTTCATGATCTGAGCCATAGTCAGCTCCTGGTCTTGTTTTTGTTGACTGTATAGAGCTTCTCCATCTTTGCTGCAGAGAATATAATCAATCTGATTTCGGTGTTGACCATCTGGTGATGTCCATGTGTAGAGTCTTCTCTTGTGTTGTTGGAAGAGGGTGTTTGCTATGACCAGTGCATTTTCTTGGCAAAACTCTATTAGTCTTTGCCCTGCTTCATTCCGCATTCCAAGGCCAAATTTGCCTGTTACTCCAGGTGTTTCTTGACTTCCTACTTTTGCATTCCAGTCCCCTATAATGAAAAGGACATCTTTTTTGGGTTTTGGAAGAGGGTGTTTGCTATGACCAGTGCATTTTCTTGGCAAAACTCTATTAGTCTTTGCCCTGCTTCATTCCGCATTCCAAGGCCAAATTTGCCTGTTACTCCAGGTGTTTCTTGACTTCCTACTTTTGCATTCCAGTCCCCTATAATGAAAAGGACATCTTTTTTGGGTGTTAGTTCTAAACGGTCTTGTAGGTCTTCACAGAACTGTTCAACATCAGCTTCTTCAGCATTACTGGTTGGGGCATAGACTTCGATTACTGACTTTCTCTTCTCCAAGGGATCTTCCCAACCCAGGGATTGAACCCATGTCTCCCACATTGCAGGCAAATTCTTTACCAGATGAGCCACAAGGGAAGCCCAAGAATATTGGAGTGGGCAGCCTATCCCTTCTCCAGGGGATCTTCCAGTCTCAGGAACTGAACCAGGGTCTCCTGCATTGCAGGCAGATTCTTTACCAACTGAGCCGTCAGGGAATGCCTGTCTGATAAACAAATCTATGCTAAATGATGATGACCGAAAATGGGTTAATTAGTGCCTGATTCTTTCCAGAATCTTCCTACTTTCCCCAGGAGATTCCAGCGGGCGCAAAGGTTCAGCCCAAAGGGATTTAAAGCAGCTGTGAAATTTATCTTGGAGAGGTTCTGGTCAGCACAGTTTTTCAACTGAGGTCACCACTCTTCACTAAGTAACCTGGGGTAAATCGGTATCACCAACTCCCTAACAACCCCGGATCCATGAGCAGACCCACATGCTTACATTTGATCTAACCCAATCTTCCCTCCAAACCTCATACAATCTCCAGGGTAAGTATAATTATCTTCATTTGATAAATGAGATACCCATAAAGGTTTAATGAATTTCCCAAGGCACTCAACCTGGTAGACAGGACAGCTGAGACTGGACCCAGATTTCTTGACTCTATCCAAGGTGTTTTTCACTTTCCAGAACTCCTGGCTGCCTTTCTCTGGATCTGGAACAGCCCCAGGGCCGGAGTGAATAAAGGACTAAAGGAATCAGGAATCCTCTGGGAGGCGGGAAAGATTGACAGGGGAGAAGAAACAGCCCCAGGATGTCCCCTTTCAAGAGTTCATCCTATTTACTTTGATTTAACTCTCTTTTCAAGTGGGTTCTGATTGCAAAATATTTACATTCATCAGGAACACTACACATAATGGCTTCATTTTTGTCTCAAAAATTGCAAAAATTAGAGGACATACAACAACCACAGATAGAACCCAGGAGCTGAGCTGGGGTGGGCAAAGGAGGACCAAATCTGCAAACCAGTGTGAGCCTTTGTAGCTGCAGCAACGGGAAAGCCTGCCATCTCCAAGCTGCATGATTAAAAGCAATGGCAAATTAGTTTCTGCAAAGGTCTTTCCCTTTAAATTGAAAAGCATGGTGTAATGGAATTTCATAGACGCCCCTTTGCAAATAACTTCATACCTCACTCTGTTCAAAGCTGAGAGGTGGCCACATGCTGTGAATTGTAAGAGACTAAGGTTCTTGTGAGACTGTATATCCTTCCTCCGACTGACTTTGGTATCTAGACACTCACGGACTACTCATTCCATCTCCTAACCTGGGGAGGGAATGAGTGGGCTGAGAGCACTGGAGTCACAGCCACAGGGTTAGTAGTCTTCCCCTCCCCCCAAACCAGGCTACTGACCTGCAAACTGTACTTTCTACCAGAGTCAGGATCCTAGGCGTTGCTAGCTGCCTACAGATTGCCCAGGTATTAGCATTTATACATAAAAGGTTTTGGAAGGCTGTGGGGTTTCTGAGTTCTAATGAGATTTCCAGTAGAAATGATTAAGTCAGGCTGACTAATATACTGAATGCCACACCATATTCACTGACCACCTTAGCTTTCTTGGGGGTACCCCTTGAGCTTAATATAGGAATCATATTTCTTAATTGTCAGCAGTTTTACAGTGACTCAAACAGGTTGCACTTCAGTGTTAGGCCTGATTGACTAATATTTTCAGACAGCCCAAATCTTTAATTCATTCATGCAAGAAAAAGGTATTAGCACCTACTATGTGCCAGGCACTCTGCCAGGCCCTGGGATATGACCTGACTCACAGCTCTTGTCATGTTACAAATGACAGAGACAGGATGCATTCAAATGGCTGTTTCAATGAACGTAAAACTGCAACTCTGACATGATCCCGTGGGCGATGCTGAGAGAAAGCCCAGGAGACAGGGATTAGAGCTGGTCAGGGCATCCAGAAGACATCCCCAAGAAAGTGACCATACAGCTGAGAACTAAAAGATCAGAAAGAGCCAAGAGAAGAGAGAAGGGAAACCCTTGAGGCAGAGGGCACAGCATAGGTAAAGCCCAACAAGGTCAGGGGCTTGGTGAAAGCTGGGTGGGGGAGAGGGAAGGCTAGGATACATTAAGCTTGGTAAAACAGGGGAACAGACTCCAAAAGAGCCTGAAAAGGGGGAGACCCTGCAGGGCTCTGCAGGACCTGTGGAGGAGCTTTGCCTTTATTTGAAATGCAAAGTGGATGCCATGGAAAAGTTGTAAAGGGGTTGAGGGCCATTCGAAAATGTCTCTCTGGGAAAAAAAATAAAAGAAAGAAAACGTCTCTCTGGCTGCAGCATGTCAGCCAGATTAGAAGGGATTTGGAAGGGGGAGTTGTTTGCCAAAACCCATCAAGGGAAGTAGGTGTTCAGAGTCTCACTTATCACAAGGGCAATGGTACAGCCAACTCAGGAATTCAGGACAAGAGTGTCCAACCCCAAAACTCTTTCCACTACAGAATTACCTAGTAGCACAATTTTAAGGTGTGATGTTATCACCTGGGCAACAAGTTAGTAAACCAGACAGTACACCCCTTCACCTCTCTGGGAAATGACCCATAGGACACAGACAACAACACAGATAATAATAAACATTGAGGTACCAAGGCCAGTGATGGGTCATCAGCACACACAATGATCTCTTCCCAAATGTATCTGTATATCCTCTGCCTGAGAGAGAAATTCAAAGGTATATGCACTTTAAAATGATTGTACTGGCTATTTGGTAGTTCTCAGGACAATTTTGTCCCCCTCCCCCAAGGACATCTGATAATCAGTTCAGTTCAGTTCAGTCGCTCAGTTGTGTCCGACCTTTGCGACCCCATGAATCGCAGCACGCCAGGCCTCCCTGTCCATCACCAACTCCCGGAGTTCACTCAGACTCACGTCCATCGAGTCCGTGATGCCATCCAGCCATCTCATCCTTGGTCATCCCCTTCTCCTCCTGCCCCCAGTCCCTCCCAGCATCAGAGTCTTTTCCAATGAGTCAACTCTTCGCATGAGGTGGCCAAAGTACTGGAGCTTCAGCTTCAGCATCATTCCTTCCAAAGAAATCCCAGGGTTGATCTCCTTCAGAATGGACTGGTTGGATCTCCTTGCAGTCCAAGGGACTCTCAAGAGTCTTCTCCAACACCACAGTTCAAAAGCATCAATTCTTCGGTGCTCAGCCTTCTTCACAGTCCAACTCTCACATCCATACATGACCACAGGAAAAACCATAGCCTTGACTAGATGGACCTTAGTTGGCAAAGTAATGTCTCTGCTTTTGAATATGCTATCTAGATTGGTCATAACTTTTCTTCCAAGGGAATATGTGGAGGCATATTTGGCTGTCACACTGGGAGGATGTCCAGCTGGCATCCAACAGGTAGAGGCCAGAGATGCAGCTAAGCATCCTACAACGCACAGGACAGTCCTCCACAACAAAGAATTATCTATCCCCAAAATGTCAATAGTCCTGCTCTTGAGAAATCTGATCTACGGGAGCTCAAAACCACAAGGTGAGTTCTTGAGTAACTGAATGGACAAAACATCACACACTCACTCACACACACACACACACACACACAGACCTCCATTTGACAGTGATTTAAACAAGAACTAAACTTTTGTTGTGTTAAGTCACTGAGATTTGGAGGTAATTCATTATAGTTGCTAGCATTATTTACTTTAACAAATACAACTGAGAGAGGTTAGTCCTTCTAGCGGGACAGGTGCACCCTGGCAACAGAGCCACATCACTTGACAGGTACTGGGAAGGTTTCTGGAATTAAGAAGTGAACAGTATGGAAGTTCCTTTAAAAACTAAAAACAGAACTACCACATGACCCAGCATCCCACCACTGGGCATATACCCAGAGAAAAGCATGACTCAAAGAGACACAGGCACCCCATTGTTCATTGCAGCACTATTTACAATAGCCAGGACATGGAATCAACCTAAATGTCCATCAACAGAGAAATGGGTAAAGAAGATGTGGTGCATATATATAATGGAATATTACTCAGCCATTAAAAGGAATGAAATTCGGTCATTTGTAGAGACACAGATGGAACTAGAAAGTGTTATATAGAGTGAAGTTAGAAAAAGAAGAACAAATATTGTATATTAACACATATACATGGAATCTAGAAAATGGTATGCTGCTGCTGCTAAGTCGCTTCAGTCGTGTCTGACTCTGTGCGACCCCATAGACGGCAGCCCACCAGGCTCCCCCGTCCCCGGGATTCTCCAGGCAAGAACACTGGAGTGGGTTGCCATTTCCCTCTCCAATGCACCAAAGTGAAAACTGAAAGTGAAGTCGCTCAGTCGTGCCTGACTCTTAGCGACCCCATGGACTGCAGCCTACCAGGCTCCTCCATCCATGGGATTTTCCAGGCAAGAGTACTGGAGTGGGGTGCCATTGGCTGCTTTATAGCTCTTTCCCCCCACTAATGACCAGAAGCAGTGCCTCTAGGGAGAAACTCTTAGCAGCTCAGTGGAGAAATGCAGCAGGAGCCCACCAAACAAAATCACAAGAACTCGCTCGTCTTCCTCTTTCCCTTGCCTTTCTTTTTATGAAGATGGGGACTAGCTGACAATAGTCAGCAAGGTCCATTTAGTGTATGGTCTGGTCTTGCTGTGACTTAATAAGATGACTGGTTGTATATCTACTCTTTATGGTTGTTCATTATATCACCCTAACATAAAGTAATTTAATTTCAGTGGGATAATTAGGGTATTTCTAATCTAACTGATAATCTGAATGAAATGAGATTCTCAGAGGGGGATTTGTGTATCAAGAGACTGGTGACCTCTGGCCCCAATTTTCACACAGTATATTAATCTGACAGCCCGACTTCCCAGGCATCCTGGTCTGGACGTTTCCGAGCCTGTGGGTTATAGCACACACCGGCAAATGAGATTATCTTACTTATAATGAGATTTCTGTGGACTCGGAGAGGTAGATCATAATATTTGAACTGAGAACTTCAGATTGATGGAGAAACTATATGGAAACAGAGACCCTGAGATACAAATGTACTCAAGAGGGCACACGGTCCATACAGGTCTCAGAGATGAGACTCAGAAGAAGAAAGGCAGAGCCCTGTGCGGTGTCTGGCTGACTGGGACACCCAGGGCCACCCCAGCCAGGGAAGCCTCGCGCTGGGACAACGGGCAAGACTGTCCTCAGGAAGATGCAGAAAGAGTCTGCTCAGTAAGCCTGGGGTGGAGGACCAAGGAAGGAGACCTGGAAGGAGGAAGCAGCAGAGGCCGGTGGGGTCAGGCCGGCTTTCTGAGCAAGCAGACAGCTGAAAGGCCTGCCGCCTATCCCCCAGTCCCCCACACACATTCCCAGGGGCAGACCCACTCACCTCTGTCCTCCAGGCTGGCTCCAAATCTTACACTGTGCTGTGCTTAGTTGCTCAGTCATGTCTGACTCTTTTCAACCCCATGGACTGTAGCCTGCCAGGCTCCTCTGTCCATGGGATTCTCCAGGCAAGAATACTGGAGTGGGTATTCTTCTCCTCCATGCCCTCCCAACTCAGGGATTGAACCCAGGTCTCCCGCATTGCAGGCAGATTCTTTAAGAGTCACGCTTTTATACCCATTATCAGAGGTAGGATACCAGCTCTTTTGAAAGAAAATCTGCCCCTGAAAACACTTTCCATTTTTCCTTTGTCCAGTGAGCACCCACACATGGCAAGTACCAGTCAGACCTGCGACAGATAAAAATCTCTCCACACTAGTTACATCCTTTTGATTTTGTTTCTCAAGCCTCCTTAGTAAATTTCTTTAAATTCCCTTTAGAATATAATTTGAGAGAAAAAAGTTTGTTGTTTTCTGAAAGAAATAATATGCTTTCTCTTATCAGATAATAAGAACTATATAGCTTATTCCCTTGTTTTCTTGGGTGCTAGGGAGCTCAGAGGTTAATGTCATACTCAATCTCAGCAATAGGTTGATGTTTTGTGTCTTTTTCTTTCTTATTTTCTATTTTTCCATTTCTAATGAAAAATATTTATTTAATGCTTTTTATTTGGTAAGGTCTTTCAGTATTTCAATACTCTTGAAAGGATTTTTAAATGTATTTATTCAAACATTAAAAAATAAACAAAGATAGAAGTATTGGCTTACAAAAGCCTGCTGTCAAAAACCCTTCAGTATTTATTAAGTACCTATCATTGGCTGAGCACGTAACATGGGCCCCTTTCTAAGCATCCTGTCCCTCACAACAGCTTTTGAAGTAAGGACTATAATCCCCACTCTAGAGAGGAATGAAGAAGTGGGGGCTAAGGAGGCTGCCTGAGATGACACAATCAGTAAGAAGCACCAGGAACAAAACCTGAGCAGTCTGGCATCCACAGCTGCCCTCTTAACCACTGCTGTTGGACATGCAACTTACTATGCTCGGCAACTGAACAGGTACAGTACACATTCGGACACCTCTGCCAAGTGGCCTCACCTCCTCTCAGTTCACTTCAGTCGCTCAGTCGTGTCCGACTCTTTGCGACCCCATGAATCGCAGCACGCCAGGCCTCCCTGTCCATCACCAACTCCCGGAGTTCACCCAGAACCACGCCCATGGAGTCAGTGATGCCATCCAGCCATCTCATCCTCGGTCGTCCCCTTCTCCTCCTGCCCCTAATCCCTCCCAACATCAGGGTCTTTTCCAATGAGTCAACTCTTCACATGAGGTGGCCAAAGTACTGGAGTTTCAGCTTCAGCATCATTCCTTCCAAAGAAATCCCAGGGTTGATCTCCTTCAGAATGGACTGGTTGGATCTCCTTGCAGTCCAAGGGACTCTCAAGAGTCTTCTCCAACACCACAGTTTAAAAGCATCAATTCTTCGGCGCTCAGCCTTTTTCATAGTCCAATTCTCACATCCATACATGACCACAGGAAAAACCATAGCCTGACTAGACGGACCTTAGGCGGCAAAGTAATATCTCTGCTTTTGAATGTGCTATCTAGGTGGGTCATAACTTTTCTTCCAAGGAGTAAGTGTCTTTTAATTTCATGGCTGCAGTCACCATCTGCAGTGATTTTGGGGCCCCCAAAAATAAAGTCTGACACTGTTTCCCCATCTATTTCCCATGAAGTGATGGGAGCAGATGCCATGATCTTCGTTTTCTGAATGCTNGGTCATAACTTTTCTTCCAAGGAGTAAGTGTCTTTTAATTTCATGGCTGCAGTCACCATCTGCAGTGATTTTGGGGCCCCCAAAAATAAAGTCTGACACTGTTTCCCCATCTATTTCCCATGAAGTGATGGGAGCAGATGCCATGATCTTCGTTTTCTGAATGCTGAGCTTTAAGCCAACTTTTTCACTCTCCTCTCTCACTTTCATCAAGAGGCTCTTTAGTTTCTCTTCACTTTCTGCCATAAGGGTGGTGTCATCTGCATATCTGAGGTGATTGATGTTTCTCCCAGCAGCAATCTTGATTCCATCTTGTGTTTCTTCCAGTCCAGCGTTTCTCATGATGTACTCTGCATATAAGTTAAATAAGCAGGATGACAATATACAGCCTTGACGTACTCCTTTTCCTATCTGGAACCAGTCTGTTGTTCCATGTCCAGTTCTAACTGTTGCTTCCTGACCT
Source organism: Aepyceros melampus (assembly GCA_006408695.1). Taxonomy (NCBI): domain Eukaryota; kingdom Metazoa; phylum Chordata; class Mammalia; order Artiodactyla; family Bovidae; genus Aepyceros; species Aepyceros melampus. The sequence goes on from SJXQ01003245.1 coordinate 8,427, forward strand.
GCATACAGATTTCTCAAGAGGCAGGTTAGGTGGTCTGGTATTCCTATCTCTTTCAGAATTTTCCAGTTTATTGTGATCCACACAGTCAAAGGCTTTGGCATAGTCAATAAAGCAGAAATAGATGTTTTTCTGGAACTCTCTTGCTTTTTCCATGATCCAGTGGATGTTGGCAATTTGATGTCTGGTTCCTCTGCCTTTTCTAAAACCAGCTTGAACATCTGGAAGTTCATGGTTCACATATTGCTGAAGCCTGCTTGGAGAATTTTGAGCATTACTTTACTAGCATGTGAGATAAGTGCAATTGTGCAGTAGTTTGAGCATTCTTTGGCATTGCCTTTCTTTGGGATTGGAATGAAAACTGACCTTTTCCAGTCCTCTGGCCACTGCTGAGTTTTCCAAATTTGCCGGCATATTGAGTGCAGCACTTTTACAGCATCATCTTTCAGGATTTGGAATAGCTCAACTGGAATTCCATCACCTCCACTGGCTTTGTTCATAGTGATGCTTTCTAAGGCCCACTTGACTTCACATTCCAGGATGTCTGGCTCTAGATGAGTGATCACACCATCATGATTATCCAGGTCATGAAGATCTTTTTTGTACAGTTCTTCTGTGTATTCTTGCCACCTCTTCTTAATATCTTCTGCTTCTGTTAGGTCCATACTATTTCTGTCCTTTATCGAGCCCATCTTTGCATGAAATGTTCCCTTGGTATCTCTAATATTCTTGAAGAGATCTCTAGTCTTTCCCATTCTGTTGTTTTCCTCATTGCTGCAACAACCGACCCTGCTGGTGCTCAGGTGTGACCGGGCAGCCCCTTGCCTGGACAGCATGGAGAGTCTCCCACTTTCCAACCTAGGGTTGCAGAAATCTGCTCAGTGAATCTAACACATGTACACACTTGGAGAAGAAAGGAGCTAACACTCCATGGGTCAAACCTTGACCAAGGAGGGATGGAACCAGTGGATAAATGCTTCTCTTTCTGTCCTGTGGGCAGAGAACTCCGAGACCCATTCTATGCAGCTCCTGGAGGGGGAGGTGATGCTCAGTGGGATCCGGCTGCTGTGCCCACTCTGCTGATCAGCTCAGTGATACTGGGTTGGCCTCCCTCCTTCTCCTTGGGGATCCATTTCTAAAACAAACCACCTGTATGCACAAGCTTGTCTCAGCTCTGCTCTGTGAGGAAAGCAAGGGTAAGACACTGCAGTCCCTAGTCTGAGGGGTTCAAATTTGGGTGACACGTCATCAGGAGAGGAAAAACTCAGTGACACTGCATTAACGATCATGATGAAGCAGCCGGAAGAGTCACTTGGACTGTGAAACCACCAGAGCACAGAGAAGCGAAACAAGCAGGAAACTCCATGAAGATTTCCTTGATTCAACCACATGCTGTCTACGGCTGCCTTCCCACCACAGCAGCAGAGTCTCAGAGCTGCTACACAGCCCACCACCAAGACAAAAATACTTCGTATCTGGCTGATTACTGAAAGTTTCTAGGTCTCTGGTACAGAAAAGCCAGGATCCTACGGGGATACAGAAGATGGCCACGAGTCCTATTAATATCTGTGATGCGTGGTTGGGAGGGTGGACTGTTGAAGAATAGGAGCAGGGGCGTTCCAGGTAGAGGCAACAGCTGAACCAAATGCACAGAACTGCGAATCATCACACGGCTGGTGAGCAACCACAGGGGGTTTTCCCATCGCAAGAGACAAAGAAACCATGAGAGGAGTGATGGGAGATGAGGCTCAGAGAGAGACTTAAGGTATCTGCTGCTGGGTTGATTCTCTCATTTTAGGCTATTTCCTTCAATACCCAAATATACTGTGTGGGCATGTGTGTGAAGTCACTTCGGTCATGTCTAGCTCTTTGCAACCCCATGAACTGTAGCCCACCAGGCTCCTCTGTCCATGGGATTCTGCAGGCAAGAATACTGGAGTGGGTTGCCATGCCCTCCTCCAGCGGATCTTCCTGACCCAGAGATCAAACTCATGTCTCTTGCCCCTCCTGCACTGCAGGCAGATTCTTTACCACTGGGTCACCAGGGAAGCGCCAAATGTACTGTAACAAAGAATAACTCCAGAGTTGGGGTGTGCCTTCTACTGAAGGGAGTTTATATGGAGTTCGTAGTATTTCTGTTCTGATAAATAGTAGGAGCCTTCTTCCCTGGTGGCTCAGATGGTAAAGCATCTGTCTACAATGCGGGAGACCCGGGTTCGATCCCTGGGTTGGGAAGATCCCCTGGAGAAGGAAATGGCAATCCACTCCAGGACTATTGCCTGGAAAATCCCATGGACAGAGGAGCCTGGTAGGCTACAGTCCATGGGGCCGCAAAGAGTTGGACACGACTGAGCGACTTCACTTTCTTTCTCGCAAAGCAGCCCTCTCTGCACCTGGGCATTCCTGACACTAAAGACCCGCTACTCTGCCCTTCTCAGGTGGCCTGCCTTGGGGTGGGTCAGTTCAGGCCTCCTGCTCCTCTCGCTGCTGAACCCCACACGGCCGATGTGTCACCATGAAGGTCAGACCCCACTGCCCGCTCTGATCTTTCTCCCTGCCGGCCTGCTTTGTGGTTTCCTGGCATGAGGATGCAGTGTGTGCATGCTAAGTCACTTTAGTCATGTCTGACTCTTTGCAACCCTATGGACCGTAGCCCACCAGGCTCCTCTGTCCATGGGGTTCTCCAGGCAAGAATACTGGAGTGGGTTGCCATGTGCTCCTCCAGGGGATCTTCCTGACCCTGAGAAGGTTGCAGGGATTGAACCTGTGTCTCTTATGTCTCCTGCACTGGCAAGCGAGTTCTTTACGACTACAGCCACCTGGAAACTGGAGTAGGTTGCCATCCCCTTCTCCAGTCGATCCTCTCAACCAGGGATCGAGCCCAGGTTTCCCACATTGCAGGTGGATTCTTTACCATCTAAGCCACCACGGGAGCCCAGTAACAGGTGGCAAAAACAAGCATGGGAGATTGAGACCTGCCCTGCAGCCCCAGGAGGCAGTGTTTCTTCCTGCCACTGGAAAAGGAAAAACCCTGGGTGATCAGCATGGTCTGAGGTTGAGTTCTTTTGTTTAGTTCTTTCAGGAATACTTACTGAGGGAGAACAAAATACCTCCAGGCAGGGCAATCTACTCAGGATACAGAAGGATGATGAAGGTCCTATCCTGCCCTCAAGGACCTCACAGTCAACTGGACCGACGGAGGTTCTGTTTCACAGCAGAAAGAGACTGCCAGCTCCCCTCTGATGGGAGTGCAGCCCTGAGAGCCAAAGCCGAGAGGATAGTCAAGGCTTAATAAACATCCTACGACTATCTGTTTTAATGATTATTTTGGAATGAAATACAGTTATCAAATCAATTGCTGAAACGCAAGCACATGCATAAAGCACTGAAGGATACTCCAAAACAGTTTATTTCCCCTCAAAAGCTTCAAGATCTCCCTGACAATACTTATTTACATTGGTCGGGTGAACCATTTTTTAATAAGTAATGCAAAGGTAAATTTCAGTCCCAAAAGGACAGACTTCAGCATTACTTGGAAAACACACTGGTCTTGGCAAGCTGCTGGCATCTAGACACCCATTTCAACTGTTTCAAAGACCAAGATGGAAATACTGAACACCAACACTGACTTTTATCAAAAAGAAAAACTAGTTAACATTTGCTGCACTAACGGCTTCATATGCTGTATCTCATTTGGTCTCCATAGCAATCCTCGAGGTAGATTCTAGTATTATTAATCTCTCCATGTTACAGACGGGACAACGGAGTCTTGAACAGATTAACTAACCTGTCCCCCCAGCCATCACTGGAGGAGGCAGGTGTCACGTGACAGTCTATCCACAGGGGCCACACCCTTAACCAGCATGCCAACTGTCTCCCCGTACTGGCCAGTCCCCAGTTCCTGCCTGGGACATCTTTTTTCAGCAGTTTGACCCAGCCTAGGTTTCAGGATAAGTTCCTTCGTGGTGATAAGCAGGGCCCACGATCTCTGACAGCTGTTCCCCGCTCTTCATCGTCATCTGAAACAATCAGTAAGCATTAGAGAGTACTTTTCCCTTTACAAAGGTGATAATTAGATAACAAGCTGAGATTAAAGTAATTACAGTTAGACAGCTGGCGAGGCAGCACAGTCATTTGAAATACTGTTGGTACTTCAGCATCTGGTTCTAATAACAGCATAGGCTAAAGGATTTTACATTAATTATGGAACATAATTTAATATAAACATATTTAATTACAATTGATGAGCGATAAACTGTTCAAGAATGGCTTAACCCCTTCTGCGTGTCAAAGTGATGGGAACTTTGGGCAGTCTGTGTGGCCTTTTCTACTCTTTCTCTCCTTCCTCCTCCACACCTTCCATTACACCCTGGTTCTCTCTCCTGGAGAAAACCCTCCTCAAAGAGGGAGTCTTCTAGACACGGGTGTGGTTCATTGATTATCCCACGGTGTTTGGCACACGTGTAGAGCTGCCCATCCTTAGAAAGCCAGGTGGAAGAGGGCCAGCGAGCAGGCCAGGCTGGGAGGCACCGCTTCCACCTGACCAGCTGCCTCCCTCTCACTGACAAAATGAGCCTGCCTCTCCCTGGCTGGTCTTCCCAGGGTCCTCACACCTCTCTGCTGCTGGCTTGGCTTCTGACAGTCGAGTGAGCAGCCTATTAAACAATGCTCGGATCTCTTAGAACACGTATGAAGGTGAGTCCATTTTCTGTCAGGATCAGGACGTCTCTGGCCACAATGCTCAGGGTATTGTCACAGTTTTGGAATCAACGTGTAATATCTGGGGGATTTCTACACGAAACAGGACACTACCGTGGCAGAAATTCTTCCTCACATGCTGCCAACCCCCTTCCCTAACCCCCAAGACGCAGAACCTGGAAGAAATGGTTGATAATGAATTGAGACCACACAGACACAATCTCCACTGGGTGAAGGACTCAACCGTTATCTGCATACTGCCTTTCTAGAAGGCCCATTTACAAATGGAAGACTTCAAAAGGCGCAAAAGCGATGTCATAGACTGCATGTCTGCGTTCTCCCTCGAACTCAAATATTGAAACCCTACCCTTTGATGGAATGTATTAGGAAGGAGGTGGAGTCTCTGGGAGGTAATCAGGTTGAGATGAGGTCATGAGGGTGGCTCTGTCTCTCATTTCTGGTCATGAGAGAATACAGCGAGAAGGCGGGTGTCTGTAAACCAAGAAGAGGGCCCTTCCCAGAACTCGCCCACGCTGGCACCCTGATCTGGGCTTCCCAGCATCCAGAACTGGGAGGAAAAAAAACTTGTTATTCAAGCCAGTAATTTGTATTTCTACTGGAGCAACCCAGGGCTTCCCAGGTGGCACTCAGTAGTGGTAGAGAACCTGCCTGCCAATGCAGGAGGCATAAGAGATGCAGGTTTGATCCCTGGGTTGGGAAGATCTCCTGGAGGAGGAAACAGCTACCCACTCCAGTATTCTTGCCTGCAGAATTCCACAGGCAGAGGAACCTGGCAGGCTATAGTTCATGGGATCGCAGAGTCAAACACAAATGAAGCAACTTGCACACACACACACACACACACACACACACCCCTAGCAACCTAAACTGACTAAGACACACCACTAGCTCTCAACTGCAATAACGTTAAGAGTCAACCCAAAGAAATTACAAGGCTGATCCTTCCTTTAAAAAGAGTAAGTAGCCCTGGAGCGAGTTGGGAAAATTCATTGTCAAGTTTCCCTATGTGACAAATGATGTGAAATTACAAAAAGCCTCAAATACTGTTTTTACCTCCTGCTGTGGATTTCAAAGTGTTAACCACACTTTCTCCTAAAAGCTAACATGAGTGCTGAAAAAAACATTTATTATTCATAAGTAAGCAAGTGTAAGCCAATTCGAGAGGACTCACTGACAGGCGCACACCAAGTAGAATTACGGTGACAGTTCAGGACCACATGGCATATGGGAGAACCAGGCAGTCTCAAGCTGTTCTATTCTTTTGAAGAAAGGAGACATTTAGTTTCTCTATACATAGCAAATTGGCACTGTGAGCGCAAACTATAAGGTTCATCTTATAGATTAAGTCATACTGCAGAAATGAGGAAGGGACAAGAGAAGAAAGTAGCCAATAAAGCATTTGCTATTTAAGAAGTTATCACTATCATCAAAATTAAAAGCTCATGCATGTCAATGGACATACCAAGAAAGTGGAAAAAAAAAAAAAAAACAGAATGGGAGAAAGTATTTGTCTTTTCCTTTTTTCCCAAGCAGGTGGGGTTAGGGTTGGGGATCTTTCTTGCATCTTTGGTTGCATGAGATTCTGCAGGCTTTCAGTAGATATTCTTGAGAATTATTCCACATGTAGATGTATTTTGATGTATTTATGGAAGTGGGTGAGCTCCACATCCCTCTACTCCAACACCTTGATCTCCAGGAGAAGGTATTTGTGAATCAGATATAATAAGGGTATAATATTCAGAATATATAAAAACTCTCACAACCCAACAATAGAAATCCAAATACTCCAGTTGAAAAATGGGGAAATGATCTGAACAGGTATGTTTACAAAGAAGATATACCAAAGACCAAGAAGCACATGATGATATTCTGAACATCATTAGTTGTTGGGGAAATACAAATCAAAATGAGATACCACTTCATATCCCCCAGGATGACAACAAGCAAAAAAGACAGATAGTAACAAGTATTGCCAAGGATGTGCAGAAATTGAAATCCTCATCATTTTGGTGGGAATATAAATGGTATAGTCATCATGGAACACAGTCTGATGGCTACTCAAAAGTTAAATATATGAGTTACCATATGATTCAAGCAGTTCCATTCTAGGTACATACCCAAAAGAACTGAGAACATGTCCACACAAAACTTGTACACAAATATGCATAGCAGCATTATTCATAATAGCCAAAAAGTGAAAGCAACCCAGATGTCCATCCAATGATAAAGGAACAAACAAAATACAGTACAATACAATGGGTTATTATTTGGCCATAAAAAGAAACAAAGTACTAATAAAAGCTGCAATATTGACCAACCTTGAAAACGTAATGCTAAGTGAAAGAAACCAGACACAAAAGATCACATATAGTATGATTCCATTTACATGAAATGTCCAGAACTGGCAAATCTATGGAGACAGAGGATGGGAGGAGAGAGAAACTGAGAATGCCCACTAAAAGATATGGGGCTTCTTTTAAGGGTAGGGGGGTGATGGAGTTCTGGAATTAGATGGTGGTGATGGCTAGACAACATTGTGAATATACTAAAACCAAAAAACTGTATGCTTAAATGGTTTTAAAATAGCATGTTTTATGGAGGGCTTCCCTTGTGGCTCAGCTGGGAAAGAATCCGCCAGTGATGCGGGAGACCTGGGTTTGCTCTCTAGATTGGGAAAATCCCTTGGAGAAGGGAAAGGCTACCCACTCCAGTATTCTGGCCTGGAGAATTCCATGGACTGTATAGTCCATGGAGTTGCAAAGAGTCCAACACGACTGAGTGACTTTCACTTTCACATTTTATGGTATGTAAATTTTATCTCGGAGAAGACAATGGCATTCCACTCCAGTACTCTTGCCTGGAAACTCCCATGGACGGAAGAGCCTGGTAGGCTGCAGTCCATGGGGTCGCTAAGAGTCGGACTCGACTGAATAACTTCACTTTCACTTTTCACTTTCATGCATTGGAGAAGGAAATGGCAACCCACTCCAGTGTTCTTGCCTGGAGAATCCCAGGGATGGCGGAGCCCAATGGGCTGCCATCTCAGTTTTTTTCAAGCTACCAGTCTGGGAAATGGAGCCTAATCCCACTAGGCAAACCTAGGAGCCTGTGTACAGCGTGCAGCTCAGGTAACTTATCCAATAAGTAAGGAAGTTGGGGTATTCATATTATATACTAACTCCCATCAGTCAGTGATTGAAGGTTGCTTTTGCTGCTGCTGCTGCTAAGTCGCTTCAGTTGTGTCTGACTCTATGCGACCCCATAGACGGCAGCCCACCAGGCTCCTCCGTCCCTGGGATTCTCCAGGCAAGAACACTGGAGTGGGTTGCCATGTCCTTCTCCAATGCATGAAAGTGAAAAGTGAAAGTGAAGTCGCTCAGTCGTGTGTGACTCTTAGCGACCCCATGAACTGCAGCCTATCAGGCTCCTCCACCCATGGGATTTTCCAGGCAAGAATACTGGAGTGGGTCGCCATTGCCTTCTCCAGAAGGTTGCTTTTAGGGGCACTGATTCCTTGCAATTCTGGCCTGCCTGAAAAAGGGGTTCTGGTGGCCAGAGAAAGTCCTTAGGCAAAGAAATGTTAGTGTTGATAACTGACAGGCCAGCATGCCCTGAAAGGTACAGGCAAGGGGGTTCAGGCAGTGGACCAACAATCTGCTAGTCTCTAATCATGTTTTAGGATTAAACAAGAAAGGCTGTGCAAAAGGCTTCACAGTGCTAGACACAGAGAAAACTCTCAATATATGTGAGTTATTTTTACAAAAGACTCAATAAGGTTAAATAATTTGATCCAAACTACACAGGCAATACAAGTTGGAGCTGGGATTTACACAGCACTCTGTGCAGCCCAGTCTTTCATATAGAGAATGATATTAACAAACATACACTAACCAATCTTGCAAACACACTTCAGGCAGCAGTCCTGTCATCATGGTGTTCAGAGAATACAATATGCATCTTTACTCTTTAGTCTCTCTCTCCTCCCCTTTGTGTGCCCTCAGAGAGGGAAGCAGCTGCTTTCCTCACAAAAAGGCCTTGAGGGCTGATGTTACTGTCTGCTCAAGTTTCAGGGTTTGGATATTACACGGCTTGTTGTGTAGTTGCTTAATTGAGATTCAAAGCCTGCACATTTGCTGACAATTTAGTGCAAAGGACCAAGATAGACAAACGCCTGCGACTGCAGGAGCAGCGGGGCAACAGTATCCTCCTCACTCACCTAGTGGTCCAGCTGTTCTCCAGAATAACCTGACTTCAAGCCGGCTCGACAAAGGAGCCATCCCAGCAAAAACACTAGAGGAAAATGGGCATCTCCTCCCAGAATGCCAGAAAGGAGACGTGAGGATGGGAGATGGAGAGCCTGCACCTACCTGATCAAATACTGGTTGATTATCGTGTCGAAGTAGCTGTAGTACACAACATTGTTCACGTGGCCGTACTGGTCATTGTCCTGCCACCTCGTCTGGATGGGCAAGAAGTACCCGTAGGCCTCCTGGTGCCGAAGGTGATCCTCAGCTCGCTGGTTCTCGATGCTGTAGCCAAGGAACGGCCATTCCTAGGAAGCAGCCTTGAAACCCAAGAGGTCATAGTGGGGCTGCTGCCTTGGACAGTACCTTCAAGAGAAAAAGCAACAGAGGATGAGAATGATCTTCAGAAATCTTGATTTTAGTTTTACAGAGGCAATTGCATTAAATCTTGACCATTGGTTTCAAAAGGAAATAAGACTTTTTTTTTGGCTAGGAAATAAATCTTCCCTGATAATCCAGGTCCTTACCACAAACCTACTGACTTTTTAAAAAGGATTCCTTATTTAAAAGGTTTTGACACACACTGACAGAAACAGGTGAAGCCTTTGTTTGAATTTGATCAGTAAGAATTTAAAGTACACTTCTACAGAGGTGCTCTGCTCCACAAAGTATTTCAAGGAGGGCACCGTTTCTGACAAAATCTGTACCATCACTAAGGGCATCAAGACAGAACTTAGGCAACTAGCACAAAATGAAATGTTTACTAGAAAATATTATCAATTGGGCCTATCAACTGTAAGGTTTTTTCTTTTGAGGGCATTAATTTTCTTTTAGAACAAAAGTAACGTCCTATGGAAAATGTTTAGATGACGCACAAAGGAGGAAAAAAAACCAACAATACCAGCTATTAACACTTCCATGTGCATTATTCCAGTCTTATATATACTGCTTATGTTGCTTTGTCATCTCCTGTGCTTAACAGTACTTGCTAACGTTAAATAGAGAGTGTCTATCCTGTGCTGTACTTAGTTGCTCAGTCATGTACGACTCTTTGCAACCCCACGGAGTGTAGCCCACTTGGCTCCTCTGCCCAAGGGGATTCTCCAGGCAAGAAGAGTGGGTTGCCATGCTCTTCTCTAGGAGAGAGTAATAAATACGCTTAAACATTCTCTTATGTCACTTGCAATGCTGGATTCTATTATATTCCATTGTATAGAAGCACCACAATTTATCAAATATTCTTTTGTTGCATACTGAGGATTTTGATTCCAAGTTTGTTAATTGGGATTGGAATCTTTGTAAAAAACCTTCACACACATCTGTGATTACCTTCTTAGGATAAATACTTAGAAGCAGAATTGCTGGGTCAAAGAGTAAATTTTTAAGGATTTTGATATAAGTTAATGCCCTCCAGAAAGGTGGTACCAATTTATATCCCCCATAGCAGTGTACAAGCAGGCCAATTTTCTTGTCAATTTTAAAATGTTTTATCAATTTGACTGTGTTCTCTCATTTCCATACAAATTTAACGAGATGTGCTCAGTGGAAAGATGACTGCTGCTCCCATCTATGATGGAATAACCAGTATCAGAATAACCCCTCGGAGAACAACTACAGGAACTAGATGAAACGTACAAGGAAAGCTGTGCGGAAGTTTGAAGAGAAAAATCAAGGCAGCAGGACTCTCCAGGCTGCAACCCCGAGGACAGGGTAACACTCTTGCCACTGCTGTTTCTCATCAGGGCATTTGTTAATCTGCCATATGGGGAATAAAGGCTGAAGAAATAACAGCCACCTATGGGGTCGCACAGAGTCAGACACGACTGAAGCGACTTAGCAGCAGCAGCAGCAGCAGAGCTTTCAGTATGTAGTCTTGCAGTGGTGGAAGAGTTGACAAAAATTGAAAGGCCAACATCCTGGAGAAAGTGAGCAAATTCCCCTCAAGGTCTTTGCTGACTCTCAAGCTGCACATGCTCAGAGAAAAGAGAGAAATCAACTGAAGCAACTGTATGCAGCTAAAGTCTCAGGAGGAGACGACAGTCTCATTACACTAGGACCCAAAAATGAGCTTTCAGGGCTGCAAGGAGGAGGGCGAAGACTCTATAGACTTTCAGTTTCGACCCAAAAGTATTACTCCCTTAGAATTAAGGCAAACTTTACATTGAAAAACCTTGATCAAGATTATCTACCCATATATCATCTGTCAGCTAGTAGAAAATGAAATCATCTCTGAAGGGAAACACCACCATCCAGAGCCTGTACATCATTATTTTATACACAAAGACTGGCCTTCACTCAAACATACCAAGTCTACTAGCAAAGGGGAGAGAAGAATTAATTTTAATAAAATAGAAACAGTTCCACAGACTCACACAGATTTAAAAATAGCTATGATTAACATACATCAGAGATAAAAGGCTAATATCCATCCCAACATATAAAGAACTCTAAAATTGAAGGGGAGAAATGTCAAAAACCCAATATTAAAATAAGCAAAAGTCACAGACAATTCACAGATAAAGATTTTAAATGACTTTTAAACATTTGAAAAGATGGATAACTTTAGTTATAATAGAAATTATACCTGTGCTGAGATACCACTTCTCAATTATTAGATTTGGTAAAAATTACAAAGCTTGATAGCACATTCTGTTGATAGAGCCAAGAGGAAAGAGACTTTAATACATTGCTGGTGGGAAGGTCTCCCACACCTTTATGGGAGGAGAATTTGACAATATCTAACAAAATCACAAGTAAGCTTACCTTTTAAATTGCATCTAATAATTTTCCTTGAAAATACACCTTCAAGAATGTAAAAAAAAAAAAACCATATGAACAAAGGACATTATTTGTAACTAAAAAATATTGTGAAAAAACACACACACAAGAGATTGGTTGAATGAACTGTGGTATATTCACACAATAGTATACTGAAAGTGAAAGTTGCTTGGTCTTATCCAATTCTTTGTGACCCCGTGGACTGTACAGTCCATGGAATTCTCTAGACCAGAATCCTGGAGTGGGTAGACTTTCCCTGCTCCAGGGGATCTTCCCAACCTAGGGATCGAACCCAGGTCTCCCACATTGCAGGCAGATTCTTTACCAGCTGAGTCACAAGGGAAGCCCCAATACTATACTATGTAACTGTAAATAAAAACTAAATAAGACATGATATGGAGTGATTTACAGAATATATTTGTTGTCAATCAATAAAAGCAGTGGTTTTTAACCTGGTGGTCCACGGGTTAAGAATCCACCTTTCAATGCAAGGGACAGAAGTTCAATGTCTGCTTGGGGAACTAAGATCCCCCATGCCAGGGGGCAAATCGAGCACTGCAGAGTACACGGCTGCAGTAAAAACCCAGCACAGCCAAAAAAAAAAAAAAATCAATAAAAGCAAAGTGCAAAAGGGCATTTGTAGAATGATACTTTTGTGCCAGAATGAAGAGGAAATAAGATAATATAAATGTATTTACTTTTATTTAAAAAACAAATCCAGGAAGAATAAACCAGAAATTTACAAGAGTGCATTAAGGTGCATGGGGTGGGAAAGGGGAAGTAATACTCCTCTGAATCTAGATTTTTGTGTAATTTTGAGTTTTGGAAGCATGTTAATGCTTTACATACTCATACAAAATGATGATGATGATGTTAAATTAACAGTGATGGAGGGGAAAGAAACCAAAAATGGAATACAAACAGAAATAAATGAGCCTAACTAAAATTCAAATGAATAACATAATCACACTGAAGGGAAAAATAATTACTTTTGAATGCAGAGTTTTAATTATATACTCTCAGTTTGGAAACAAAAATCCTTTTACAAGCATTGAACACTAGTTAATCAGCATGATTTTTTATAGTGGTTCAGTTCAGTTCAGTCACTCAGTCGTGTCCGACTCTTTGCGACCCCATGAATTGCAGCACGCCAGGCCTCCCTGTCCATCACCATCTCCCAGAGTTCACTCAAACTCAAGTCCATCGAGTCGGTGATGCCATCCAGCCATCTCATCCTCTGTCGTCCCCTTCTCCTCCTGCTCCAAATCCCTCCCAGCATCAGAGTCTTTTCCAATGAGTCAACTCTTCGCATGAGGTGGCCAAAGTACTGGGGTTTCAGCTTTAGCATCATTCCTTCCAAAGAACACCCAGGGCTGATCTCCTTTAGAGTGGACTGGTTGGATCTCCTTAGCAAATCTAAAACATTCTCTGTGAATCTAAGCCTAGGCAAGTGAGTAAAATATACTGAGAATAATCTTAGCCAGATTCGTCACTTGTAAAAAGGATTTATAAATATAGAAAGGAAAAAGACTAAACTGAACATTCTGGTGTTAGATTAGATCTGGGAGCATCAATATGAACTCCATGGTTAAGGCAGAGATTTCCTAATCCAGCTGAGACTAGATATAATGGCTGAGACTAGATATAATATAGTACATTTTCTACTGCAGTAGAAAATCAGCATACTTGGTGTCTGCTTCCCTTGTGGCTCAATGCGGGAGACCTGGGTTTGATCCCTGGGCTGGGAAGATCCCCTGGAGAAGGGAAAGGCTACCCACTCCAGTATTCTGGCCTGGAGAATTCCGTGAACTGTATAGTCCATGGGGTTAATATAGAAAGGAAAAAGACTAAACTGAACATTCTGGTGTTAGATTAGATCTGGGAGCATCAATATGAACTCCATGGTTAGAGGCAGAGATTTCCTAATCCAGCTGAGACTAGATATAATGGCTGAGACTAGATATAATATAGTACATTTTCTACTGCAGTAGAAAATCAGCATACTTGGTGTCTGCTTCCCTTGTGGCTCAATGCGGGAGACCTGGGTTTGATCCCTGGGCTGGGAAGATCCCCTGGAGAAGGGAAAGGCTACCCACTCCAGTATTCTGGCCTGGAGAATTCCGTGAACTGTATAGTCCATGGGGTCACAAAGAGTTGGACGTGACTGAGCAACTTTCACTTCAGTTCACTTGATGTCTAGACTTAAGTTTCTTTTTCTTTTTTTGGCCATGCCACATAGCATGTGGAATCTTAGTTTCTCAACCAAGAACTGAACCCTTATCCCCCGCATTGGAAGCATGGAGTCTTAACCACTGGACCACCAAAGAAGTTCCCAGATCTAAGTTTCTAAATACTCACCTCCACACAAAGGAACCAAGGCTCCTTTAAAGGAAACAACTGATTACAATGCTAGGGCAGATAAAGTAAAAGATGATCCTGGAATATCTCACTGTGCCAGAAAGTAATGAAATGTACAAAGAATGATGAGCATGTCAAAAGTTCATGGGAGCTTGTTTGAGTGGGTTCCCAAGGGCCAAATCTGAAATATCTAAGTATCAAATTAAAACAAGATCAATGGACTAAAACATTTTGAATTAAATAACAATTCTTAAGTCTACCAAGTTAACAAATGGGGGTGAAGGAAAGTTACCCCTTATATCAGTATGCTGAGTAATAAATGTAGAAAAGATAATGGAGTTAGAAAAATCATCATTTTGCAAATACTATTCTAATAACTGATTCAGTCAACAATCATTGATGGATGATAAAGTATATTGGGTACAAGTTTGGTGAGAAGCAGATAACTTCCACGATCTCAAAATAGTTCCCCACAAATTACATATTCATTACAAATTAATAATATTGAATTTATGATGGCTCATACTGGTAAGACATCTCCTTATGCAAGTTATCAAAGTTAGTGTCACTAATATTGAATCAAATGAACATCAACTGCCTCCTGATACAATGGCCTGAGAAGGACACAACATCACTTTTGTGTTATTTTACAATGTTATTGCATTGTAAAATATCTGAATCTAATCATAATGAAACACCAGAGAAACCAAAATTTTAAAATTCTACAAAGTACTTGCTTTGTTCTCTTCAAAAATATCAAGATCATGAAAGACAAAGGGAGAAGAATGTTTCAATTAAGGAGATTAAACAACCATGACAACTAAATGCAATGCATAATCCTAGATTACACACTTAACTGGGAAAAGACCAAGAGCTGACTGTGGCTCAGATCATGAGCTCCTTATTGCCAAATTCAGACTTAAATTGAAGAAAGTAGGGAAAGCCACTAGACCATTCAGGTATGACCTAAATCAAATCCCTTATGATTATACAGTGGAAGTTAGAAATAGATTTAAGGAACTAGATCTGATAGAGTGCCTGATGAACTATGGACTGAGGTAAGTGACATTGTACAGGAGACAGGGATCAAGACCATCCCCATGGAAAAGAAATGCAAAAAAGCAAAATGGCTGTCTGGGGAGGCCTTACAAATAGCTGTGAAAAGAAGAGAAGTGAAAAGCAAAGGAGAAAAGGAAAGATATAAGCATCTGAATGCAGAGTTCCAAAGAATAGCAAGAGAGATAAGAAAGCCTTCCTCAGCAATCAATGCAAAGAAATAGAGGAAAAGAACAGAAGGGGAAAGACTAGAGATCTCTTCAAGAAAATTAGAGATACCAAGGGAACATTTCATGCAAATATGGGATCGATAAAGGACAGAAATGGTATGGACCTAACAGAAGCAGAAGATATTAAGAAGAGGTGGCAAGAATACACAGAAGAACTGTACAAAAAAAGATCTTCATGACCAAGATAATCACAATGGTATGATCACTCAAGTAGAGCCAGACATCCTGGAATGTGAAGTCAAGTGAGCCTTAGAAAGCATCACTATGAACAAAGCTAGTGGAGGTGATGGAATTCCAGTGGAGCTATTTCAAATCCTGAAAGATGATGCTGTAAAAGTGCTGCACTCAATATGCCAGCAAATTTGGAAAACTCAGCAGTGGCCAGAGGACTGGAAAAGGTCAGTTTTCATTCCAATCCCAAAGAAAGGCAATGCCAAAGAATGCTCAAACTACTGCACAATTGCACTTACCTCACATGCTTCCCTGGTGGCTCAAAAGGTAAAGCATCTGCCTGAAATGTGGCAGACCCAGGTTCGATTCCTGGGTTGGGAAGATCTCCTGGAGAAGGAAATGGCAATCCACTCCAGTACTCTTGCCTGGAAAATCCCATGGAGGAGGAGCCTGATACCTAACAGAAGCAGAAGATATTAAGAAGAGGTGGCAAGAATACACAGAAGAACTGTACAAAAAAAGATCTTCATGACCAAGATAATCACAATGGTATGATCACTCAAGTAGAGCCAGACATCCTGGAATGTGAAGTCAAGTGAGCTTTAGAAAGCATCACTATGAGCAAAGCTAGTGGAGGTGATGGAATTCCAGTGGAGCTATTTCAAATCCTGAAAGATGATGCTGTAAAAGTGCTGCACTCAATATGCCAGCAAATTTGGAAAACTCAGCAGTGGCCAGAGGACTGGAAAAGGTCAGTTTTCATTCCAATCCCAAAGAAAGGCAATGCCAAAGAATGCTCAAACTACTGCACAATTGCACTTACCTCACATGCTTCCCTGGTGGCTCAAAAGGTAAAGCATCTGCCTGAAATGTGGCAGACCCAGGTTCGATTCCTGGGTTGGGAAGATCTCCTGGAGAAGGAAATGGCAATCCACTCCAGTACTCTTGCCTGGAAAATCCCATGGAGGAGGAGCCTGATAGGCTACAGTCCATGGGGTCACAAAGAGTCAGACACGACTGAGCGACTTCACTTTCACACGCTAGTAAAGTAACGCTCCAAATTCTCCAAGCCAGGCTTTAGCAATACGTGAACTGTGAACTTCCAGATGTTCAAGCTGGTTTTAGAAAAGGCAGAGGAACCAGAGATCAAATTGCCAACATCTGCTGGATCATCGAAAAAGCAAGAGCGTTTCAGAAAAACATCTATTTCTGCTTTGTTGACTATGCCAAAGCCTTTGACTGTGTGGATCACAATACACTGTGGAAAATTCTCAAAAAGATGGGAATACTAGATCACCTTACCTGGCTCTTGAGAAACTTATATGCAGATCAGGAAGCAATAGTTAGAACTGGACATGGAACAACAGACTGGTTCCAAATAGGAAAAGAAGTACATCAAGGCTGTATATTGTCACTCTGCTCATTTAACTTATATGCAGAGTACATCATGAGACACACTGGGCTGGATGAAGCACAAGCTGGAATCAAATTGCTGGGAGAAATATCAACAACCTCAGATATGCAGATGACACCACCCTTATGGCAGAAAGTGAAGAGGAACTAAAAAGCCTCTTGATGAAAGTGAAAGGGTGAAAATGTTGGCTTAAAGCTCAACATTCAGAAAACGAAGATCATGGGTGGCATCTGGTCCTATCACTTCATGGGAAATAGATGGGGCAACAGTGGAAACAGTGGCAGACTTTATTTTTGGGGGCTCCAAAATCACTGCAAATGGTGATTACAGCCGTGGAATTAAAAGACACTTACTTGGAAGAAAAGTTATGACCAATCTAGATAGCATATTGAAAAGCAGAGACATTACTTTGCCAACAAAGGTCCGTCTAGTCAAGGCTATGGTTTTCCCAATAGTCATGTATGGATGTGAGAGTTGGACTGTGAAGAAAGCCGAGCACCGAAGAATTGATGCTTTTGAACTGTGGTATTGGAGAAGACTCTTGAGAGTCCCTTGGACTGCAAGGAGATCCAACCAGTTCATTCTGAAGGAGATCAGCCCTGGGTGTTCTTTGTAATGAATGATGCTAATGAAACTCCAGTACTTTGGCCACTTCATGCAAAGAGATGACTCATTGGAAGACTCTGATGCTGGGAGGGACTGGGGGCAGGAGGAGAAGGGAAGACAGAGGATGAGATGGCTGGATGGCATCACTGACTCGATGGACTTGAGTTTGAGTGAACTCCGGGAGATGGTTATGGACAGGGAGGCCTGGCGTGCTGCGATTCATGGGGTCACAGAGTCGGACACGACTGAGAGACTGAACTGAACTGTTAAGGGAAATTATTGGAATAATTGACAAAATTTTAATTCAGATTGTAGATCAGATAACAGTATTGTATCAATACTAAATTTTCTAATTTTGAAATTGTACTTTAGTTACATAAGATAAATTCCTTGTTTTTAGTAGATACAAACTGAAGAATTTAGAGATAAAGAAGTATGACATCTGCAACATCTTGCCAAATGGTTCGAAAGAATACTGCCTGT
This sequence comes from Aepyceros melampus, assembly GCA_006408695.1. Classification (NCBI taxonomy): domain Eukaryota; kingdom Metazoa; phylum Chordata; class Mammalia; order Artiodactyla; family Bovidae; genus Aepyceros; species Aepyceros melampus. Next base: position 26,483 of record SJXQ01003245.1, read on the forward strand.
GTGTTGGGTAGGTAGGGGGATAATACACAGGCATGAAGGAAAAGATGATAAAGTAAATGAGGAAAAAATGTAAAATATTGGTGAATCTAGTAGAACATATAAGTAATCCTAATTTAAGATTGACTATAAGTGATGGAAGCATGGTATAACCTCTAGGATAATTAGAAAAAGAATATTTAATTAACAAAGGGAAAATTAAACAATAAAGATACTTTTCAAAGCCTAAAGAAAACCATATGTCAGGTGAGAGGACCAAAAACAGATTGAGACCCAAAAAAAAACAAAACAAAACTGTAAGATAGTAAGTAGATAAGAATAAAAATTAGCAATAATTACATGAATTGCAATGAAGTACTCCAAATAATAGGCATAGACTTTAAGAATGGATATATTTAAAACCCAACTACATGTTATTTGTAATAGACACAACTTAAATACAAGGAAACAGAAAAGTCAGTAGTAAAATGACAGAAAACATACAAATATAAACAAGAAAAAAGGGTAACGTAGATATACTAATGACAGACAAAACAGATTTCAAGGCAAGAAGTATTATTACACACAAAAGAGAAACTTTGGTAAAGATAAAAAGGTCAATTCCACATGAAGATTTCATAACATAGCCTCAAATAGAGTAAAAACTAACAAAATGAAGGACTAGTAAACAAATTCCCGCTTGCAATGTGTAGCTCTAACACACCTCTCTCAATAGCTCAAGGAAGAAGCAGAAAATAAGTTAATCTATAGAAAATTGAACATGATTAAAAACTTAACACAGGGCCCACTGATTGGAGAATACACATTATTTTCAGGTATATATACAAGCTACCAAAATAACACATACACTAGGCCATAAAACAAGTCTCAACAAATTTTAAAGAATTAAAATCAGAGTATGTTCTCTGACTACAGTGGAATTAATCTAAAAATCAATAACAATAACAACTACAACAAAAACACAATTATAAAAATCCCCAAAGGCCAGATAATAAATAAAGTTAAATAGGAAATCACAATGGAAAATAAGAAGACATTTTCAACAGAATGCTAATAAAAATATAACATAAAAACTTATGGGATATACCTAACCTGTATCTAGAGAAAACATAATAGTTAAATGAAAATCTAAGGATGAAAAGGAATGATCTAAGGATCCATCTCAATAATCTTGAAAAAGAGCAGCAAATTGAACTCAAAGAAAGTGCAAGAATAATAATGAAGATAAGAACAAAAGGCAAGAAAATAGACCAAAAAAAAAAAAAACCCACAGTAGAGAAGAAGTCTTTTTCTGTAAAGGGACAAATGGTAAACAGTTTAAATTTTGTGGGCCATATGTTACAACTACTCATCTCTGCCACTGTAATGAAAATCAGGCATAGTCAATACAAAATGAATGGACACAGCTGTGTTTCAACAAAACTATATTTACAAAACAGGTAATGGGTTATATTTGACCCCATGGGCCATATTTTATCAATTCCTGCAGATGAAAATATAACAAAGCTAAAAGTTTGTTCTTTGAGAAAATAAAAGAAAGCAAACAAAATTGATTAAAAAAAAAAACAGTAAGAGTATAAAGAGAAAAGAGGGTACAAATTATCAATATAAGAAACAAAAAAGGGACATCACTACAGATCTCATGGGTATTAAAAAGATAAGATGTATAAATAACTTTGATCAAAAAATTTGGTAATTTTGGTGAAACAGATAATTCATTTTTTAAGATACTAACTTACCAAAACTGACACAAGAAGAAATAGAAAATTCAAATAACCTTATATCCATTCAAATATGCACCTATAATTAAAAGCCTGTCAACAAAGAAAAGATTAGGACCAAATGGCTTCATCAGTAAGTTCTTTATTTCATGAACTATGAACTTTATTTCATGAACAATGTTATATAAATTATTCCAAAGAACAGATAAAATGAATTCATTTCTGAACACATTTTATGAGGCCTATACAGCCTTGATACCAAAACATACCAATAAAGAAAAAGTACTACAAGAAAGGAAAAGTATAAGCCAATCTCTCTTATGAACATAGACATAATAATTCAGCAAAATTAAATTAAATATTGGCATGTCAAAGCTGGGGATATATAAAAGAATAGATCTCAACCAACTTAATTTATAATACTAAGCTGATTTAAAACTTGAAAACCCATCAATATAATTTACTCCCATTAACTAAATAAATAACAAAAGTTATATCATCACTAATATATTTAAAAATTGATAAAATTCAATGCCAATTATATTAAAATCCTAACAAAGTAGGAATAAAAGAAACTGCCTTAACTAATAAAGAATATCTTTTAAAAAATCTACATTAAGTATATTAATGGTAAGATAGTGAAAGTTTTACCATTGAAATTGGAAATGAAATCAGAATGACTGTGATCACTTTTATTAAACATTATACTGTGGTCCCAGAGAAAAAAATTTAAATGATTGTTTTTAGGAAAAAAATCACCATTGTTCACAGATGACATGAGTACACACCTAAAATATTCAAAATAATCTATTAAGGATTAAAAAGTGAATTTAGCAAAGTTCCTTTAAATCATACTTAAAAGTCAATTGTGTTTCTAGATATTAACACTAAACAACTGGAAAAGGAAAATTTAAAACAATACTATTTTTATTAGTAAAACATATGCTACCTAAGAATATTTATCATCAAAAAGATAAATCCAGATACCTAGAAACAAAAGTATTAAAATCTGTGCAAGACCTATATACTGAAAACTATGAAACACTGCCAGGAGAAATTAAGAATGACATAAATGGAGGGATATATCATAACCGTGGACTGGAAGACCAAGTAATGGGAGGGTCTCCCTACCTGATCTATTTAAGTTCAAATAAATTCTAATAAAAATCCCAGCTGGCTTTTCTATGAAAACTAATAAACTGATCATAAATTTTACACAGAACTGTAAAATACAGAACAGTCAAAACAAAAATGAAAAAGAATAAAGTTGAAGAACTATCACTTATCAAGACTTATTATAAAGTATAGCATAATTGAAACAGTGGTGTTGGCACAGGATGAACAAACATACTGATGAAATAGAATAGTGGGTCTGGGAAACAGGCCATCCTTATAAGACCAAATAATTTATGAAAAAGGTGCCACTGAAATGCAATGGGGAAAGGATAATATTTTTAATAAATTGTATTTTGTAATGAAACTTTATCCCATCTCAAAACATGCACATAATTCTATATGATCTATAGATTTAAATGTAAATGGAAAAACAATAAAGTTTCTAGAAAGTATTATAGACTATATTTTTAACATTGGGATAAGCAGAATCTCTTAATACAAAAGGATACAAAAATCCCTAAAAAAGAAATTATTAATAAATTTAACTTCTTTTAAATTAAAATTAAGAAGTTGTGTTTATCAAAGGACACCAGTGAGTTATGCAATACATATATCCAAAAAGAACTAATATCCCAAATATACAGATAACCCATACAAATCAATGAAAAAGAATTACACAACCCAAATTTTAAAAGAAAAAGTTAAAAACTTGAATGGGCACATGATGAAGAGGATACTCAACTGGCCAATAAATATAATTAAAGGTACTAAATATCATTACCCATCAAGAAGAAAAGAAAGTGAAGTTGCTCAGTCATGTCCCACTCTTTGCAACCCTATGAATTGAAGCCCACTACACTCCTCGACCGGCCAATAAATATAATTAAGGTACTAAATATCATTACCCATCAAGAAGAAAAGAAAGAAAGTGAAGTCGCTCAGTCATGTCCAACTCTTTGCAACCCCATGGACTGAAGCCCACTAGGCTTCTCCATCCATGAGATTTTCCAGACAAGAATACTGGAGTGGGTTGTCATTTCTTTCTCGAGGGGATCTTCTTGACCCAAAGATCAAACCTGGGTCTCCTGCAATGCAGGCAGACTCTTTACCATCTAAGCCACCAGGAAAGAGTATGAGTATGAGCCATCAAGAAAATGTAAATTAAAACCACAGTTATTTCACTTCTAAACCCCTCATAATGGCTAAAATTTAATTTTGTTGATGAGGATGTGGAGCAACTAGAACTTTAATACTCTGCTGGTGGAAATATAAACTGGTAGATATTAATAGAATTTAGCAATCTATTTCACAATATTTACTAAAAGTGTACAACTTTATATACTATGACCCAGCAGTTCCATTCCTTGTTATATATAGTTCATAAAAATGCCTACATATATCCCCTAAAAAAACACATACAGGAACATCCATAGCAGTGCTGCTCATAACAGACCCAAACTTAAAACAACACAAGTATTCATCAGTAGTACAATGGATAAACAAAAAGCAGATATCCATATAACAGAATACTATACAGCCTTTAAAAATGACTTTCTGCTACATAAAATCACATTAATAAAACATACAGGCATAATTTTGTATGAAAGGAGCCAAAGAGAAAAGAGTAGCTGCTGTATGATTCCTGGTATGTAGATTCCCAAAACATCAGAAATAATCTACAATGTTAGAAATCAGAATGATGGTTACTTTGGGATGAGGGAAGGGACATAAAGAAGGCTTCTGTGGGGTTAGTAATGTTCTTGGTCTGGGGTGGCATTTACACAAGTATATGACTTTATAGAAATTCATCAAGCTTCTTTCATCTATAAAGGTGTTATACTTATGGCATCAGCATGGTAGCAGGTGGTGGCTCAGGCAGTAAAGAATCTGCCTGCAATGCAGGAGACTGGGTTCGATCCCTGAGTCAGGAAGATCCCCAGAGAAGCGAATGGCTATCTACTCTAGTATTTTTGCCTAGGAAATCCCATGGACAGAGAGGCCTGGTGGGTTACAGTCTATGGTTTACAAAGAGTCAGACATGATTGAGCAACTAACACTTTCACTTTTCAAAATTTGTTCCAAAAAAGAGTGTAATATGAACAAAAATTACCTCATTACTCTAAATTAAGTCTCTAGTGTCCAAAACAATTTATTTTTCCTTTTTATGTTTACAAGGAATCTATCTCTTGTCCATTCACTTTCATGCAAACTCAGAAAACTTAAGGGAGTCAAGATTCTTCTTTATTCACTTAATGCATTATTATATTGATTGTTCTGTGGATATGCACATAATTACATAGCCACAAGCAGGCAATGATAAAAATGGACTTTAACTCTCACCTAGTAGAAAGCATAGAGAAGGAAATGGCAATGCACTCCACTGTTCTTGCTTGGAGAATCCCAGGGACAGAGGAGCCTGCTGGGCTGCCGTCTAAGGAGTCGCACAGTTGGACACAACTGAAGCAACTTAGCAACAGCAGCAGCAGTAGAAAGCAAGAAATTACTTAGAATCTTTGATGACCTGAAAATAAACTGCCATCCAAGTGACACTGAAAAAGAGAAGTTTCTTTACTTGCACATCTTTATATGAAACTTTCTTAAGGAATCAACCTGCAATATCTATTCCTCTTGGTAACACACAGGCCAAAATTCATCCACTTAAGCAATACAAAAATCTGAAAAGAGAAGAGTGCTGTGCATGGTACTGAGTATCAGCTGGCATTCTGACTGACCACTAAGAGAAAGTAGAGGGAAATCACTTCTTAAAGCAGTTTTAAAGAACTGTATCATTAAGTAGCAAAGCATACTGGCATAATCCAAAGGAAATCAATTTTGACAACTGCTTCAGAAATATTCAGATTTTCCAAATAATATTAATGGAATTATAAATCCTCTTGGAAAGTGCCTTGACTCCACAAAGAAAGTTATCCAAATGGGCACTTTGCTCAAGCCTAAATGTGTGGGGGAGGAGAATCCTGCCATGCAAAGAAATTCTCAGGAAGCTGTGAAGATATTAGCTATTTGACTCAATTGATTCCAAGCTGAAACATAATAGTACATTATAAATCTGTTTTGATTTTACTTAATCTAATGAAAAAATGTTCATCTTTTTGATAAGTGCTCATTAGCCATTTTTTTCTGACATAAACAGACAAGAAAGATGTTCTTGTGCTGCATTTAAAACTCAACTCAGCTAATTACAGTGCCATGACTCAAAGAACAAAATCAATGCACTGAAGTTTCTCACTTGAATTGTTTTTATAGTTGAATTAAAAATCTGACCAAAAAAATTTTAAAGGGCCCCAGCACTGTTTTTTACTAAGGTTGAATACTGTTTAAGTAAACAAAGGCTACATTTTAGCCCATTATATAAATTTTTTCTGTCAGTTACTAAGAACAGTTACTAAATTTATCAATCAATGCGTATATGTTGGGGGTGGGGGTACTCTCTTTTTTGGGAAGTCCTGATAAATTTGCATAAGCAGTTCATTCTATTTCATCTGATCCTCTGTGAAACCAAAAACCAACAAGTAGATAATACCTGGTCAGGCAGGGTTGGACCAGGGAATAGCATGAAGAAAAGTGATCATATAAGAATCAAGCCAATTTACAGCCCAGATTTATGCCCAGGACTTTTAGAAATATCAGATGTTTGGGGCTTTTTGAACTACCGAGTATTACTCTGCTAAAACATTATTTTGAATGAGAGTGTCAGACTTTATTTTGGGGGGCTCCAAAATCACTGCAGATGGTGACTGCAGCAATGAAATTAAAAGAAGCTTACTCCTTGGAAGAAAAGTTATGACCAACCTAGACAGCATATTGAAAAGCAGAGACATTACTTTGTCAACAAAGGTTTGTCTAGTCAAGGCTACGGTTTTTCCAGTGGTCAAGTACGGATGCGAAAGTTGGGCTGTGAAGAAAGCTGAGTGCCGAAGAATTGGTGCTTTTAACTGTGGTGTTGGAGAAGACTCTTGAGAGTCCCTTGGACTGCAAGGAGATCCAACCAGTCCATTCTGAAGGAAATCAGCCCTGGGATTTCTTTGGAGGGAATGATGCTAAAGCTGAAACTCCAATACTTTGGCCACCTCATGCGAAGAGTTGACTCATTGGAAAAGACTCTGATGCTGGGAGGGATTGGAGGCAGAAGGAGAAGGGGACAACGGAGGATGAGATGGCTGGATGGCATCACTCAATGGATGCGAGTCTGAGTGAACTCTGGGAGTTGGTGATGGACAGGGAGGCCTGGCATGCTGCAATTCATGGGGTCGCAAAGAGTCTGACATGACTGAGCAACTGAACTGAACTGAACAGAATTAATGCCCATTCCTAAAATGCTCGATTTTTGCTCCAGGAAATATTTTAACTGCAGTAATCTGGGTATTGGGTATCTGATATCTGGTTATGACTCAAATAATCATTTCACTGATTTTTTAAACTGACTTTTTACTGTAAGGTATACTTACCTGAAACTAGAAAATTTAGAAATTATTTTAACTCTATGAAACATGAATTATGCATATTGTATACAAATTTCAAGGCAAAACATCACAAAGAGGAGTAAGTGAATTACTTAAATAATTTGTTACTTCTTCTTACCCTATGAAGTCAGTAGAAAAATGAATATATGAAACTTTTTAAAGGTTAATTTGAATGAGCAAACAGGGTAATGAGAGAATAACCTAGCACTAAAGTCATTCAGTGGATGGTTGTCAGAGTCACCTTCACGATTTGCTAGCATTTCATAGTCTTTAAATGTTTTGAGTATTAAGCAAAAACTCATCTTATGTTCAGAAGGAAGTCAAATGGCTTTCATTAACAAAGCTGTAAACACCGTATAACCACCTTGAAGCAAAAATGCATAGCAAGGAGGTCAAGAATTCAGGGTGGAGAAACCAAGATCAAGTTCCAACTCCACCACTTGCTCTTCAAGGGAAACTGGACAAGATTCCTCACTTCTCTAAGATTCATAATGATTAATGTTTGGGGAAAGAATACCTACATTGCTGATTGATGCTACATTTAATAAGATGATAGATAGGTAGGTAGAATAGGAAAAAGGAGTCCAAAATGGTGGTGGCTAAAAGACAAGGAAGGGAAAAGCTCACGAAAATAGAACAAAAGAAGGTCCGAAGACTGGAGTGAGGACCTCAGGTAAAACAAACAACACTCCTGGCTGGCCCAATTTACATAGGACAGACCCAGGGAGAGAGAAACATATAAATAGAGGGGCCAAAGCTAGCTCGCTCTCTCTCTCTCTCTCTCTCTCTCTCTCCCTCCCGTGCGCTGGGGCGCTCTTCTCCTCGTGTCTTTGGATCGACGTGCCCTCACACCTCGAAGATAGATTTTCCTGTTATCTTCTAAATAAAATAGAGCTGTAACACTGAGCTGTTACACTGATTTGTCTAAGAGCTATAACATGGTCCATTCGAGACCTGAGAGCTATAAGACGGTCTATCCAAGACCTGAGAGCTGTGACATGCCGAGGGGGCTTTAATGTCCGTCACTCCAAATCTTTGTTGTGACAAGACAAAGACCCGAGGAACCTACACTGTCATGACAGATAGAAAGCACCTAGCACAGGGCCTAACACATCATCAGGATTCAAAAATTCAGCTGACACTGACAAACCTGTAGAACTTGAGTCTCAGGGGCCTTTCCAGGGCTGAGGAGTCCCCTTTCTTCCCTTTCATCCTGTGTCATTTTCAATATTCCAGCATTGTCTGGAACAAAATGCAGACCATTTCCTTATATCACACTAACTGGTTTATTTCAAGATCAAACCTACAACCTTGACTTTGTTATTATCATCTCAGTGTAACCAGCTCTCTTTATTAGACCTTATTTCAAAGTGTCAGCATGTAAGAGAAATGCAGTACATGGTGCATTTGGTCACTATGGGTCACTGGAAAACCACATTTTTTCTGCAATTCTATTCTATATTTCCATTAGTATTATTTGGCACATAGGAAAATTTACCAGCTTATTATGCAATGAATGGGTCATATTCATGTTACTCTGACTTCATTTAAAAGCAAATGAAACCATCAATGTTTACATACTTATCAGCTCTGATCCAAGTACCTCATTCCTCTCCATTAATATAAAAGGTTAATGGTCAACCATTAATGAATGCTTACTCAATTCCAAGAACTATGTGAAACTCTTTAATGGACTATTTCACTTAATTCTCTAACAATCCTAGACAGTAGCTACTGACATCCTTATAACCAGAAAGTGAGACTCAGACAGGTTAAGCAACATATTAAAGGCCATGCAGCTAGTAAGATATTATTAGCAAATATTAATACATCCCAGGGCATTCACATCAGTAAAAATTAATTCCAGTGGGGTCAGAACTGGACACCAATTAAATGTTATTCTTTTACTTTTGGGTCATCTGGACACTGCTTAGCAAGTTCATTCTTTCCTTTACTTCTGTATGTATTTACTGACTTTAGATTCATTAGGTAACTAAGAGTAAACTTTGGGCAAGTATCTTACATCCCCTAGCATCAATTTCCTCATCTTTAAGATGAGAATATCAAATATTTTGAAGACTAAATAGCATGATATATGTGAAACACTTGTAGCAGGAGCTGGCACATAGTAAGTGCCTAAACAACATTTGCTGCTGCTGCTGCTAAGTCGCTTCAGTCGTGTCTGACTCTGCGCGACCCCATAGACGGCAGCCTACCAGGCTCCTCCATCCATGGGATTTTCCAGGCAAGAGTACTTGGGTGGGGTGCAATTGCCTTCTCCAAAGCAATGTTCGCTAGCTATCATTAAATGAAAGTATATTTTAAGACATACTACGTAGAAAAGGAAATCATGACACCAGTGAGTTGAATTGTGACTTTATCATCACCTCTAGAAACAAATTCTAGGTTTTCTCAGACAGAGATTTTTTTCTTATTAGAATATAGAAAAGGTTTCTAATCACCAAGACTTTTAAAAAACTGCTACAATATGGGGGTCTACTCTTTGCTGTTATAAATGTACAAACAGCATGATTCCTCCATCATGATTGTCACTGGGATGGAGATGGGCTCGCTGTCTTATACATTTCTTTCCCACTGTAAGGCACTGAATTTGAATTAAATCTTCTGTAGAATGAGCACAAAAGAATCATGCTAGCTTGACCTCAGAAGACAAGATGAGGAGAATTGGAGGCAGTTTTCTGAAGCACTGCAAAGATAAGGGATTCCTTGGCCTGAGAAGACTCATATGGCTAGAGGCCAAAACAAAAAGTGCTGGATTATTTTGCTTGATTCCTGGAAACCAAATGCAAATCTAACCAAAAATCAATATTTATCTTATCTAGTATTATGAAAAGCTCCAGACACGGCACTGGAAATAGAATATGATATTGTTAAGGATGACAGTGACCATGAGCCTGCGTTTTTAATCTCAGGATCTGGGCTGTGTCCTCTGAGGCCTGAACTCACTCACATTTGCTCAAAGATACCACTTTGGGGTTCTTTTCCTAGACAGGGAAGCACATGCTTTGAAGAGCCACAGCATTTAATTCTGCAGACAGTTACTGTAAGGTTGGTGATATTATTCCCCCCAAAAATGGTTCCTTTGCAAAATATAGATCAGAAGAGTGAGAGTAAGGAGTAACAGAAGAGCCTCTGGACCAAATATTTTTAAAGTTTGTACCCAAGCTCCTAGAAGAAAAGTACATCAAATCCAAATTTTAAAAATATGAAAAATACCTGGCCTTGTCAGAATTTTAAAATAAATTGTCATTTTAAAATCTACTTTCCAGTTCCTTGCAGATGAATGTTAACTTGGTTACCAATCAAAAGCTTTTGTATGCATTTAGTCCCAAACTGTCCTGCTGCCTACAAAATCTGCAATAAAGCAATTAGAAATCGAGGGGTAAACAAAATGTGTTCAGTAGGCTGGCAGGCTCAGGAAGCAGATCAGAAATATTCACACACTGTCAGGGTGTTTTCTGGCTTTTTCTCTGTTTTATTCATTTATACTCATGTGTGGACAAGGAGGTTGAAAACACTTTGCTAAGAATGAAACCCGAGATTTATATGTAATTTCTAAGCTTATCCTTGGGAAAGAAGCCACAATCTGTTTTCAGACAAGAGTAAAACACTCGCAATTCCCTTTGAAAAACAACGTCCAATCTTCCTTTAAATTGAGATGCCAGAGCAACTAGATTGCGATTTAAATCAGAGGACAAAATTAGCCCAGGTACACCAGGGTGGAAGGAGAGGCAGAACAGACACTGGTAAATAGCCTATGAATTCAAAATGTAGAGCCTTCTTCCTGCCCCGAGCCAGGTTTGACTTCCAACAAATTAGAGAAATAAATTGGCAGTTCACCTACAATTCCCTGGTAAACAAACATATTTCACCAGCTATTTCATGACCATCTTTTGAGCTGAGCCTTTTTAAATTCCATAAAGGACTGGGCTGTAACGGTAACTCTTGGAGTTCACAATAACCCTTGGCAGGGCTCTAATGAAAAACAAAAATCTCCACCTAATTCCCACAATTTGCCATAGTAACGGAAGCCTTCATATTATTGATACTACCATGGCCTGAGGAAGAGTTAGGACCTCAGTGAGGGGCAGAGGCTGACAACAGAAGCTAAAATATTGCAACTCTTGAGATTCCACTTTCAAGTTGGATTCAAAAAGCACAAATTTGGACCAATATCAACCTCAAGGATGGACTTGGCCAAACAGCTTCATGTGTAGCAGAAAGGACCTGATCATCCTGGTTGAACAGGGACTTGGCCAGCTAAGACTTTTTTTTGTTATTGGTAATAGATCCATTCAATGGTGATTCTTATGAACTGGAATAAGTGTTTCACCTCCACATTCCCATAAAAGTCAGTACACCTGGGGATTAATCATGATCCCAGATTCACCTACTCTTCTCTTTGGCTTCTGTAACCAGCTGAGATCTCTACTGGCAGAAAATTGAGGGTTTAGTAGGGAGGGATGGAAGGATGGGAGGAATTTCTGCTCCACAGAGGTGCCTTTATCTCTGCAAATATCTCCCACTGGCAGGTTGGCTGGAACCAGACCTATCTCTCCAGGCAAAGGCATTTCAGGACTCAGCCCAAGGTGGCACCTATTTAGTCCAAAAGTTTGCCAACAATAGAGCTTACAATCTGCAGAGCAGGGCTTTCGTGGTCCCCTCACCCTCAACTCCTTTCCCAGTGAAAGGCACTGATCCCAAGTGAGGGCACACAGCCAGAGACAAGAGAGAGAGTCTTCTAGAAAATAATTTCAGCAAAGGTTCAGGTAGTGATAAGGAATGGGGGATAAGAGATGATTTGCATGAATCTAACACTGCAGCATTATAATTCTGTCCAAGTGGGCTTTTGTTTTAAAAAAAAAAAAAAAAAAAAAGCATTCCAAATGCTGGGAAATGATAATCAATCGAAAGCAAAGTGATCCTTCCTTACAGAAGACTTTCAAATTCAACATCTTTTTGATGAAAGAGATGGGTTGGGAGGTAGGAAAGTGAGTTTCTAAAAGACACAGCAGATCACAAATGTGCTGATCCAACACTGTCAATGACATCTCATCCCAGATGGCAAGTGAAGGAGACACTGGGATTTAAGGAATCTAGATACTTGCTAACAGAATATGAAGACATTGCGGCGGGGGGGGGGGGGGGGGGGGGGGGGGCGAAAAAAA
>SJXQ01003245.1:39437-65244 GCA_006408695.1 Aepyceros melampus
TCACAGTTGCAAGGAACAAAAACCTGGAGGGGGAAAAGAGTTGTTGGACCGCCACCAAATCTCCCCCACTGGAGACGAGAGCCCATCTGCTGAGCTCGGCAACTTCACTTTAACTACCATTCAGCTCGCGTCTCTGCAGAGATCTGTCTGCAGAACTGGCAGATGGACCCCTGCTTCCCTGAGTCGCTGTGTTATTTGTTTAATAAATTTAATTAATATCCATACTGCATTGGATTTCTCCCAGAAAGGAGGCCGAAGTGCTCTCTTTCCCGATAGCTACATGATGAGTGATTTCCCAGAAAAGAGCAGATAACGGTGCCCCGGGGCCACTGAAAAATTAAAAGTACCATGCGCTTACATTTCTTTGCATGTATTCCTATTTTTTGCAATGCACTAATAGCTTTGGTGGATATTTTAACTTTATCAAAGTATGCAGTTCTTAAAGAAGGCAGATTACCTCTTCTTTCGGATCAGTTATATTTGTTGGAATATTTTTTACAGAATCCAATTCAACCACATCACTCAACCCCAAAATGCTGAGTCATGAATGTTAAGAAGGTTCTATCTGGCAAGCAGCTAGCTCCATAACCATTGTTAACAAACTGAAATTTTTCTTTGATCATATTGAGCTTGTATGATTTCCTAAACTAGAAAATGTGGCCACAGCAGAATGGAGAATAGAAAGGGTCTTGAACCAAATCAAGGCAGTAACGTATTCTCTCTTCACTAAGTGCAGTGCCAAGCTCTTGTTGACAGAGTTCCTGCCATCAACAAGTATGAATTAAAACAGTACTTCCCTTGCCTTGTTATTCAAAGTCATCCTATCTTTCTTGGCAGCATATTTCATCTTAACCTAAATTTCCCAGAGTGTGTGCCCCTTGAGGATAAAACAGTCTAGGAAACATTATGTCAAAGAAGGTTAAACAGGCTTCCTTGCTGCAGGACTTCTCAGAGCCTTTCATGTGCTAACAGGTACTGTGAATATTCCCATAGAGGAGGATGGGGTTCGATATAAAAGGCAGATTTCCCAAAACCCAGGCCTGTCTGGTTCATCACTATATCCCAGGGCTTAATGTAGGGCTTGGCAGATAGTAGGTACTCATTAGTACTTGAATCAATGAATCAAAGTGATGAGTGAATGAATGAGCAAAGTAAATCCATAGTGGTTTTGCTTAGAGATAACGCATGGGTACCTGAACCTGACAATGACAAGAGTTAAAGAGCAAATGAACAAAACCACCTCAACACTCAGGGAGAACTGAACTTGAACCAAGCATTGAATTTGGAGGGATTCCGTTTCAAGATGCTATTTTCTTACATTAAGTTTATTCTGCATTTAAACTCTTCTCTACTGTTCAATATTCTAAACAGTCCCCTCTTCCTTTAAATCATGAAAACCTGATCTTGTTGAATTTTGTAAACTTCTCAGCTCCTTGGCAATATCCTAATTTATTTGTGCTTGATATGCTTAATCTCTTCCTAGGAACTGAGTAATGAATTCAGTTTAATTGTAGGCACTGAGCTGGTGATAAGAATAAAAAAGTTACTCCTTTCAAGAGAATTATTTTAAGTGCAAAAGCTAGCAAAGGCAGATTTTGAGAATTTATTAATAATTTCAAAGTGAAACTTGTCAAACTGAAATTAAAGTTTTATTTAATAGGAAAAAAACCAGTTATTTTAATGTAGGTTACCACTCATGTACTTTGTCTAAAACAATCCCCTATTGCTCATTTTCCTTCTGTAATTTTCCTGCAACACTCTATCATGTTGATGCAACACTGAGTTCACTGTCTTCCTCCTACAATTCCAGACACTTACAACTCTTCTTGCTAATTAGATACTCATGGAGAATACAAAGAACTAGCACTGGCTCTTAAATATCCAGAATAATCAGATGACAGAAATCTCTCCTCTCAGCTGGCTACTAATCTCTAAACTTACAGAAAAAAAAATCTGCTGTTACCTAGTGATTTCAAGCTGATGATCGCAGTTTTATGTTGAGAAATCTTAGAAGCCTTTGCTAACATTAAAACCTTTAAGAGGAAAGGAGAAATAAACCTTAAATAAGCAGAGCATTTAAAAAATTTCCTGCATCAAAATGTTTCTTGAATTGGGAGAATAGATAATCCACAGGTAGAATTAGGTGGTGCTAGTGGTAAACAATCTGTCTGCCAGTTCAGGAGATGCAAGGGATATGGGTTCAATCCTTGGGTCAGGAAGATCCCCTGAAGTAGGAAATGCCAGTCTACTCCAGTATTCTTGCCTGGAAAATTCCATGGCCCTAGGAGCCTGACAGGCTACAATCCATGGGGCTGCAAAGAGTTGGACACAACTGAACACACACACACACACACACACACACACACACAAAGAGAATTCAGAAAATATTATGGGCTAGATTTTAGGAAGTAAAGGGATAAAAGAAGGGGCAGGAAACTTGATATTAATTGCATGCCTACTTACATGCGAGCCAGAGGGTTCATACCTTTAATAATAATAATAATCAGTGAGAGCAAACAGTTATGTGACAGATATTATGATACATCTATATGGATATCTATTCCCGCCAATAGGTACTGTTTTATGATTTTAACCTGAGGAAACTGGGGCTCAGAGATCCTAAGCAACATGCCACGGGTCATATGACTAGTAAGTGAAGCCAAGGAGCTCAGTTTTGAACTCTGACAGTCTGATTACAGGGCTCATGCTCCCAATCACTATCCATTCCCACTTCTTGCACGTTTACCTTATCTCAGAGACTATATACAACAATATCAGATCCTCTTGGACCCTCCAGAGTGGAAAAAGACATGATGAAAATATTTCACCTTAATACTCCAAATATATAGTAATGGCAGAACTGTGTCATAACTGATGTTGATAAAGACAAGCCCTGAACTAAAATCTGTAAACTTCATCAAAAGCCAAGGTCCCTCTGCACTGGCTTAGCCCTCTTTTCCTCTACCACATTGTCTAGCCTATATTTCATGTGATTTTTCTCTTGCAGGTGTCATTTTCAATAGTCTACCTAATGTGATACACTGTAATTGTTTGTATTCCCTCCTCATCTTCTCATCACTTTGGGAGCAACAATTACTACAGACAGCTCTATTCAACAATAAACACAGACAAAAGACAAATAAGTACTTCTCTATAGTTGTTTGCCCTCTCCCTCAAAGACCTCATTTTCCTTCAAGGCAACATGAGAGTTTTTTGCTTTGTGTGTACCTGTTATTTTTTTAATGTTTATTGGAGTATAGTTGACTTACAATGGTGTGTTAGTTTCAGGTATACAGGCAAAGTGAGTCAGTTATACATATACATACATCCACTCTTTAGATTCTTTGTCCATATAGGGCATTCAGTCAGTCAGTTCAGTTGCTCAGTCATATCCAACTCTTTGCAACCCCATGAACTGCAGCGTGCCAGGCCTCCCTGTCCATCACCAACTCCTGGAGTTCACCCAAACCCACGTCCATTGAGTCAGTGATGCCATCCAACCATCTCATCCTCTGTCGTCCCCTTCTCCTCCTGCCCTCAATCTTTCCCAGCATCAGGGTCTTTTCAAATGAGTCAGCTCTTCGCATCAGGTGGCCAAAATATTGGAGCTTCAGCTTCAACATCAATCCTTCCAAAGAATACCCAGGACTGATCTCCTTTAGGATGGACTGGCTGGATCTCCCTGCAGTCCAAGGGACTCTCAAGAGTCTTCTCCAACACCACAGTTCAAAACCATCAATTCTTCGGCGCTCAGCTTTCTTTATAGTCCAACTCTCACATCCATACATGACCACTGGAAAAACCATAGCCTTGACTAGATGGACATTTGTTGGCAAAGTAATGTCTCTGCTTTTTAATATGCTATCTAGGTTGGTCGTAACTTTCCTTCCAAGGAGTAAGCATCTTTTAATTTCATGGCTGCAATCACCATCTGCAGTGATTTTGGAGCCCAGAAAAATAAGGTCAGCCACTGTTTCCACAGTTTCCCCATCTATTTGCCATGAAGTGATGGGACCAGATGCCATGATCTTATTTTCTGAATGTTGAGCTTCAAGCCAACTTTTTCACTCTCCTCTTTCACTTTCATCCGAGGCTCTTTAGTTCTTCTTCACTTTCTACCTTAAGGGTGGTGTCATCTGCATATCTGAGGTTATTGATATTTCTCCCGGCAGTCTTGATTCCAGCTTGTGCTTCCTCCAGCCCAGCGTTTCTCATGATAGGCCATTACAAAGTATTGAGTAGAGTTCCCTGTGTGACACTTTAGGTCATTATTAGTTACCTGTTTTATACATAGCAGTGTATACATGTCAATTCCAGAAAAAGTTCACAAATATTCTGGCTATCTACTACTTGTAAGGGCTTCCCAGGTGGCATCAGTGGTAAAGAATTTCCCTGCTAGTACAGGTGATGCAAGAGATGCAGGCTTGATCCCAGGGTTGGGAAGATCCCCTGGAGTAGGAAACGGGACCCCACTCCAGTATCCTTGCCTGAAACATTCCATGAACAAGAGGAGCCTGATGGGCTGCAGTCCACAGGGTTGCAAAGAGTCGGACACGACTGACTGACTGACCACACACACACACACACATCACTTATAAATATTAATAAGCATGCATTAAGCACCTTCTGAGTGCTGCCCCCCGCCCCTGCTACTAGGTGCTGGATAGGACACACTCTGTTATCCCTACGTCACATAAACACTGTATTATTTATTTATTTGTACTATAACAAATGACCCCCACACTTCAAAGCTTAAAACAATAAACATTTATTCTCTCACTGTTTCTGTGGGTAAGGAATTTGGACACAGCTTAATTGGATGTCTCTGGCTTAAGTTCTCTCATGAAACTGCAGCCCAACTGTCAGGTAGGGATGCAACCTCATCTGAAGGTTCAAGCCAAGTGGGGAAGATCTACCTTGAAGCTCATTCCCATGGTTTTCAGCAATATCTATTTCCTCAAGAGCAGTTAGATTAAAGGCATCAATTCCTTGCTGGCTGTTAGCCAAAGACCACCCTCAGTTCCTTGCTACATGGTTCCTCTTTACAAGGCAGCTCCCATTGTAGCATCTGACTTCCCTCAGAGAGAGCAAGAGAGAGAGACCAAGATAGAACCACACTATTTACGTCACTTAATCTCCAAAGTGGGCTTTCCTCGAGGCTCAGCTGGTAAAGAATCCGCCTGCAATGTGGGAGACCTGGGTTTGATCCCTGGGTTGGGAAGATCCCCTGGAGAAGGGAACAGCTACCCACTCCAGTGTTCTGGCCTGGAGAATTCCATGGACTTCATAGTCTACGTGGTCACAAAGAGTTGGACATCACACCAGCTTTGCCATATTCTATGTGCTATAAATGAGTATAGGGCCAGCCTACATTCAAGGACAAGGGATTAATTACATAAGGGTTTAAAAACCAGGAATCAGGGACCATTGGGGGGGACTCTTAAAGGCTGCCTACCTACTTCCACTGTTGAATTTTTGTGCCCCTAAAAGGCACACACATGAAATCTATAAAATAAATAAAATCTATATGAAATGAAATCTATTTCATCTAAATGAAATCTATAAAATCTATAAAATAATTCTTATTTCCCAACATTTCTGTTTTAAAGCTAAATGAACACATTTCGGAAAAGTCATTCAACAAGTATTTACGGAACAGCTAACGTGCCTAATACGACCAGATATGAAAGATGCTGGGAAAGATTGAAGGCAGGAGGAGAAGGGGATGACAGAGAATGAGGTGGCTGGATGGCATCACCGACTCAATGGACATGAGTTTGAGCAAGTTCCAGGAGTTGGTGATGGACAGGGAAGCCTGGTGTGCTACAGTCCACGGGGTCACAGAGTCAGACAGGACTGAGTGACTCAACTGAACTGAATATGATCAGACACTGTTATAGAACAAAAGAAATAACTAAGACTATGTTGTAAAAACTCACCAAGACCACTCCCTCCCCACTGCCACCACCCACCCCAGGCAGAAACACGGGAGAATAAAGATTAAGACAATCATTGTTCTTTTTTAATTAAAACCACCTCAGCATTTACTGTTATAGACTATTTTAAGAATGTCTTCTGAAGCTAGAGCAGTGACAAGCAAAACTTGCCCACAGATATAAAATACATTCTTTACATCAGCTTTAATAACAAGAACAGTGCTATTTCCATCCCCATATGCTTTCCTCTTCTATCTTATAGCTCAACTGATCAGAATTTGGGAGAGGAAGAGGGGTATTATTTATTGATTCCATTCATAATTCAATATACATTAAGTAGGGGCCATCAACAGTAAATAGTACAAACCAGACATCTTGTCCTTGATGCTAAGAAAACACTTTAGATTCTCCAGAATTCTAAGTGTCTCAAGGAGAAGAAAAGGAGAAGGGTGATCGAAACACATTCCTTTTTTTTCTTTTTTTTTTTTAAAGAAAGTTGTATATGTTTACTTTTGGCGGTGTTGCACAGCATGTAGGTTCTTAGTTCCCCAACCAGGGATCAAACCTGGACCCCCTGCAGTGGAAGCATGGAGTCTTAACCACTGGGCCAGGAACACATTCTTAATTGAAAGAAAATTTACCAAAAAGAAACTGAGAAATAATCTATACAGGAAAATAATATGAAAAAGAATGGATCTATGTATATGTATAACTGAGTCACTTTGCTGTACACCTTAAACTAACACATTATAAATCAACTGTACTCCAATATAAAATAATAATGTTTTAAAAAGAAAGTCAGAAAATACAGAATTACCTGAATTTACCTTGAGTTGGCAAGACTCCTCCCCTTACCCCATCACCAATCAAAATAGGAACTCATGAGCTGGCTTAGGTTCAGCTATAGAGAAATAACATTCCATTTTACACACCTAAGTTTTGAAAAAGACCTCTTAAACAAGCAAATAAATAAAATCTGCAATAAGTGCCAAGAAGAAAAGAGGGCGAATGATGAAGAACTGCTTAGATGAGAAAGAGCTCTCTAGAGAGGTGATATTTTAGCTGAGACATCATACAGGAGAAGATTCTAGGCATGCAAAAAGTAGGACAAGGAGTTCTCCAGGTAGAGAGTGAAACCAAGCAGGGCCCTGTGGGGCTCCTGGGCATGGAAGCTTTTCTGTCCCTTGTTTCTTGTAGGCAAGACTCCAGCTTCCATGACTTCTCTGAGTTCCAAAGGACAGATCTGAACAGTTGCTAATCAAGGGAGAAGCAGCCAAGAAACCACTTGAGGCAAGATTAAAGGGACCAGAGGAGCGCATCAAGATCGGGAGACCAACCACCTGAGACCCTACATACAACCTAATCTTGTCAGCAACCCCACTCTTGAACTGATGCTATCAAATTCCTCATTAAGTCCTCTCACACTGGAAAGCATAGTTTTTCAGAGCAGGAGCCTGCTGTGTCCCCCTTTTCCTGGCAAAGCAATAAAGCTATTCTTTTTGACTCACCCCAAACTCTTGTCTCCAAGATTTGATTCGGCACCACTGCACAGAGGCCAAGGTTTCAGCAGCGAGAGGACTGTGTGTTTCCTGATAAGAGGAGGACCCTGGCATACCACAGGAATCAAAAGAAGGCCAGCTCTGGATGAAGCAGAGAATGGAATAAAATGAGCCCACACCAGCTACTGTGAGGGAAATGGACAGGGCAGGATGGGCAGATCTGTTCTGAGGCTGCTGGAGGAATTTGGGTAAGAGATGATGGTGGCTCAATCTGGAGTATTGTTAATGGAAACAGAAGTTAGAGGCCACAAATACTTAGGATGTAAAAACAACCAGTGAGATTGGATAGGAGGGTGAGAAATAGGTGGAGAGAGAAAATGAGAAAGTGAGAGACAGACTGAAGAAGAAAAATGACTTCTGTGAGGACAATTTCCATGTGTCTGGGTTAGCAACCCTGTGCTCGCACTGCGGTGAGCACTGTGCTCCAAAGAGACCTACATCTTTGACTTTGAGAAAACAGCTTCCCATTTGCCTCACAAAAAATTCTGAAAAACCGTTTTCACTTGTGTTTATCCTGTCAGCCACAGGCGAAATCTTCCATTCACTGGGAAGTCAGACAGGAAACAAACTAAAATGCCTCCAGAAAGAGGGCTGAGAAATTAAGAGTATACACAAAATCCAGAAAGTGTGTTTATTGACCACATATTCCAACCATTTTATCAGATGAGAAAAGCCTGACTCGAAAAGTTAAGGAGCAGGACCAAGTTAACTATCAGTTAAGGGAAGCACCAACGTTAGAATCCAGTTCTTCTGATTGGTCCAAACACAAATGAAGCAATATGACAAATGGGCACAATGATTACATGTACTTAATAGCCATGTATTCATAATTTCTTACCTTCCATCCTCCAATCCTTGGAGGAAGCAGTATGGTATTTGAATGCAAATTGCAAGGGGATGGAGACAGATAAAATTTTGCATTGATTTTTTAAGAGAGCCTGCTAAACATATGCATAAGCTATGGGACACTAAACTGTAGTGACCTTCTTGCGGAAGGCGGACCCCTTCCAGGGCCCGAAACTGGGCTCTTGTCTAACACTCAGAGATGACTTCTCCGAGGAGACGCATGTGCTGACAAAGCAAGAGATTTTATCGGGAAAGGGCACTCCGGGTGGAGAGCAGTACAGTAAGGGAACCCAGGAGAACTGCTCTTCCACGTGGCTCGCAGTCTCGGGTTTTATGGTGATGGGATTAGTTTCCAGGTAGTCTTTGGCTGATCATTCTAATTTAGAGTCTTTCCTGGTGGTGCACGCATTGGTCAGCCAAGATGGATGCTAGCGAGAGGGATTCCGGGAAGTGGGCGGACACACAGTGTCTCCTTTCAACCTTTTCTGAACTCTTCCGGTTGGTGGTGGCTTATTATTTCCATATTCCTCACCAGGATCTCCTGTCATAAAACAACTCATGTAAATGGTTACTATGGTGCCTGGCCAGGGTGGGCAGTTTCAATCAGTGTACTTCCCCTAACAGTCTAAATTTTACTGAAGAAAATGAGGGAAGCATGGAAGGGAGGGAGGGAAGGACAGAGGGAGAGAGGGAGGAAAGAGAAAGTAAAAAATTTTAACCTCAAATTATATTGTAGAAAATGAACAAATTTGGACCCTATATGAACATTGATGTAATGCCTCCTTTGCTGTGCTGCTGCTGCTCCTAGGTTATAAATGGTATGAAATTTGTGTGAAAACTTTTAATATTTCAATTTCAAAGTCTAAGAATCTAATTTTATAATCATTTTTTACATTTTTCTAGTCTTCCAATTCTGGTTCTTTCCCAATATGAAGAAAAGAATAGATTATCAGTTCAGAAATAGGCAACAAATGGAAAGAAAGATGATAAATGCAAGATATTATGATTTTAGCTCTAGTATTCCCTTCCCAAATGACATTTCAGTGCTACAGGCTTCTCATCTCACTCCCCAATTTACTGACATTTACTTTTAACTCTCCTTTACAAACCCATTCTGATATAAATTCAGAGAAAAATCTATGTAAAATAATTCAAATTGTTACTCATCTCACAGTCACATGTTTGACTAAATTCAAGTTCTCAGGAAAAGACAACTTTGAAGTCTTTCATACAGACTTACCATCTCCAAGCTTTAATAAAAAACATGCTTATGTCAACAGATCCAATTTTACATGAAAAACAAATAGCTTTCATACACATTTACACCCACCAACAGAGAAAACAATCTAGCCTAAAGCTACCCACTTTTCCTAAAATTATGGATACCCTATGCAAGTTGAAAATGTCCATTTGAAAGCTTTAAAAAGCCAGAATTAATTTTTTTTTTTTTTTTAAGATAGCCACCAAACCTCTTTTCTCTTAAAAGTTAATTCTCTGGGTCTGGGCACACAGTAAATTTGAAGTTTGAAAAGATCGATTGCTTCTCTTTTATATTTCATGCTCTCACACTCAAAATGGCTGGCTCAATTTAGATAACAGTTTCCTCCAAACACCCCTCATTGTAAAGCACACTGTGACTGTTCAGAAAGTTATGAGTCATGGAAAAGAGGAGGTTATAAAACCTTTCTCCTCTAAACTAAATAAAATCATTTACTGCCAACCACAGAAGATAAAAGTCAAATCAGTCTTTCTGCAAGTCAGTGAATCAGTTCTATAACCTCCCACCAGATTCTTCTCAAGTAATTTGCAAAAGAATTAGCACAGCCTTTGCCAAAGAAGTTGAAAAAACATCCCACTGTGTTTCTGTAATTCACTGATGATTTATGAGCATTGATAATTTTCTTGTCAACAGAAAGACCCAACTTCACTCTTCCAATTCAGTTTTGTATGTAAGTGATATCGTGCAGTTTAAATAATAAACCTTAATCAAGTAACGAAACAAGGCAGCCCCTGGAATTTTCTGTCATAAACAATTCAATCCCACCACATACCCATACTATTTCAGGACCAATCCCCAGCCAAGGGATTCACGGCTCTCCAATCATGTCTGACTGGGGAGAAAAGAGAAAGGGACAGGATGAAAGGTCCAAGCCTACTTGTCTTTCTCCAGTGTGTTCGTTTTATGCCAAAAAAGCAAAAGGGTTTTAAAAATATTTTCATGTTAGTAATCTACTTACAGGGACCCAAAATAAAAAGTCCGTGATTCTTCTTAATATAAAGACATAAATACTACCGCTAGTTAGTGCTAGGTGAGTGCCTCTTCCACATACGCATTTATCATTAACTTGGCTGGTTTTCCACTCAAAGGCTAGCACCCCTTAATCCTACCCCAACCCTTGCCTGCAGCCCCCTTGCACCCAACCCCAATCTCCCAGTCCGCTGCTGGGACCCAAGGTGGTGCCCACTGATCTGACTTGTAACATGGCTCTACAAAAGTAGTCCCCCAGGTGGCCAATCACAGGCCGCCCTCTAGTGACGCCTCCACAGTGGTTCCTCGGAAGAACACAACTCACAGTATGTGGCTGCTGGTGCTGCTGCTGCTAAGTCCCTTCAGTGGTGTCCGACTCTGTGCGACCCCATAGACGGCAGCCCACCAGGCTCCCCTTCCCTGCGATTCTCCAGGCGAGAACACTGGAATGGGTTGCCATTTCCTTCTCCAATGCATCAAAGTGAAAAGTGAAAGGGAAGTCACTCAGTCGTGTTGGGTTCTTTACGATCCCATGGACTGTAGCTTACCAGGCTCCTCTGTCCATGGGATTTTCCAGGCAAGAGTACTGGAGTGGGATGCCATTGCCTTCTCCAACAGTATGTGGTGGCAGAGGCATGTAACCCAGGCACTTGCAACTGCCACAGCACTAATTCACCTATGGGCTCTCTCATCAGTTCCACCTGTTACACACGTGGATAAAGGAACTCACCTGAAGGACGATGCCAGACGTTGACAAATCAAGTTTCAGGAAATGGAGACCCAGTTGGGGTCCACCTCAAGAGGCACCCGATTTTTTAGGAAAATCCTCAAATCACAGCAAAGTATTACAGATGAATGAGCTGATAAAAAAAGAAGGGCCTAAACTTTACCTTGCTTGGGCCCATTCCATCCTTCCAAGTGCTAAACAGGATTTTATTATCTATTTTTATTAATGTTTATTTCCACGTCCAACTCTGCAACACATGTTGTCTTCAAAAAAAAAAAATCCTTAGGCAAATGGTAACTTTCCATAATATTACAAGACTATGCAGATGTCTTTGGCAACTCTGGCACCGTAGGATTTTGCACATATAGACTTCTTTTTTAAGTATTACATTCAATTTTGTAAAACTTATCTATTTGAGGTCCAGCTCTGGATTCCTCCCTCTGAATAGAAAAAGTAATAGAATTAGTAAATTTGTGTGTATATGCATGTGCATATATGTGTAGGAGAAGGTTGTTAGATGTTAGGAATGGACAAGAAAAATGCTGGGGAAGACTAGTGGGCCAATTAACACAGCCCCCTAGACCTACTTTAAGAAATATCTTAGATCTAAATGGTACTTTATAAGCACATCTTTATAAGCCCATGTGTTTCTTTATAAAAAGCCTCATTGCACCTAAAACTACTGAGATGAGTCATAATTTAGTACAAATTGAAAACAGAATTCTGTACCCAAGTTCTGTGCTTCTTCAGGCAGTTTGTACTAACTGTGAGTAGATTTTTATCCCCAATATTCACAGATGGGGGAGAGAGCTGGGAGAAAGCTTATAACCCTAAAGACTCTTAAAACCTCTAAGCCAAAGTAAACAGGCCAAATATGCTAATCATCGGGCAAATGGAGATGGCTAAGACCTCCACTCAGAGCTTTAGGAAGATATTCTAAAGTTCACATAGCGCAAACAGGATTTTCAGGATATGAATTTCACTAAAGCACAAATTGAATCATGTCGGTATAATCTGCACATATTTCTGCCAGCTGGGATCCTGGATGTTGAGATGTGACCATCTCTCCATGGACCTGAAACCACCAATCTGTCTCACCTGGGTTGCTGCACGGCCGTCAGAAGGAGACACTGCGTGGTCACTACCCTAGCAAACAGATCCAAAGCACCTACGTCTAGGGAAACGGCTACAGCTCCCATTTCCAATCTCCGGAGCCACCCAGTCCCTCTGCAATGGAGTATCAATAGAGAGGCTAAACGGATTGTTTACTTAATTGTGCTGTGCAAGCTGAATAATTGTGTGCTTTCCAGAAAGGCTTTGTAACCAATGAGATAGCGCTGAATCTGCCAAAACCTTTACCTTGAAGCCAACATCCTTTCTTTCTAATACAGTCTCTCTCCTATCACAAATAATGGCAACCATGGTATTACTGCCAGAGGAGGCAAAACCATGGCAGAAACATCAAAAATCATGTCTTTCAAAATGGAAAAATCTCCATTAAGCTGCTGCTGAGAACTGCTATCTCCGAATATGCCAGTGTGAAACCTTTAGTCACAAACCGGGATTTAGTGGATTACACACTGAAGCAGCCAACAAATGGCGACCTGAATCTACCTTTAGGGTGAGCAAAATTGGTCCATTAAATATAATAACCACATTTTAAGAGGATAAGAGAAACGTGATGAAAACAAGAGGGAGTGTTGGGAGCTGTTTTTAAAATACCAAATATTGTGCAAGAAGGCTAGAAAGATGGAAAATAGAATATTATGTACCAGTTAAAGTCTCCCTGGTGGCTCAGATGGTAAAGCATCTGCCTACAATGCAGGGAACCTGGGTTCAATCCCTAGGTTGGAAAGATCCCCTAGAGAAGGAAATAGCAACCCACTCCAGTACTCTTGCCTGGAGAATCCCATGGATGGAGGAGCCTGGTAGGCTACAGTCCATGGGGTTGCAAAGAGTCGGACACGACTAGTGACTTCACATCACATCAAAGTCTCTAGGACAATAAAAATCAATTAATACCAGGTTAGAAAACAGTGAAATAAGGTATGTTGAGTGAAAGAAAAAATCTAAGGACAGCAACAACCAAATTTTTAGCCAAAGAAAACCCTATATTACTTAATAAGTTAAGTGAATAAGACCAAGTCTTTTTAATTCTTTCCCTGAAACTTGCTTCAAGCATTAAAAAGCACAATGGAAGTTCTCAAAACACTTGCTTCTGGTAGAGAAATTGCTTGCAACACATCACACTTGTTTTTTTGGTTTTCATTAAGTTACTTTTCAACAGATAAGGCTCCAAAAACGTGGTTCAAAATTGAGAAGTCTCCCTCCTACCCTAGTCTCCAGTCAGCCATCCCTTGTCTCAGAGACAATCACTGTTTCTTGTTTCCTTCCAGACCAGAAATCTAAATATTTTTATATTTTATTTTATAATAATTTTCCTTTTATATGTTTTTGCCTATTTATTACTTTGTTTTTATTTCTTGCAACAGTTTTTCATTAATAATAATCAAGGTTTTTTCTTCTTCGTAGGTCTATGTTCATATAGTTTGAGATTCTCCAATTGGCTGTTTCTTCTCAGTTGTCATAATCCCCCATGATACAGTCTAACTGACATGTCTCACTAACAGGATTAGGACTTTAGAAAAACAGTACGCATCAGGATCTGACAAGAATGCAAAGATGCTATTTTTATGCAGGTACCCTTCAAAAATGCCCAAGAGATTTAAAACAAATGGGAATACATGGAACAGCCACCAAACCAAAGTTCTAAGTGGGTTTGAGTCTCGACAGGACAGTCTTATATCCTGATTCAAATGCCAGCTGGCTTGGATTTTGAAACATCGACCTCACCTGATTTTTCAGGTTTAGATTGGTCCAGAGCAACACAGTTCTACTTTTACAAAACTTGCTTTACACCAGTTTGCTTTTACAGAAGACCTACATTAGTACCTGTTTGGGCTAACCAAAAGAAGTTCGAAGAGGATTTTCATTTTATGAAAAAGACAAAAAGAAAAACTAGCGTTCAGTGTTTGTGCTGTAGGTAGCTGTTACCAAGGCAGCTCAAACCCTGAGCAGGGAGAGGAGAGTGGCACCGCCAAGCTCCTTCCCAGGAAATAGGCTGGGTGTCTCAGCACCAAGCTGCAATAGCTTTGAACTGTGTCTGTGCTTTATCTGTGTATTTCATGCATCCAATAGCAACATGTATCCTAAGTTAATTGCTTCTTCACGTTCACTTAAGCCGCTTAGACTCACGAAACGTTTCTTAGGAACGCTCTCTTTCTGATAGCACGGGAAACCTGTATTGGCCTGAGTGTTTGGGAGCAGGGAAGAGAGAATGGGTGCTGGGAAGGAAGACAAGCAGGGTGCCCGCAACAGGCAGAGAGGCCTTCCAAAGAGTCCTTGCTAAGAGAACACTCGAATGGAAGTTAACACGCATGTTTCAAATACTTCGGGTCAATTTTTTTTCCCTCCCCAAATTCACCTGAAGCTATGGATATTAGGGAGGGAAAAAAAAAAAAACCTAGGTTCTAGCTCTGGTCTCGTTTTGTGTACCCTTGGTTTAATCACCTTCAATTCACTCTCCTCATTTATAAAATGAGGACCTTGGCCACGATGAGTTCTAAAGCCCTTTTTACTTTTAATCCTCTCAATCTAAGATTCAGTTTCTCTCCATATATTGACTTATATGCCAGTTATAAGGGCATAATTAGTTTTTATTTCCCACAAATTTATTTACCATGAAATAACAAACTTGGTATAAATATTTTAAAATCCTCATCAAGGAAAAGAACTATAGTGCACAGCTGTCATTTTGAAGATGTCCATCATCCATTCCCCCTCCTTGGCAGTAACCTGGATTGCTTTAGGGGGAAGTATCTGTGTACACCTGAGGGGAGATAAGCCCAAGTATTTGTCTCCCCCCTATAAAAGCTTAAGAAGAAACTGGAAATTTCCTTCTGCCAGAGTCTCCTCTCATAAATCAGTACATCCATAGGATGGATGTGTGACCATAAATTTTCTCCTGCAGGACTCTGAATCTTTAGCAGAACAACACAAGAACAAGAGAAACAGCTGGAGTTCATTCACTCCAGAAGTGAGACCTAGGCAAGACTATGGAGTAACTCCTGCTACAAGGCTTTCTATCCTTTCATTCTGAAGTTTTCCCTTGAATCCTACAAACAACACAGTACCCTCCCAATAAATTCTCTTTTCTATATAAGATAGTGGTTTGCTGCATACTGATCTACTTCAAAACTTAATGGCTTAAAATAATAACCATTTATTTGCTCACAGTTCTACAGATTGGCAGTTTGGGTAGGGCTCAGCTGGGATGGTGTGTCTCTGCTCCACATGGTACCAACTGGGTTCATTTCAACATCTGCAGTCAGTGGAAAGATCTGCTGGGGGCTGACCCTGGATTGCCTCACTGACTCACTTATTTGGAAGCTGGCTGAAGCCATCAGCTGGAACACAGCAGTTCTCCACGTGGCACCTCACCCTCCAGTAGGCCATAATGGAGGAATGCTCAGAGAGAACAAAAGCAGAGCTGCAACTTCCCTTACATCACATTCTATTGATCAGATAGTTTAAAACCAGCCCAGATTTAAGGGGTGGGAAAAGAGACTTCATCTGTTAATGGAAGAAGTAACAAAGAAACCTTCCCGGGCAAAGGGGATACAGGCAGACATGATTCATCGGGGACCATTACTGTATGAATTTACCATGGTAGAGTTCATTTCTGTTGCTTGCAACCTAAGAATGATAACTAATCCATCAATCTGTGTAATGGGACACGGAACACATTAGATTTGGAAGGCCTCAACATTGAAGACATTTTCCCTGTTTCTATCTCACATAGTAATGAGATTATTTGGAAATAATGTGGTATCATGGTAATGGGACTGTAAGAAGAATGAATTTAAAATGAAATGATCATGTTTCAAGTCTTGCCAACTATTTAGTTATGTAATTTTAAACCTACATAATCTCTGTGACTTCATTTACATATATGAATGAATGGATGAATGGATGGAGAAATGGAGTGATAAGATTTGCCTGAATTGCAAATATTATGGTAGATATGAAATAGAGTAACTGTGTGAACCACAGGAAATCTTCACTTTGTACTGTAGTACAGGACCATAAAATGATCACACAAGTTGATACTGTGCAAAAGTGTCTTAATGGAAAACATTATAATTGTTACATGACCTCTAAACATTTTTGTCAAAACATTACAACCTCTTTCACTATTGGTTATAAATGTGTCAGGAAATGAAAAAAAAAACTGTTTTTGCTTAGTATGCTATCATTTTAACTAGTAAAAACACTAAAAATAAAGTATTTATTTGTAAAAAAAAAAAAAAGATCAAGATTAGCTTGGGTAGTGTTTGCCTTCTTGTCATCATATAACTGACAATGTGGCATGAGGATCTTTTCTATGCCTTGGCAAATTGTGACCTGGCTTTTCAAGTTAGCATCTGCTTCCTACATTTCATCCCTTATATTTTCAGGGTCATGAAATATCTCCAAGCGTTTCTTTTATGTGAATTTTTTTGCTGGTTTCACTGCCTCTAGGACATTTTTATCCTTTCATACAACCTCTTTCCTTATTTATGTCAGTAAATTTGCCTTCACTAAGTTCCTCTGGATGCATGTCTTTCGAAAGGCAGTAGTATCAACATTCCCACGATCAACTCTTTTTTCTACATTCCATTTCTGTTTGACTCAAACTTCACTTTCAGCATTATTACTTTTGTGTCTTTTGTTGAACTTTCACTTTTGCTGGACTTTAACTATTCATATTTGTAAAGTGTCACATGAGTTTATCACTGGGAAACAAACAGGCCACACAAATACACACTTTGCTGTCGTTTGTGAGCTGTAACAGGTGCGTAGTCTCAGTCACTGCGAGAAGTGACAAGACTGGCCACTGACTGTGAATGTGCATCTGCCACTTATGTAGTGACTTGTGGACCAAATTTGCTATCTCTAATTTTCTTGAAGAGATCTCTAGTCTTTCCCATTCTGTTCTTTTCCTCTATTACTTTGCAATGATCGCTGAAGAAGGCTTTCTTATCTCTTCTTGCTATTCTCTGGAACTCTGCATTCAGATGCTTATATGTTTCCCTTTCTCCTTTGCTTTTTGTCTTTCTTCTTTTCATAGCTATTTGTAAGGCCTTCCCAGACAGCCATTTTGCTTTTTTGCATTTCTTTTCCATGGGGATGGTCTTGATCCCTGTCTCCTGTACAAGTCACGAACCTCATTCCATAGTTCATCAGGCACTCTATCTATCAGATCTAGGCCCTTAAATATATTTCTCACTTCCACTGTATAATCATAAGGGATTTGACCTAGGTCATACCTGAATGGTCTAGCGGTTTTCCCTACTTTCTTCAATTTAAGTCTGAATTTGGTAATAAGGAGCTCATGATCTGAGCCACAGTCAGCTCCTGGTCTTGTTTTGGTTGACTATATAGAGTTTCTCCATGTTTGTCTGCAAAGAATAGAATCAATCTGATTTTGGTGTTGACCATCTGGTGATGTCCATGTGTAGAGTCTTTTCTTGTGTTGTTGGAAAAAGGTGTTTGCTATGACCAGTGCATTTTCTTAGCAAACCTTGATTAATCTTTGCCCTGCTTCATTCTGCATTTCAAGGCCAAATTTGCCTGCTACTTCACGTGTTTCTTGACTTCCTACTTTTCCATTCCAGTTCCCTATAATGAAAATGACATGTTTTTTTGGGTGTTAGTTCTAAAAGGTCTTGTAGGTCTTCATAAAACCGTTCAACTTCAGCTTCTTCAGCATTACTGGCTGGGTCATAGACTTGCATAACTGTGATATTGAATGGTTTGCCTTGGTAATGAACAGAGATCATTCTGTCGTTTTTGAGACTGCATCCAAGTACTGCATTTCAGACTCTTTTGTTGACCATGATGGCTACTCCATTTCTTTTGAGGGATTGCTGCCCGCAGTAGTAGATATAATGGTCATCAGAGTTAAATTCACCATTCCAGTCCATTTTAGTTCACTGATTCCTAAAATGTTGACATTCACTCTTGCCATCTCTTGTTTGACCACTTCCCATTTGCCTTGATTCATGGACCTGACATTCCAGGTTCCTATGCAATATTGCTCTTTATAGCATCAGAGCTTGCCTCTATCACCAGTCACATCCACAGCTGGGTATTGTTTTTGCTTTGGCTCCATCTCTTCTTTCTTTCTGGAGTTATTTCTCCACTGATCTCCAGTAGCATATTGAGCACCTACTGACCGGGAGTTCCTCTTTTAGTATCCTATCATTTTGCCTTTTCATACTGTTCATGGGGTTCTCAAGGCAAGAGTAATGAAGTGGTTTGCCATTCCCTTCTCCAGTGGACCACATTCTGTCAGACCTCTCCACCATGACCTGCCTGTCTTGGGTTGCTCTGCGGGCATGGATTGGTTTCACTGAGCTAAGCGAGGCTGTGGTCCTAGTGTGATTAGATTGACTAATTTTCTGTGAGTATAGTTTCAGTGTGTCTGCCCTCTGATGCCTTCTTGCAACACCTACCATCTTACTTGGGTTTCTCTTACCTTGGGTGTGGGGTATCTCTTCATGTGTGCTCCAGCAAAGCACAGCCACTGCTCCTTACCTTGGACGAGGGGAATCTCCTTACTGCCACCCTTCCTGACCTTCAATATAGGATAGCTTCTCTAGGCCCTCCTGTACCTGTGCAGCCACTGCTCCTCCACATGTTCCTCCCGGCCACCGCCCCTGGCCTCGGTGTGGGTGGCTCATCAGGGCCACCACCCCTGGCCTCAGGCACAAGGTAGCTTCTACAGGCCACTTCTGGCCTCAGACGCAGGGTAGCTCCTTTCGTCCACCGCCCCTGACCTCGGACGCGGGGTAGCTCCTTCTGGCCATCACCCCTGACCTCGGACTTGGGCAGCTCCTCTCGGCCGTTCCTGTGCTGTCACAGCCTGGCAATCTCGGCCACTGCCCCTGACCTCAGACATGAGGTAACTCCTCTCAGCTGCGCTTGTGCTGGGTCACAGCCGCCTGCGCTTAGTGAGGACTAGATATAGGTATAAATACCATTTAAAGACTTTTCTCCAGCTGATATTTATTTTCTAGTGGAATACAACTTTATTTTCAAATTTGCCAATTTCTGGAACAGTAATTTTCATCACTTTATCTCATTTTCAAAAGAAAACTTTCCATTACTGTTTAGGGGTTTTCAACGAAAGGATCTTAGTTGCTGCAGCTGCTGCTGCTAAGTTGTTTTAGTCGTGTCCCAGTCTTTTTGACCTCATGAGTGGAGACCACCAGGCTCCTCTGTCTATGGGATTCTCCAGGCAAGAATATTGAAGTTGGCTGCCGTGCCCTCCTGCAGGGGATCTTCCAAACCCGGGGACTGAGCCCACATTTCTTATATCTCCTTCATCGGCAGGTGGGTTCTTTATCACTAGTGCCACCTGGGAAACCCAAAGGTTTGTAGCACTTCTATAAAAACTGTTTAAATTAATCTAATATTTGTCTTAATTGGAAATTTTAAAATAACATTCTCCCTAGCATAAATCACTTCTTTTTTTTATTTTATTTAACTTTTTTTTTTGGCTGTGCTGAGAGACTTGTGGGATCTTAATTTTCTGACCAGGGATTGAACCTGAGAAACAGGCAACAGGCAGTAGAGCATCAGGGATTTCCCTTCATTTTTGATGTTTGCTGACCCAAAAGAAACTCTCTAATAATATTTGCTTAGTGTTAAATGAAATTAATACATGAAAGAATGCATAATCATTACAAGGATGTTTCATCACCCATAATATTGTTTTGCTCTTGAATATAGTGTCAAAGATTTTTTCTTTGTACTTTTTACCATGCACTATTATTTTTAACCTAGTTAGGTTAAACTCCTTAATGTATAGAAAAATTTAGAAATAATAACTGATATTTATTAAGCATTTTTGTATGCCAGACAGAATTCTAATCACTTATGAAGAATTGATTCACTTAATTTTTTAAAATCTTAATGTCAACATGATTATTTTCCAAATATACTGATAGAAAAGTTTGAGTGAAATCATAATGAAAAGTAATTTCATTCTTTATGTTTAAATTGATGGTTTCAATGTAAATTTCATTTCCTTATTGATCCTTAAAAGAATCAAGTTAGACATATGTCCAAATGAACTAATTTCCTATGACTGTCAGGTAAACATCTATTGGGAATTGTACTTACCACTATCAAAGCTCAATATATAGCCTTTTTGAAAATGAAATCGGTTACCCAATCAAAGCATCACTCCCCATAATTCAATGGTTAGTCAGACAAATGTCACCTTCCAGAAAACAATATATAAACAGATGTCTTTCTTGGCCAATTCAGAAACTAATAGTTGTCTCCATGGAAATGTATTATTATCATCAAAACAATCCATGCATCATGAAGGAATTTTAGTCTCTAAGATAGATCTCAGTCCAACTACAAAAGATGAGCATCCCACTAATTCATTCTCTAGCATAACATGTGTATGTTTGTGTATCACCCAGGGTCTGTGCCATCCAACCTGATTCTGTCCTCTTAATCATCATTTCAGGTTTTTCTTTCCATCATACCGTTAAGATGTACTTTACCTGAGTGATATTACTATTCTTATAGTTATCTTTCTTTTCAAAGAAAGTGCTTTAGTCAACAGGAAATCTAATGGAGAAAATGTTACTGTTTTATTCGCTAAGTCATGTCCAACTCCTTTGAGACTCAATGGACTATATCCTACCAGGCTCCTCTGTCCACGGGATTTCCCAGGCAAGAATACTGGAGTAGATTGCTATTTCCTTCTCTAGGGGATCTTCAAAGACCCAGGGATTGAATCCACGTCTACTGCATTGCAGGCAGATTCTTTACCACTGAGTCACAAAGATCAGGCACTAGACAATACTTTAGTGAACTGGATATTCTTTAAGTAATATCAATTGTTGCACCTTAAATTTCTGTCATCTGGTCCTGAAATGATTCTGGCAGGTTTCTCTTTGTGAACTGTAGCAAACCACCATGGTATAGTTCTAAATATGTTTTTGGAGTTGCTAATCCTCTCATTCAACCCTAATGAAATGGAATTAAAGCAAACAAACAAAAAATAAACAAACAAACAACTGAAACAATATGGGATTCCAGGGGCCTCAGTGATGAAAAATCTGCCTACAGTGCAGGAGACTCCAGTTTGATCATTGGGTCAGGAAGATTTCCTGGAGAAGGAAATGCCAACCTATTCCAGTATTCTTGCATGGAGAATCCCATGGACAGAGTATCCTGGTGGGCTACAGTCCATGAGATCACAAAAGAGTCAGACATGACTAGCAGCTAAACAACATTAACAACAAAATTAACTTTAAATAGCAAAGAAAGCCAATGTATTGTCCCAGTTCAGAAGAATGTAAGATCCTTATGGCATTCTCCTATTGACAATAAATCAGTTTTCCCAAATACCTGCAGCCTTCATTGTATAATTATAAGGACTGTCCTCAATTTCTTTCACCACAGGGAAGGTGCTCTCTCTGTATAGGATTGGATAGGAGATAATCAGAAACTGGGAAAATCATAGGAGGTATTTTCTTCCCCCACAGGAAGAAACAAATAAGAATCCTTCAAGTATTTATTTAGTGGTTTACTAAATTAAGATTTAAACTTCTTCATTCTTTTTTATTTTTATTAGAAATTCTGAGAAAATAAACATTAACACTTTTATTATCTGAAACTTGTTATATTGTTTGTAGTCTCTAAATATATTTGGAGATTATTATAATTTTAAAAGCAATTTTTGAAAGTATACTTAAAAAACAACATACTCCTTCTATGTTCCAAAATTTTTGATCAAAATAAGAAGCCCAATTTACCCCTTACCAGCACTTTAATATGATTTCTAAAATGCAAATCTAACTCCAATTGAGAAAACCAGCTGTGAAAATGCGTTGTGTTGACAGACACTGTGATTTCAGGAATGTAATTTAGCGCTGTTCAGTTTTAGTGACCTCTTAAAGACTAAAATAAAATAATTGTTCATTGTGGCCTGAATCCTTTCAGCTGCTTATGCTCTGATAGTTTACAATGCAAACACTTTAAAACAAAGAAAGACAGTGGGAATACAAGGTGAAAAAAAATAATTATATGATATATTGCCATAAACGACTTAATAATTTGCCAATAGGAAGAAATATTCAAGTCAATTTTTTCCCATATTACATATTCTCATTATTGCATAAAAGTTTATTTTACTTACAAGTTCAGTTATTAAGGCTGATAGAAAAATTGCCCATGTATCTTTGTTAAAGAGACTGTAGAGTGTAAGGCATAAGAGTTGGGATCCTGAGTAAACCTATTAGGTTCAGTTTCTGGCTGTTATCACTTGTCAGGTTGATCATCCTTGGTCAGATAAGGAGTTATGTAATTTATTTTTGCTTTAATTTTTTTTCATCTGTAATAAATCATATGATTTTTGCTATCATTATATCAGTAACTTTTGTAAAACTCTTAGTTCTTTTTTTCCAGACACAAAATATGCACTCAATATATATTATTGAATTTTTTTTTAATATTTTGAATCAAGAAATCAGATTCTAAAAACACAGTGTATGAATTTAATAAGCTAACCTTCCCTGCCTAATTTTAAGAATTTCAAATGATAAGAGTTACTTACTCATGTTAGCTGAGTTTTACTTAAAAAGATGATACTATTGTTTTGAAGTCATATTGGTATTTGTATATTGTATGCTAGTGGTAAGGGTCTCACCTTATAGGTGGGAGTATCAGGAAAAATATCAAAGATAATTTTTTTAAAAAACTGAGTTTTTAAAACTGGTAACATTATTTCTTATAACATTAAGTTCTATCAGTACATTCATTTCATGTCTCTTCCTGTCATAAGCATCTACAGTTTTTCTCTCCTGTGACTCACACTGTTAGTTCAGTGCCAGATAAAAGTCACAGTTTTGGTTTATCACTTGAAAAAACACTGAGATGGAAAAAGAAGTGTCGCATGAGATTACTGCCTTTTACCTCATGCCAAGAAGATAAAGGCTTGCATATTTTCAAATTAGCATAGATTTGGGGACTGTATTTTTAGAACACAAGTGGTGAAAGAGCCAGTTAAAAATGCTGTAAACTCACGTGCTTGCATAGTTTCATAAACTGAAAGAGTTTACTCTTAACCAAAAGCAAATAGGAACAGAGCACTATTTCTCCATTTAAAAATATCTCTTGAATTAAATTGGCCATTTTTCAACAATTGGGAAATAGTGAGAAATAATAGAAAATAAGAGACAACTTACAGGGAGGGGGAAAAACAATTTGAATAGGAGTGAAATTCTACTCTGAAACCATGGGGTTAAGACAGTGAAGTTGATATTTCAAATGCAGAAATAAAAGAAGTACTCTAAATGAATTACTAAAGAAAAATAGTTTGGCAGCTTTTTAAAAACAAAACAAAAAACCTAAAGTAAACATACTCTTCCCATGTAGCCTGGCAATTGCACTCTTTAGGTATTTATTTCAGAAAAATAAAAACTTATTTCCATACACACACACACACACACACACACACACAAACTTTACAGAGTTGTTCAGTTGTTCATAGAAATTTTGCCTGACAGTCAGCAACCATATTTTTTCCTCAATAGATGAACAGGTAAAATGTGATACATACATGGCACAATATACAAGTTGGCAATAAAAAGAAATGAAATATTGATATACCTAACAACTTGGATGCTTCTCTAGGGCAGTCAATTGATAGGGAAAATAATCCCAAAAGATCACAGGTTATATTATTCAATTTACAGAACATTTCAAAATGACAAGATTGTAGAGATGGGAAATAAATTAGTGTTTGCTTGGGTACAGATACTCGAGAGAAGTAGGGAAGGTATGACTATAAGGGTATCACAGAGAAATCTTTATGGTAATGGAATAACTTTCATTTTAATTGCAATGGGGGCAAAACAAATTTCCATACATGATAAAATTGCATAAATCTACATTCACACACATACATAAATTTTGGGGACCTAACAAAAATAATTTTAGTTAATTATTCATTTGATGATTTTTTGAGGTTAAGTAATGATTTCTTTTTTAAAACTGCAAAATAAATAGTTTATAAACATGCTTTATGCATTTTTGAAAATTGTGTTATGAGAAGCTTGCTCAGATAATAGGCAGAAGCATCCTGGAAATTCATGGTTAAACTATTTCACATGTGAGGGATTATTTTTTGCAAAATTTTTGAAAATTTGAAGAATATTTTAATAAAAAAAACATTGGAAGATTTTAGTCTAAGTGCCTATATTTGGGCCTCCCGGGTGGTGTTAGTAGTAAAGAACTTGCCTGCTGATGTAGGAGATGTGAGAGGTGTGGATTCAGTCCCTGGTCAAAAAGATCCCCTGGAAAGAGGGCATGACAACCCATTCCAGTACTCTTCTAGAAAACTCCATGGATACAGGATCCTAGCCGGCTATAACCCATAGGGTCACAAAGAGTCAGATATGACTGAAATGACTTAGTATGCATGCACATGCCTTATTTGTACTAAACAAATTGAATTAACAATAATTTGGCCATCTGATGTGAAGAACTGACTCATTTGAAAAGACTCTGATGCTGGGAAAGATTGAAGGCAGGAGGAGAAGAGGATGACAAAGGATGAGATGGTTGGATGGCATCACTACTGTATGAACATGAGTTTGAGTAAGCTCCAGAAGTTGGGGATGGATAGGGAAGCCTGGCGTGCTGCAGTCCATGGGGTAGCAAAGAGTTGGACATGACTGAAAGACTGAACTGAACTGGTTTAATAATATTAATGAAATTGATTCTACATTCTAAATATTTCTTAAAAAAACAATAATTTAAAATTAATCTGCAAACAGTGAGAGTTTTACTTCTTCTTTTCCAATCTGGATTCCTTTTATTTCTTTTTCTGCTCTGATTGCTGTGGCCAAAACTTCCAGAACTATGTTGAATAGTAGTGGTGAAAGTGGGCACCCTTGTCTTGTTCCTGACTTTAGGGGAAATGCTTTCAATTTTTCACCATTGAGGAGAATGTTTGCTGTGGGTTTGTCATATATAGCTTTTATTATGTTGAGGTATGTTCCTTCTATTCCTGCTTTCTGGAGAATTTTTATCATAAATGGATGTAGAATTTTGTCGAAGGCCTTCTCTGCATCTATTGAGATAATCATATAGTTTTTATTTCTCAATTGGTTAATGTGGTGAATTACATTGATTGATTTGTGGATATTGAAGAATACTTGTGTCCTTGGTATAAAGCCCACTTGGTCATGGTGTATGATCTTTTTAATGTGTTGTTGGATTCTGATTGCTAAAATTTTGTTAAGGATTTTTGCATCTATGTTCATCAGTGATATTGGCCTGTAGTTTTCTTTTTTTGTGGCATCTTTGTCAGGTTTTGGTATTAGGGTGATGGTGGCCTCATAGAATGAGTTTGGAAGTT
>SJXQ01003245.1:67110-85907 GCA_006408695.1 Aepyceros melampus
GGGATAATCCAGAGAGATGGTGGGGGGCGGGAGGGGGGCAGGGGGGTTGGGATTGGGAATTCACTCGTGGCTGTACACTCGTGGCAGTACACTCGTGGCTGATTCATGTCAATGTATAGCAAAACGAATACAGTATTGTAAAGCAAAACAAACTGAAAAATAAAAATTAATTAGAAAATTAAAAAAAATCAATCTTTAAAAGTACTAAGCTGAGTTATTTATTTATTCAATAGTTGAGTCACTCTCTATTGTTTTAGTTACCTGTAGCAGAGAGGTGACTAAAATATAGATTATTTTCCTCTCAAACATCTCATATATCTGCAGGCTACAATAGAAAATCTAAAATATATTTGATGAATAATAAGAGTTTAAAAAATGTTACTTTTAAAATATTAAAAGATTAAGTGAAAACTTCTTGCTCTTTGGATCACTGACTTCCTTTGGCTTCTATGAAATTATTCATGCCTAGTTTTCCACTGCCCTCTTTTTCTTAGACTTCTCCAAGAATTATCCTATCCTCCTTTTCTTTCCACTCTTCCACAGAAACCCTCTGGGAAAGGTACTACACTATTTTGGTTTTTGTCATAAGCCCCATGCTGATGACTCTCAAATATATGTTACACATTACAACTTTTTCTGGAGTTTTAGTTGGCTAAATTCAATTTATATTTGAGTTACCTGGAAGCATTGTAAGCACATGCAATTAAATCAAAATTTAATTTTCCCCTGCCTTTTCCCACAGTCCAAATATGCTCCTTTTATAGCATTTCCCATGCTGTGAATAATATTACAAGCCACCTTGGTGTCTAAGCCAGAAACTCTGAAATTCTCTTCTCCCCTCTTTCCCTCATCCCCAAAGCCCTTGCATGCTAAATATTTGAGATTTATGTACTCTTGAACCATCTTTCTTGAAATGTTTTCTTTATCTCCTTCTTTATTGCTATTGCTAAACAGTCTTCTCACCATAGATTTTCTTAAAAAACAACAACAACAAAAAAAAAACTTCTAATTGGTTTCAATACTTACTAATTTATTATTCATATTACTTTAGACTTTCTTACTGTATTTGTAAGAAACTCACTGTCCTCATATATATTGCTTCAATGACTCCCCAGCTCCTGATGTAATGGTTTTTTAGTCTATGTAGGATCTGGCTTCTGTCTTCTTCCCTATTGTTTCTTCAATGAATAATTCCTCATTTTATATCTTATGATTTAACCATAGTACTTTAAAAAATTGCTTGAATGGATTATACTCTCTCTGGTTTCTGTGTAAGTAATATAGCCTTATCTTACCTTTTCAACAATCATTTGAAGAAAT
Source organism: Aepyceros melampus (assembly GCA_006408695.1). NCBI lineage: Eukaryota > Metazoa > Chordata > Mammalia > Artiodactyla > Bovidae > Aepyceros > Aepyceros melampus. The sequence continues at coordinate 68,431 of SJXQ01003245.1, forward strand.
TTCACCTATCATTCAGTTATCAGTTAAAACATGGCTTTCTCTAGGAAAATTGTCATGCATCCTTGTTTAGTTATTTGCTCCTTATATTTGTGTCCAGTATTTCTTATTTATTTTTCTTCTGATGTCATTTTTATTTAAGATTATTTGCCTATACTCTTAGATATTTAAGAATATTGGCCCACATTGAGGATTATGGCAACAATAATTACAATAATAATAGTAAGATCTGATAACTTGGAGAGTCTTTATATGTGTAAAATATTATGGAAAGCCATTTGTTACTTCATTTCATATGTTGTACTTTGATTAAAAGCATATATGCAGATAATTTCAAATTTGAATAGTTATATTGGGTCCTCTGATTTTGTCTGCATTTCCTCTTCCCTAGTGTAACTAATTTACTCCTTAGTTGCTTACATGTATTTATCTTCATTTTAAAGAAATTTATGACTATTCTTATACTGCTGCTTCTTGATTTTTCAGTGTTTAGCTTTAGACATGAAATTAACACTAGAATATAAAAATGTATCTCTATCTTCTACCTCTATTACATAGAGAAAACTTTCCATCCTCTTCAATTCCTGATATAATTATATTGCCTTTATTGTTTCCATTAATGTCCTGTGAATGCTACTTGTAGGTGATTTATATAAAACATAACTTTTGCTGGAAATAAAATTCATATTTTTCACTTTTCAAAAAATCATCACTAACATTACTGAAAACTGCATACACCTTTATTGGCTGCAATATGCTCAGGTACATAAGATAATAAATTAAAAAATATTTGTGGTGTATAAACTCTTTTGATCTATATATTACACTTTTCAATTCTGGAAAATATTATTGAATTATTCCTTTGATAATTTCTTGCTCTAAGATTCTTCTCCAATCTTTTAATTTTTTAATCTCTCTATTTTACAGTATATTTCCTCAAATTCTCAAGTTTATCCAAATTTTCTTGTTGTTGTTGACTATAGAGTTTTAATATACAAAACCAATTCTGTCCTTTGAATAATCATTTTTATAATTCTCAGTTTGATTTCATCTGCATCATTTTTCTTTTATCATATTAATTACAGTTTTAATTTTTTGTTCCTGCACAAACCTGTCTTTCCTCCCTATGACAGCTTTTCTATATACTTTATGATAAAATCTTTGATCAAAAGTATGGTGATCTTTGATTTTCTGATCATGTTTCATGATACATTGCTGAGAATCTCGTTGAAAACTCTCATGGAATTGGTTATCTGTGCTGTTCACTGACAATAGATTCATTTTCTTTCTTTTTTTAAAATTTTTTTTATTTAATATCACATGCAATAGAGAAGAACCATTCATTCTCCTTTTAGAAGACTACAGTTCTGACTAAGGATCTTGGAAACTCAAAGGGAAGAATATTAAAAATCTCAATATTTAGAAGTGTGTATTCACTTCAGTTCAGTTAGGTTCAGTCACTCAGTCGTGACTGACTCTTTGCGACCCCATGAACTGCAGTACACCAGGCCTCCCTATCCATCACCAACTCCCAGAGTTTACCCAAACTCATATCCACTGAGTCGGTGATGTCATTCAACCACATCATCCTGTGTCGTCCCCTTCTCCTCCTGACCTTAATCTTTCCCAGCATCAAGGTCTTTTCAAATGAACCAGTTCTTCACATCAGGTAGCCAAATTATTGGAGCTTTAGCTTCAACATCAGTCCTTGCAAAGAACACTCAGAACTGATCTCCTTTAGGATGGACTTGGTGGATCTCCTTTCAGCCCAAGAACTCTCAAGAGTCTTCTCCAACACCACAGTTCAAAAGCATCAATTCTTCAGTGCTCAGCTTTCTTTATAGTCCAATCTCACATTCATACATGACTACTGGAAAAACCGTAGCCTTGACTAGATGGACCTTTGTTGACACAGTAATGTCTTTGCTATTAAATATGCTGTCTGCTGCTAAGTTGCTACAGTCGTGTCCGACTCTGTGTGACCCCATAAATGGCAGCCTGCCAGGCTCCAGCATCCCTGGGATTCTCCAGGCAAGAACACTGGAGTGGGTTGCCATTAATATGCTGTCTAGGTTGGTCTCATAACTTTTCTTCCAAGGAGTAAATGGCTTTTAATTTCATGGCTGTACTCACCATCTGCAGTGATGTCGGAGCCCAAAAAATCATGTCAGCCACTGATTCCACTGTTTCTCTATTTATTTGCCATGAAGGGATGGGACTGGATGCCATGATTTTAATTTTCTGAATGTTGAGCTTTAAGCCAACTTTTTCACTCTCTTCTTTCACTTTCATCAAGAGGCTCTTTAGTTCTCCTTTGCTTTCTGCCATAAGGGTGGTGTCATCTGCATATCTGAAGTTATTGGTATTTCTCCCAGCAATCTTGATTCCAGCTTGTGCTTCCTCCAGCCCCACGTTTCTCATGGTGCACTCTGCATATAAGTTAAATAGCAGGGTGACAGTATACAGCCTTGACATACTCCTTTTCCTATTTGGAATCAGTCTATTATTCCATGTCCAATTCTAACTGTCACTTCCTGATCTGCATAAAGGTTTCTCAAGACCTGTATATTCACTCAATACAGGTTTCTCAAGATCTGTATATTCTCTTAGTCTCCCTATTTTCCATACATTTCTTCTGCCACCCACTAACCTCAGAGTTCCCAGGTCCAGAAATCCCTAATTTTACCTCTAGTGCTTCCCTTTCCTGATATTACAATGAATAAAGGAAGTGAGAAATTTGGTAGTAAATAAAATATTTCATGTGTATCCCCTATATTTTAATTCCAATTCACATCCACCAGCAGAGCTCTGAAAATATTTAAGCTTTTCAAGGGAACTCTATTGAGTATATGTTGTTTTTCCCTTTACTTTTAACTGTATAGCTGATAGATATGATTCATGATTTTGAATCAGTTAAAACTCACTCTCTCCCCTTCCAATTTTTTGAAACTTTGCTATGCTTTCCAAATTTTCAGTTTCCAAAGCTCTCATCATTGTGCTTTCCAGATTTTGCTTTCAACTTGCCTTTTTTTTTTTACCTCAGTTTGAGAAATAATGAAATAAAATATGAAGGTTCAACTTGTAATTTTATGACTTTAATCTCATTTATATTTCATAATAACCCTATGAAATTGCTACTATTTCCTTTCCCCTTTACATGTGAATAAAAATCCTTCATTTTCCTAAGGTCGCAAAGCTAATAGTGGGAAATTCAAGGCAAAATAAGTAATTGAATTTGCAGTTGTTCATCTTACCATTTATCAAAGGAATGAAAAATATATTCCTCTATCTTTGATCATAAAAAGCATCCCTACTTTATCTGGACACTCTTGCCAATACAGAGGGTTCAACTTGTCTTTCCAGCTACTACTACTGATAAAGGTTAGCAGTCAAGAGGAAAGCTATTTGCCATCTGTGATGATCACTTAGAATCAAAAGAGAAAAAAATAATGGCTAAAATTCATTGGACGTCTATTGTGCCAGATAATTTGCATATAATTTGAAATTTTCAAAACAATTCTGCAACATTTTCCTTCTCCATTCGTGAATGAGGAAACTTTTAAAGAAAGGTTGAATAGCTCATGATAACTTTGATTCATATAAATCTACAGTTTGTGATATAGCAATTAGTTATCAGGTTCTAGAGTCAAATAAAACTGTCTGAATCACATCCTGCCATTTACCATCTGATCTAGCTCTGATTCCGTTCTATCCTTATGCCTTAGTGTTTTCAAATATAAAATGAGAATTATTCAATTGTGTAAGAAAATGATAGCTATTCTAAATAAATAGTCACCGTGTAATTTTTTTTCCATCTTATTCATTGATATATCACAAGCCTTAGGAATATTGTCTGACAAATTGTCCCATGTATGCATGCAAATGTGACTGTTTGTCTATATGTGCAATAAAAGTGTATAAGGTATGGACATACTATTTTAACACACTGTATTTAAATAATTACTATTACCCACAGAGATATATTTCTCTTTTCTGATATACAGGAACTGAGAAAGGGTAGTTTAAAAACTGTTAGGCTCTCAGAATAAGCATTCATGAATCTGAAATGCCATCTTTTAAATATTGTACCACATCCAAAGTTTCAGTCATTCTGTAAATGGTGATCAGTGAGTGAGGAAAGCATTAGCTTTATTGCTAGCCATATATTACAGGCAGGCAGGTGGCAAAGCACCTGCCACCAGAGCTTTCCAGCCTGTCCCCCTCACACTTGTGAGGCTTATAAAAATTAACCAAAGCACGAATGTTTCAGCAAAAATAAACTTCGACTCTATTTAAAGACACATTTAGCAACATGCTTCCAGGGATTTTTTTCAAATAATCATAACATAAATGTAAAATAAGATACTTGAACCTTGTCACATTTCATGATTAAATCCATTACAGCAATCTTGATGTGTAGGCTTTCATAAACATTTATTACCAAAAATACATGCAAACATATGTATGTATACACATATATACACACATGTAATCTATATACATACTTTTCCTTTGGAGTTACATAAGGAAAGCATTTATTTGGAAACATGGAGTTACTCTTTTTCCTCACTTTTTGACCTATACAGAAAACTATAGATTTGTCAATTCTATCTTCACCTGAAGACAATTCTATTCAAGAGTAAGTAATGACTGTGAAAGATTCAACAATCATAAAGGAAAAACACTGAGGTAGAGATGTCTTAAACTAGAGAGATGTGTTTTCTCTTCTAGAGACATATTGAATTATAGGAATAGAACAGAATAGAAGGAATTGACACAGGCATTTGAAGGCATTTGATCGTAGCTATTTTAAATAAGAAAGATGTCAGTTCTGGATCTTTCTGGATCCTGAAGGCTAAGCAAGTACAGACTATGAGATTGAGAATATTCTGCACTAAGTTTACAAAGAATGCAGTCAGCCTGAGAATCAGAGGTGGAGAAGGTTGATAACGTATAGAGACCTGGAGCTGGGAAATAAAAGTTACTGATTTCTCTTGAGATTCCTTAGCTTCTCCCAGATATATAATTTTCTGTTTCTCTAACAATAAAAGAATGGACTTTGAGGAAAGGCAACAAATAATGGGTAGCATACCAATTCCCTTCATAAGTAACTATGCACTATTGTTTTAATCTAAGAGTGGAGAAAACTGAGACTCGTTTCTTCCTTGACATTAAGTGGCAAATCATGATTTTAGTCTAGTTCTTTCTGTCTCTAAAATCTCTGCATCTCCATTATTGTTCTGCTTTTCAATCTCATAAATGCTTAGTTCAGTTCAGTTCAGTCGCTCAGTCATGTCCGACTCTGTAATTTTTGAATCACACTTGAAAGGTAAATTGTGGATCCTTTATATTATGTCTCAGTTCCAAGTTTGAGGAAAACTAACAAGATATCTTATTTTCTTGAAAATATGCTTTAATTGTAAATTATAAAAACATATTTTATATGTTAGAAACAAATGACATAAATACATTTATATGTGTGTATGTGTACAGATATATGTACATATATATAACTATTCTTTGTATCTAAGAGTTTGTTTTATATTTACTGTTTGTTTTTAGAGTCCATAAATACATGAGATCATGTGGTATTTGTCTTTCTCTGTCCTGACTTATTTCACTTCAATGGATGCCCGCAAAGTCCACAACAAATACCATTTGTTCATGTTGACTTGATCTTAAGAAAAACAAATATTTGTGCATGATTAATTGATATTCATTATATTGTTATTTAGTGTATGATCAAAAAAAGTCTGTTTACTTTTAGAACATTTGAGTACAACTCATCACATACATTTAACTGCAAATCAACACTGAGACTCATGTACTTCTGTAACTGATCAACTTACATTAATAAGCATGTGTTAGGTATATAGGGGAGGGTAGAGTTAATGTTTTCCAGACAAGAGAAAAAGTATTCTTAAGTGCTACAATGCTAAGAAGCTAAGATGATCTCTACCCCTAGGAACTCTGGCCAGCAGATACACCGGACCCCTAAAATTCCCATCAAAGCTCCCTAAATGCTTTTTATTCTTATTTACTTACATTCCTGCTTTTTAATCTTATGTCCTTTAATGATATTTCTGTTACTTTTTTATACTTCTAGCTTTAAACCTTTTATATTACATATGTCCAGTACAAGAGGATGGTAATATAATGACATAAAAATAGGTACCCTTAGATAAAATTTTTGGGACATACTAGGTTCTGTGAAGTAAAGGTCACCATGTAGATGGAGATTTACATAAGCACTTTCATCATCTATTTTCACTTGAATTTGCAAAGAAGAGTTTATGAAAAGAAGATGTTCCATCAACTTTACAGTAAAATGAAGAGAACATAGGCTACATTTTTTTGTAAGTTGAATTTTTAACCTAAAAAAAGGGCTTTAAAATTTTAAAGAATATGTAATTACTTACCCAGAGAAAACTGTGTTACAGTGTCATATCATATTTGAAACTCAAATTTATACATAGTGATTGTTTGAACTTAAGTTTAATTTAACCATTTAATCAATGTTGGTTTACTTATTTTATAAACTCATCCTGCTTCCAGAACAGGGATTTTTTTTTTTTTAGTTATGTTTATTCTCTCCAGTAATAGAACCAGCTCAGTTTAACTAGATTAAGTTTCTCTCTTATGTGTTATTTGAATGTCCCTTAAATTTAAGACACTTTTCTTATTCTTTAGGTTTTGATAATCAAAAAAATGTATTGTCTTTCTCATTAGCACCTTGAGAATTCAAATACATTCACTTAAAATTATTAGCAAATTATTTTCTCCTCCTTCTGTGTAAGGATATATCAATTCATTAATAGAAAACATTCTCCAGTATATCCCCAGGAGTGGGATTACTGATGGTAGCTCTATTTTTAGTTTTTTTTAAGGAACCACCATACTCTTTTCCATAGTGGCTATACCAATTTATATTCCTACTGAGAGTGCAGGAGGGTTCCTTTTTCTCCACACCCTCTCCAGCATTTATTGTTGTAAATATTTGATGGAACACTCTGACTTCTGTGATGTGATACGTTATTATAGTTTTGATTTTCATTTCTCTAATAATTAGTGATGTTGTATATCATTTCATGTCCTTTTTCACCATTGGTATGTCTTCTTTGTCAGAGAAAATCATAATTTGAAAAGATATATGCACTCCAATGTTCATTTCAGCACTGTTTACAAGAGCCAGCAGATGGAAACAACCTCAATATCAATTGACAGAGGAATGGATAAAGAAGATGTGGTGTATACATACATACATATATATATATATATATACACACACACATATACACAATGGAATATTACTCAGTCATTTGTGGTGAGATGGATGGACCTAGAGATTGTCATATTGAGTGAAGTAAGTCAGACAGAGAAAGATATCACATGTTTTTGCTTATATGCAGAATCTTAAAAAAAGTGTACAAATAAACTTACCTACAAAATAGAAATAGAGTTACAGATGCAGGAAACAAACATATTTATCAGAAGATAAGGGGTAAGGGGTAAATTGGGAGATTGGGATTGAGATATACACAGTACTGTGCATAAACTACTAACTAACAAGGACTTACTGTATAACACAGAGAACCTTACTCAGTACTCTGTAATGATGTATAGAGGAAGATAATCTAAAAAAGAGTGGATATATGCCCATGCATAACTGATTTACTTTACTGTACTGTAGAAACTAATGCAATATTGTAAATCAACAATACTCCAATATATTTTTCTTAATAAGAAAGTTCCATTGCTTGTGAAAGTTTGGAATTTCTGACTCTGCTCAACCAATATCTTGTAGGTAAATCTTTCTATCTTTCAGAATGAAATACACAATTAAAATTATTGAATGATTGAGATTAATTTTTCAGGTTCCCAGGCAGTCTAGAAGTGATTGGCATGTACAACCAGGCCAATTCCTTCATCAAGATCTCTAATTCCCATAACAATTTTAAACAAAATGTATACTCTAGGAAATGCTTATAATAAATAAATGCATACTTCTAAAATTATATAGTCTGAAACTTTAAAAAGAATAATTAGCATATTTGCATTGTTGCTAAGTCACTTCAGTCGTGTCTGACTCTGTGTGACCCCATTGATGGCAGCCCACCAGGCTCCCCTGTCCCTGGGATTCTCCAGGCAAGAATACTGCAGTGGGTTGCCATTTCCTCCTCCAATGCATGAAAGTGAAAAGTGAAACTGAAGTTGCTCAGTCGTGTCCGACTGTTAGCAACTCCATGAACTGCAGCCCAACAGGCTCCTATGTCCATGAGATTTTCCAGGCAAGAGTGCTGGAGTGGGGTGCCATTGCCTTCTCCAATATGATGTTATTAACTGCAATTTTAATCCAAATATGTGTATGCACATCTGCAATTAAATATGCAGTTTTTTCTAACTAAAATTCACTAGCTGAGCTGATCTGAACTCATTGTAACTATAAAAGTGAAAGTGTTATTTGAGCCATCATGTCTGACTCTGCAATCACATGGACTGTAGCAGAGGAACCAGAGATCAAATTGCCAACATCCACTGGATCATGGAAAAAGCAAGAGAGTTCCAGAAAAACATCTATTTCTGCTTTATTGACTATGCCATAGCCTTTGACTGTGTGGATCACAATAAACTGTGGAAAATTCTGAAAGAGATGGGAATACCAGACCACCTGACCTGCCTCTTGAGAAATCTGTATGCAGGTCAGGAAGCAACAGTTAGAACTGGACATGGAACACCAGACTGGTTCCAAATAGGAAAAGGAGTACGTCAAGGCTGTATATTGTCACCCTGCTTATTTAACTTCTATGCAGAGTACATCATGAGAAACGCTGGACTGGAAGAAACACAAGCTGGAATCAAGATTGCTGGGAGAAATATCAATAACCTCAGATATGCAGATGACACCACCCTTATGGCAGAAAGTGAAGAGNGTGAGAGTTGGACTATGAAGAAGGCTGAGCACCGAAGAATTGATGCTTTTGAACTGTGGTGTTGGAGAAGACTCTTGAGAGTCCCTTGGACTGCAAGGAGATCCAACCAGTCCATTCTGAAGGAGATCAACCCTGGGATTTCTTTGGAAGGAATGATGCTAAAACTGAAGCTCCAGTACTTTGGCCACCTCATGCGAAGAGTTGACTCATTGGAAAAGACCCTGATGCTGGGAGGGATTGGGGGCAGGAGGAGAAGGGGACGACCGAGGATGAGATGACTGGATGGCATCACGGACTCAATGGACGTGAGTCTGAGTGAACTCCGGGAGTTGGTGATGGACAGGGAGGCCTGGCATGCTGCGATTCATGGGGTCTCAAAGAGTCGGACACGACTGAGCGACTGAACTGAACTGTATTTCACCAGGGTCATCTGTACATGGAATTCTCCAGGCAAGAATATTGGAGTGGGTAACCATTCCCTTCTCCATGGAATCATCCCAACCTAGAGATAGAATCCAGGTCTCCAGAACTGCAGGCAGATTTTTTACCATCTGAGCCACCACAGAAACCCCCATTGTAAGTATAAGCCAAGTTTTATTTCTAATAGTTCAATGATTATCACTTTAACTAGTTACATGTAATATAAATATTAATATACTTTGTATATTTCCAATAATGTATTTATAAAATTAATTCTTTTTTATCCAAACAAGCAATTATTTCTACAATTATGAATTCTAATGCTTCCCTTGAATTGATTAAACAATAATGTTATTCAATATTTCATATTCTGTGACAACTTCAGTTGCTTAATATTGAGGATACACAGGTTAACATAAAAATATACATTTCTTCTCTATACAATGTGCATCTGAGTGACCATTCTTTCTTTGTCATTCAGCAGTTCAGTGATACATAATTCATTCTCTGTGTTCCATCAATTCCTATATAGATTTTCTATGGCTAGATTTATGATATGAGTTTAATGGCTTCTAGAAGCTAGTTTGCCAATGCATGGTTGTAGGGGTAGTTTCATGGGAATTTTATATTCCCTCACCGTCAACTCATATGTTAGAAAATACAGTCTCTACTAAGCTTGTTTCTTGACAAGTTGGGAGGCATGATATAGATAGAGATATAGATATAGAGTAGTAAACAAACTTATGCCAAAGAGACATTCCTTGGTCATTCTGGAAAATGGCTAAATGTATTAAAACTAATATATACATTAGGGAAGACCTCTGAGTTCTATATTAACTTATGATACTGCAAAGCAGTAATGTCCATGAGTACAAATAAACAACACAAAAATTCAGTCCACTTGAATGTATAAAATTTGCTTCTCTTTTATAATTTCACCTGAAGTTTCATATAACAATGGGTACAGTGGACCCAAGGTTTTATTATATTTTAATGATATTTATTTATAAATGTGCACATGTGCATATGGGTGCATGCGCCTGCTTGTGTGTGCTTTGTCGGCATATCCAGTAGCTGTAGTTCCAAGGATATAGAACCTGGATATGACTCACCCTATAGCTCTTAAATTTTCTCAAAAGTTATGTGGACACATTAGGGCTTCCCTAGTAGCTCAGCTGGTGAATAATCCCTCTGCAATGCAAGAAACCCAGTTAAATTTCTGATTGGGAATATCTCCTTGAGAAGGGATAGGCTACCCACTCCAGCTTCCTTGGGCTTTCCTGGTGATTCAAATGGTAAAGAAACCACCTGCAATGAGGGAGACCTGGTTTGACCTCTGGACTCAGAATATTTCTCTGGAGATGGGAACCCACTCCAATATTCTTGTCTGGAAAATTCCATGGACAGAAGAACCTGGCAGGCTATACAGTCCAATGGGCTGCAAAGAGTTGGACACAACTGAGTGACTTTCACAATATCATAATCTTAGGTGTTACATAATATTGCAAGCAAAATTTAATCAGTGTTATAGAGGTGGCTTAACAAAAATTATTTTGACTCAAATTGGACACTTTGTTCTCTACAAAATTCTTTTTCACAAGTAAAAATCCACCTGACCTTTGAGTATGTCTATAGGAGTTATGTCTTTTGCTTCCTTGTAATTTACAAACATTTCACTGATAAAACTCCAATTGATCACACACACTAGGTTACATACTTTCCTACAACAAGTTCCAAATACTGAATATAGACTATATAATCTTATAAAATATTTACAACATATGGTCTTTAGTCACTTGTCCCTAATCATCTACTTGAATTTATAAAGAATTTATAGGTTTGTCTTATTCAAGATTTTCCAAGTTATTAAAATAAGGATTTTTATTCTTCGATGTTAAATCTTGGGCTAGACCAAAATTCTATGAGTTTTCAGAAAGTTTCTTTTTGCTAAACTTCATTGGATACTCACATTAGTCAAAAATATTCTGAATATGTTGACAAAAGCAACTTTTAACTTAGCAAGGATAAAAAGATTTCATACCAATATTAATATTAAAATTATCACTAATTAACTGATAATCTTTTATTATTAAATAATCAAATAGATACTACTGGCTGAGTATTTCATTGTAAGCCAGGTTAAGCTCTTTATTATTAACCACTTTATATACATTATCTATTAACCACCCTGTCAGTCTTCTAAGCTAGACATATGATCTTTAAGTTAGCAAAGGATAAATTGAAACAGTCTAAATTGTTTGTCCAAGTCATATAGCTTGTAGGAATGAAAGATAAAGTTAGAAGCCAAGCAGTCAGGGCCTTTCCTTCTATCCAATTCATTTTCTCATTCAATAACATACATTATTGGCTTCAACATAACATGTCATGTTTTTGACATTGTCTGTGTTTCAAAACAGGCATTGTGGAAAGGACAATTAAGCCCACAATTAATTCAATTCTTAAAAAAAAAATCAAGGTATAGGCTTAATATTGATGTTAAAGTACATAAGGATAGAAGAACTGCCTGAACTTCTGGATGCTGCATCCTGCCTTACAAAGATCCTGAAACTGTTTTTTTTTTTTTTTTTTTTTATATCTGCCCTCCAGATCTCTTAGAGCGAATTACTTGATGCAAATTTTACTTATATGAGCAGATGTATTTTCTTCACATCCCAGGTGGCACAGTGGTAAAAATCTAGCTGCCAATGCAGGAGATACAAGCCACATAGTTTTGATCTCTGGATTGGGAAGATACCCTGGAGTAGGAAATAGCAACCCACTCCAGTATTCTTGCATGTAAAATTCCATGGACAAAAGAGCCTGGCTGCTACAGCCCATGGAGTCGCAGTCCATGACTGCCCAGCTGAGCATGCACTCATGCACTAGTCATTTCTCTCCTCCATATCATCCTTGTTGTGTGATCCTGCATCAGATGCCGGTGAGGAATTTCTCAACCACACACTGAGTTGGCGGCTAAGCCTCTTGTTTGCTAATTACGTTAACACAGATTAACTTGAAACAAAGATGTTGCTAGGAGAGACTAGTAGAATGGTAGGAGGGAAAACAGGATGACTGCATAGTGAATGGAGTGGGAGAGGCTATCTGTTTATGAGTAAGTGACATTTTCTTAGTATCTCTCCTCTTTGCTGAAGTGCTTTTCAATAATATAACTTTATTTTTGCTCTTACTACATTTTCTTTATGTTTTATAGATTAGTAGGTCAGTTGTAAAAATCCATCTGTCAATGCAGGAATCCTGGGTTCAATCCCTGGGTAAGGAAGATCCTCTGGAGAAAGAAAGGATAACCCACTCCAGTATTCTTGCCAGGAAAATTCAGTGGATAGAGGACCACGGTGGCTCTAGTCCATGTGATCACAAAGAGTCACACACAACTTAGTTGACTACACAACAACATTTTCTTTATAGTATCATTGGGTTTTCAATTTCCAAATTTATGAGTAATATTAAACTAATTACTAGGATTTATTAAACATTGCAAAAGACATGTCTCTGTAGTGCTTATGGCAACTGTGCTTATCAAGTTTTATCCATATCCAGTAACTCCAGATGGACCTAATTTTCCTATATTTTACTTTGAAGAATTTTAAAAGCAATTTTAGGTGGTGTTACATACAACGCTTTAAGTTTCCAGGTCCTGAAAGTAAACACACGTATAAAATTACATATTCTGAGTGTCAATTTTCATGCTGTCAAGTCCCGTCAGTTTTCAAAGTATCGCATGCGTTCTTTTCTAGTAAGAAATACACCGACACTAAAGTCATGTCAGACTCTCCAGAAAGATAAGAAAAAATACAAGATAATCCTGTTTTTGGCATAAAATGATAAATAGTCATGCTGAAAAGTGGGCAGTTACATCACATAAAAAGAAAATGACTAAAAGCTTTCCAAATAGCCATCTGACTCAAGCCAAGTAGGTGGTCAGCATGCTGGTTTGGCAGAATGCATAGCTGATTGCCAGAGTATTTTTGAACAAAGCAGCTATTCATTTCACCTGCAAAATTGGCAGTTCACTTTGACATTGCACATAATGAAAAACAAGTCACTGGCTATTTTTAGACCAAACTAATAAAGAGGGACTATAAGGAAAATAATAGCACCTTTTCTTCTTTAAAGAGAACATCTTAACGGATGTTTCTATGTGACTTTTTAAAAAATTATTCATTATGTGATTTTTAAATTTAAATTACATTAGGTAAATAGGATGTAGCTTCCTGTGGTATTATTATGACCATTTTGAGATATGGTGAAGTTTTACAAATAGAATAAATTATGTCTTTTCCAAATGTATTTATATTAGTTTGTATGTATATGTACATGCAGCTAATATTGTTTCCACTTAAGTTAACCATTCTTATTTAACATTTATTATCAGTCTTACATAATATCCACACTTATTAGTAGAGAGAAGATAGAATGAAAAAGTGATATTTAAGATAACAACACAAAAATGTTTGTTTGTGAATAATTTAACACATTATAATGTACACATAATATATATGTGTATATATATGAAAGGTATGGATGTAAAACACTGCATAAACACTGAAACAATGCTTAAAACACATCTTAGCACTTTAACAAAAAAATTGTTGGTAATAAAACTGAATATATTCCAGGTAAGAATAATCACAATTTAAAACACAGACACAAAAATAATAACTGAGAGTACAAACAGCTCCTATTCCTATTTGGAATATGTGTGTATACGTAGTATGCATATATATGTAGATATATGTATAATTACCATTCATATTTTACTATGTATATATGTGACACATGAAATAAATATATATTAAATAAGAATTTTAATGTGTTAATGTACATAATACACATTGCTAATAGATACTGGAAAAAATAGCAAAAACTGTCATATTTAAAAAAGGCATCTGTAAAGTTTACATATAAGTGGGAAAGTGATTAACAATAATACAGATAAATTAGAAAATCACTATGTTTATATAAGTATGCATGTGTTTGTTTTTGCTGTTTCACTAAGAATTTTTGAGTTCTCTCAAACAGAAAATCCAAGGCAATATACCTATAATACATATAATTCGATATATATAAACACTTTCCTAAGGATATATTTCCTTGTATGTGTCTGTGTGAATTCTTATATTCCTTAGGTACATTTCACAGTAACATAAAGTCAAACATCTAAAATCCACTTATAAGTGTATTTAGTAAATGCTATTTATTCTAGTAAAAATATTCATATTAATTTAATCAATAATAGCAAAATATAAGATTCCTGTGCTCTAGCCTGAGAAAGTACAAATAATCTTCCATATGTAAAGCTTCAATTTTATAAAGTCAAGTATTTATTGCAAAAACAAATTAAGAAAGATAAGCACATTGCTTTTTAACTAGATGCATATCCTTATAGAGCAATTTTTAATACTCCCAGTGAAGATATCATCACTGCTGTATATATGAAAACTTTGGTATAATATAGAGTAAAATGAATGAAGTAACTTATCAAGGAATATGATAAGAATTAAAATTTTAGGCAAAATTTGCAATGACTCAATTGCATTGGTTTCCAAAAACTTTTATATTTTTTTCCCTTAAGTCTAGCCATTATCCTGAATAATCACTTCCCATATCACTAAAAATATTGATATTATCATACATGTTGGTATGGCTCAATGGTAAAGAATCTGTGTGCAATGAAAGAAATGCAGGAGACATGGGCTCTATCCCTGGGTCAGGAAGATTCCCCTGAGAAGGAAATGGCAACCCGCTCCAGGATTCTTGCCTAGGAAATCCCATGGACAGCGGAGACTGATGGGTTACAGTCATGAGGTTACAAAATAGTCAGACACAACTTAGCAACTAAACAACAACAATAGTTATTCTGATTTATGACATAGGTGGAGAAGGAAATGGCAACCCACTCCAGTGTTCTTGCCTGGAGAATCCCAGAGACGGGGGAGCCTGGTGGGCTGCCGTCTATGGGGTCACACAGAGTCAGACATGACTGAAGCGACTTAGCAGCATGACATAAGGAATACACACATGTGCATTTTTCCATGATATTTAAGATATATATATGCACCTCTTATATTATTTGATACACCTTGATTGCTCTTAATTTGCTACACTGATTGATTATTCTATAGCTGTTACTTATTTTTCAAGGTATCTAAAAGGAATCAGTGGCCTTCGACAAAAGTCCTTGATAAGAATAAAACTACACTTCAAAGGAATATGCTTTGTCACACATACTAGACCTATTAGTACTCTTTATTAATGCCAAAAAAAAAGTGATGAGTTAAAACATGGCTTTTACAATGATATCTCTGATTTATACTAGGAACTGTTGGGATACAATGTGACCCCACTTTAGTAGTGATGATTGTCAAAGAAGTGTTATTGATTCATGTCTCAGCTGAAGCAGAAAAATCAATACCAGACAGCTCTAGGGGAGATGTTTCTAATGGTTTTACTGTTTTAGAGTCACCTGGGAGATGCCTTTCAAAGATGATCAACATGGCCAAACAAGATCAGTACGTCTATATTGTGAACCAAGGCTAAGGGCCTCAAAATTCTATTTGTAAGAAATCCATCTTGGTTCATTATCCCTAAGAGGAATAAGCATTGTGCAAATCATGTGTATGTGTATAAGTAGATTGTCTTTGAAAGACTCTTATTGTTTTTATAATTTATCAGAAAATTATAAATTGTATACATTTCAAATATTGTTTCATTTATAATTTAACCAGAATTTCTCCTGTCAATAAAGCAGAACATTGTAAGCAATTAAATTTTGCACAAATTACAATTTATTCACTTTTTCCAACAATCAGCTCTAATTTTTTGCATACCTTTATAATTTTCCCAAATGACAAATGGTGATCAAATAATTTTGCTAAAGTTCCTGTCTGCAGAGTTCCAAACTTGAATTGTAATGTAGAGTATTTGGCAGAATGTATAGAAAAGCAATTTGTGACTTAAAAGCACTGCCAGAACACTGATTTTTGCAACAGAATTGATATTACTCTAATAATGGTTTGAAATACTTTCAAAGAAATACTACACAATCTGGCTATTATCTTGGAAACTCTTTTGAAAAAATAGAAACAAATGTTTCACAGAATTTTCCCTCAACTAATTAGGATGGAGAAAACTTTGATGACATGTTAGATAATCTAGCACGTTTTAAAACACTTTACAGATTATTTTACATACAAATATATTTCAGGTCAAAGATATCCTTTTTTATGAATGTTTTCCTTAAAATTGTTCCAAGGCATGTTACATGTTCTGTGGGAAAAAAATTAAAAGGAAGGGGAGGAAAAAGTTTCGTTAGTTTGTAGTATCTGAATGTCTAGTAGCATAAACACAATTCAAAATAGCTAAACAGAGATGGGAATATATTGACTTGTGCAATTGAAAAAGCCAAGGGATTTTTGGATATAGGGAATCAAAGGATATTATGAATGTCCCTCTCTGTTTTCCTGATTTTCATTTTTTCTGGCATAATCTAACAAGATATCTCCATGTGAAGACAATTTTGCCCGCTATTTAACATCCAGATAGCCTATGCTTATAAGTTTACATAAAACCTTAGTGAAAAAAGCATCATCCTCTCTCTCTGTCCTAGGTTTTATTTTGATCTCTGGGAAAAAACTGTATTTGCTTGCATCATGTAGTATTGCCTAGCCTGTGTCTTGCAGCTCATCTGTGGTGGGAGAAACTACTCTATGTATTTAACAATCATTAATAGAAGGGAAAAGAAATTAGACACAAGATTAAAAAAAATCCAATTCATCTAGAATCAGAATGTAGCACATTCCATTTTACCAGAATACTTTCAACCCAAGTAAAGCTTTTAGTTCAGTTCAGTCGCGCAGTCGTGTCTGACTCTTTGCGACCCCATGAATTGCAGCACGCCAGGCCTCCCTGTCCATCACCAACTCCCGGAGTTCACTCAGACTCACGTCCATTGAGTCTGTGATGCCATCCAGCCATCTCATCCTCGGTCGTCCCCTTCTCCTTCTGCCCCCAATCCCTCCCAGCATCAGGGTCTTTTTCAATGAGTCAACTCTTCGCATGAGGTGCCCAAAGTACTGGAGCTTCAGTTTTAGCATCATTCCTTCCAAAGAA
>SJXQ01003245.1:87343-123684 GCA_006408695.1 Aepyceros melampus
CTGTATGCAGGTCAGGAAGCAACAGTTAGAACTGGACATGGAACAACAGACTGGTTCCAAATAGGAAAAGGAGTACGTCAAGGCTGTATATTGTCACCCTGCTTATTTAACTTATATGCAGAGTACATCATGAGAAATGCTGGACTGGAAGAAACACAAGCTGGAATCAAGATTGCTGGGAGAAATATCAATAATCTCAGATATGCAGATGACACCACCCTTATGGCAGAAAGTGAGGAGGAGCTAAAAAGCCTCTTGTTGAAAGTGAAAGAGGAGAGTGGAAAAGTTGGCTTGAAGCTCAACATTCAGAAAGTAAAGCTTTACCACTCAACTAATCCCTCTCAGAATTGCTTTGCCTTTGACTTCTGTCTTCTTACCATGATGAAACTTAAGATACCCGTGCATATTTTTTCTATCAATCATTCTCTCCCATTGGTAGTTGATTTATGCTTCTTTCACTGTTCTTTTGTTTATTTTATCCCTATATTTTTGTTTGTCCTTTGTGTACTTTTGTTTTACCATTTATACTTAGCTGATTACTTATCAACACATCTGTATTTCAACTCAGTTTTTAAATTCTTGTGTTTGCTAATCTCATAATAACCTGAAACTTAAACATAAAGACTTTATAAAGAAAATACTTGGTTGTATTTTCCAGAATCCTGGCAAAATCCAAAGCTTATTAATTTGAATATAAATGCAATCTCTTTTAGGAAAAATAATATGAAATTTATTTTTCTATCTCCATTTCTAGCAAAATGGTAAACCCTTATTAAATAAATGGCAGCTGTACTAAGATTTTGGTCAGCATTGTTTTTAAAAATATGTAGCTCCAGTATTCTTGTCTGGGAAATCCCAAGGACAGAGGAACCCAGCAGGTTATGGCCCACAGGATTACAAAAGAATCAAACAAGGCTTATTGACTAAACAGCAACAACAGCTTAAATAAAAAGCAAATCACAAAAGAACAAACAAGAATCAAAGACTCATGTAATTGTAAAATGAAAAAGGATGCCCATTTCAGTTATTGGTGAATCAAGGATATAAATGTATTTTAGTATGCTTCTGGTCAGAGTCAAATTTTTTCTTCCTAACAGCACAAAGCAATTGTCAACAAAAGGGACAGGGAAACAGCCATTTCTTTCCCCTAGAAGGTAGTTATAGAGCTGAACAAAATTGCAAGCCCATCAGCACCATTAAAAATAAAAATAAGGAAAAAATAAATATAAATAAATAGCACTCTGGAAATTGGTCAAGACACAACAAGTTAAGGAGACTCTTAAGTCTGAAAAATTGCTGAAATTCCAGCAAGAATGATTTGCAAGTGTGAAGTCCTGCACTGGGGCTCCTCCTATCTCTCCCACAATAATCTTTACCCAAAATCAGTCTACGGTTTGATTGACAGGGATGTTCTCCCAGGTTGAGGCAGGTTGTGAGGACAGGAAGCCAGTATCATTTTTTCTGTGGTGGAAGGAGACTTTCTATTTGGATTACTAGGCAGTGCTCATGCCCAATGATATTGCCCATGAAAGTAAATAGGGAAGGACTAAAGTCTTGAATTTACTAGCCTGAGATTATGGTCATAGTTGAAACAACACATTCCTAGCTGAGGCTGTGAGGCTACAAAGGAGAGGTCAGAGGAAGCCAAGCCCTTACAGATCCTTAATTTTGAAAGTGCTTCCCACCCTGGCAGCTGATGATGATTGGCTTTACTGACTCTTGACTTTTTGCATAAAATGTACAACTCTATCTGATCACTGACTGATAATTAAGACATGTAGACACAGAGGGAAACATTAGCAAAGAAGTTAGGCTTAAATATTTTAAAAAAGAATATGCAAAGTAAAGAGCTGAGATATCAGTGCCTGCACACTGCTGTTATAATCTATAATAATTAAAACAATTTAGATAGAGCTATCAACTGATGCTGCAGAATGGAAGTCTCAGTAATTAGTCTATACCTACATGAAAATTTTTATATGACAGAAGAAGCAATGCAAATCAGTAGGGAAAATATATTGTAGTAAAATGTGCTAGGATATTTTAATGTCCACATAGAAATATATAAAGTTGAATCTCCTGTCCAAAGTCATTTCCAGGTGGCTTAAAAATTTAAAACTAAGAAGTCAAACTTTAACAGGAAAAAAATTATATTTTTAAAACCTTGTGATACAAAAACATCTCAAGCAAAAATTTTTAGCTTTATAATTCTACTACACTAAATTTAGTAGCCTCTTGAAAACAAATGTTGTGGTACATGAAAGCAAATAATGGTTATTAGATAGATATGAATATGGTCATACATACAAAAACACATTTAAAATATGTACACTCACAAGTATTCTCTGAAAATCAAACAAACACATTAAAAATAGCAACAGAAAGAAAAGAAATAAATGGCTCATAGAGAACAAAATAGGGAAATTCACATATAAAACAGTCCTGTTTCACAGAAAAGTATTCAAGTGCAAACCAAAAGCCTGGAGAAGGAAATGGCATCCCACTCCAGTAGTCTTGATTGGAGAATCCCATGGACAGAGTAGCCTGGTTGACTATAGTCCTTGGGGACACAGAGAGTCAGACGTGACTGAATGACTAACACAAACCAAAGGCAAAATGAGATGCAACAACCCTCATCATTTTGCATAAATTTACAAAGCTTACCAACACCAAAAACTGGCCAGAATATGGATCAATGGAAACCTTATGCACGCTTGTGAAGATATAAATTGGTATAAACAATGTTGACATTAACTTGGCATTATCTCTAAAATTTGAAGATACACATACTATTTTATCTTGTAAGCTTATTCACTGGCATTTTTATGATATTAAAAAAACCCTAAAAACAGCTCAATAAAGAAGTAAATACTTTCTATTCAGGCAAAAAAAATATATCTTATACTTTATAAACAAGTGAATGGCTATCCTACATACAGGAAAGCAGGATTGGGAGAAAATTCTCCTTGGTGTTTCCACACATCTTGTTAAAGTTCTGTTCCATACTGTCTTTTCAAGGAAGTTTACTGAGCAAACCACCTTGAACAATAGTGTCTTCCTTTCAGGCAGAGGGCAGGTTTGTTTACTGTCTAAGATAATAAAGAAGACACTAAATTAAACAGGTTTGCCAGCAACCTCCTTTAAAAGATCAGAGATTCCTAAGTCCTAGGTTCTGACTTGTGACACAGATTCATTGTGTGCATGGCATCCACCTGGACTTGACACAATGTGGTACCTGTGGGACGTGAGGGTAAGTTGAACTCATTATAGTATGAAAGTTCATGCTCCATGCTGTTCTGAAGTAACAGATTCCCTTGTCTCTACCTAGGATTCCCATATTTCCGTCAAGATCTTTAAAATTGTACCAGACGAGCTTGTCAGTTATAAGCAGGGTAAACATCTCAGATCATTCACAATTCCTGATGTATAGAAGGAGAAGACTGGTGGGAGAGAATGACATATACACAAAACTATATTTAAAACAGATAATTAACAGGGACATGTGAACTCAAAAGGGCTTTAGGAAGCATTACTATGAACAAAGCTAGTGGAGGTGATGGAATTCCAGTTAAGCTATTTCAAATCCTAAAATATGATGCTGTGAAAGTACCACAATCAATATGCCAGCAAATTTGGAAAACTCAGCAGTGGCCACAGGACTGAAAAAGGTCAGTTTTCATTCCAATTCCAAAGAAAGGCAATGCCAAAGAATGCTCAAATTACCATACAATTGCACTCATCTCACATGCTAGTAAAGTAATGTTCAAAATTCTCCAAGCCAGGCTTCAGCAATACATGAACCACAAACTTCCAGATGTTCAAGCTGGTTTTAGAAAAGGCAGAGGAACCAGAGATCAACTTATCAACATCCACTGGATCATCAAAAAAGCAAGTGAGTTCCAGAAAAACATCTATTTCTGCTTTCTTGACTATGCCAATTCTTTGACTGTGTGGATCACAATAAACTGTGGAAAATTCTGAAAGAGATGGGAATACCAGACCACCTGATCTGCCTCTTGATAAATCTGTATGCACTCAGGAAGCAACAGTTAGAATTGGACATGGAACAACAGATTTGTTCCAAATGGGGAAAGGAGCACACCAAGGCTGTATAATGTCACCCTGCTTATTTAACTTATATACAGAGTACATCATGTGAAATGCTAGGCTGGATGAAGCACAAGCTGGAATCAAGAATGCCGAGAGAAATATCAATAACCTCAGATATGCAGATGACATCACCCTTATGGCAGAAAGTGAAGAGGAACTAAAGAGCCTCTTGATGAAAGTGAAAGAGGAGAGTGAAAAAGTTGGCTTAAAGCCAACATTCAGAAAACGAAGATCATCACATTTGGTCCCATCACTTCATGGCAAATAGATGGGAAAACAGTGGTAACAGAGGCAGACTTTATTATTTTGGGCTCCAAAATCACTGCAGATGGTGATTGCAGCCATGAAATTAAAAGACATTTACAGCTTGGAAAGAAATTTATGATCAACCTAGACAACATATTAAAAAGCAGAGACATTACTTTTTCAACAAAGGTCCATCTAGTCAAGGCTATGGTTTTTCTAGTAGTCATGTATGGATATGAGAGTTGGACTATAAAGAAAGCTTAGTACTGAAGAATTGATGGTTTTGAACTATGGTGTTGGAGAAGACTCTGAGAGTCCCTTGGACTCGCAGGAGATCCAGTTAGTCCATCCTAAAGGAGATCAGTCCTGAATGTTCATTGGAAGGACTGATGTTGCAGCTGTAACTCCAATACTTTGGCCTCCTGATGTGAAGAGCTGACTCATTTGAAAAGACCCTGATTCTGGGAAAGATTGAGGGCGGGAAGAGAAGGGGACGACAGAAGATGAGATGGTTGGATGGCATTACTGACTCAATGGACATGGATTTGGGTGGACTCCAGGAGTTGGTGATGGACAGGGAGGCATGGCGTGCTGTGGTTCATGAGATCACAAAGAGTTGAACACGACTGAGTGACTGAACTGAATTGAACTGAANGCTGTATATTGTCACCCTGCTTATTTAACTTATATGCAGAGTACATCATGAAAAATGTTGGACTGGAAGAAGCACAAGCTGGAGTCAAGATTGCCGGGAGAAATATCAATAACCTCAGATATGCAGGTGACACCACCCTTATGGCAGAAAGTGAAGAAGAACTAAAGAGTCTCTTGATGAAAGTGAAAGAGGAGAGTGAAAAAGGTGGCTTAAAGCTCAACATTCAGAAAACAAAGATCATGGCATCTGGTCCCATCACTTCATGGGAAATAGATGGGGAAACAGTGGAAATAGTGTCAGACTTTATTTTTGGGGGCTCCAAAATCACTGCAGATGGTGATTGCAGCCATGAAATTAAAAGACGCTTACTCCTTGAAAGGAAAGTTATGACCAACCTAGACAGCATATTCAAAAGCACAGACATTACTTTGCCAACAAAGGTCCGTCTAGTCAAGGCTATGGTTTTTCCTGTGGTCATGTATGGATGTGAGAGTTGGACTGTGAAGAAAGCTGAGCACCAAAGAATTGATGCTTTTCAACTGTGGTGTTGGAGAAGACTCTTGAGAGTCCCTTGGACTGTAAGGAGATCCAACCAGTCCATTCTAGAGATCGGTCCTGGGTGTTATTTGGAAGGAATGATGCTAAAGCTGAAACTCCAGTACTTTGGCCACCTCATGCAAAGAATTGACTCATTGGAAAAGACTCTGATGCTGGGAGGGATTGGGGGCAGGAGGAAAAGGGGATGACAGAGGATGAGATGGCTGGATGGCATCGCTGACTCGATGGACGTGAGTTTGAGTAAACTCTGGGAGTTGGTGTTGGACAGGGAGGCCTGGCGTGCTGCAATTCATGGAGTCGCAGAGTTGGACACAACTGAGCAACTGATACTGAACTGAACTGAATTTGCCTTGATTCATGGACCTAACATTACAGGTTCTTATGTAATATTGCTGTTTACAGCATCGAACCTTGCTTCTATCACCAGTCTCATCCACAACTGGATGTTGTTTTTGCTTTGGTTCCATCCCTTCATTCTTTCTGGAGTTATTATTTCTCCACTGATCTCCAGTAGCATATTTTCCAGTTCATCTCTCAGTGTCCTATCTTTTAGCCTTTTCATACTGTTCATGGGGTTCTCAAGGCAAGAATACTGAAGTGGTTTGCCATTCCCTTCTCCAGTGGACCACATTCTGTCAGACCTCTCCACCATGACCCGTCCGTCTTGGGTGGCCCCACAGGGCATGGCTTAGTTTCACTGAGTTAGACAAGGCGGTGGTCCATGTGACCAGACTGGCCTGTTGTCTGTGATTGTGGTTTCAGTCTGTCTGCCCTCTGATGCCCTGTCTCAGTGCCTACCATCTTACTTGGGTTTCTCTTACCTTGGACATTGGGTGTCTCTTCACCGCTGCTCCAGCAAAGTGTAGACGTTGCTCCTTACCTCGGACGTGGGGTAACTCCTCTCAGCTGCCGCCCCCCCGCCTCGGGCCTGGGGCCGCAGCCGCAGCCATGCGCCATTGCAGCTGACGGCTGTGTAACTGGTGAAGTAATTATTCAAATCTTTTGCTCATCTTTAGTTTCTAAAAATTGATATATAAAGTAAATTTTAGATATAAGTCCTTTGTCAGGTATAAGACTGATAAGATGGTTGGATGGCATCACCGACTCAGCGGACATGAGCTTGGGTGGACTCGGCAGTTGGTGATGGACAGGGAGGCCTGGTGTGCTGCGGTTCATGGGGCGCAGAGAGTCGGACACGGCTGAGCAACTGAACTGAACTGAAGGACCAATAATGTTGACCATCTTGTCATGTGTTTATTTCTTATCCATAAATCTTCTTTGGTGAAGTAACTCTTCAAATCTTTTGCTTATCTTTAATTAGGTTTTAAAAAGTGATATATAAAGTAAATTCTAGATACAAGTCCTTTGTCAGGTATAAGACTCACAAATATTTTCTTCCAGTCTGAGGTTGGTTCTTTCTTTCTCTCACCAGTGTCTTTCAAAGAATGTAAGTTTTTAATTTTGATGAAATCCAATTTATCAGTTTATTCTTTTATGATGGTTACTTTTTTCATCATATCTAAGAAACCTTGCCTAACCCAAGGTCACAAAGGTTCCTTCGTGGCTCTGCACTGTCCTTAAGATAATATCCTACCTTCTGGGATGGCTCAGTAGTAACTCCCCACCACTGCTCTTGGTCATTTGCTCTGAATGTACTGATCAAATGGCAAATTTCTTTTTTATTGGAGTATAGTGGATTTATAATGTTGTGTTAATGTCTGCTATACAGAAAAGTGATATATATATATATATATGCATGTATATATTTTTAAAATTTTCTTTCCCATTATGGTTTATCTCAGGGTATTGAATATAGTTCCTTGTGCTATATCGTGGAACCTTGTTGTTTATTCACTCTATGTTTAATATTGTAGTTTGCATCTGCTAATCTCAAACTTCCAATCCATCCCTCCTCCACACCCTAAATGGCAGTTTCTTGGGATCAGTGGCCAATGTAATTCTTTCCTTCGACATAAGGGCAAGCCGAACCAGACAACCAGGGTGAAGTAAGACTCCACTTTCCCACTTCTCTAGATTTCTTTGAATTTGAGAAGACAGGCAGGACCCTCTCTGGCATGTTCCAGGAGTTGGCCATTTATTTCCCTGTCTTCTACCAAATTGTCCTGAGGTCTACACCCTTGTATTTAGGGTCCCAACACATTTCCTTTCAGTCTTTTTTAAGTGCTTGTTTCCTGAGACAAATGGTGTCTGGAACACATTTTGCACTCTGGTTTCTCACTTGCTGCTCCACTTTTATATCATAAAAATTTTCCAAATCTCTTGGCAAAAATCATGATTAATTTATTTATATCCATTTATATCCATTTGACCGGGTATAAAATAATTTGCTTAACACTTTCCCAAAAGTTGGTTATTTTGGTTGTTTCAATTTTTGTTGTTATAAACAAGGCTACACTACATCTTTTTGTACATAAATCTTTGTCAATTTGAGATTATTTTCCTTTGATGGAGTGTCATAAGAGTAATTACTGGGTCAAAGGCTGTAGTAATTTACATTCTCATCAGCAGTATTGTTGGTTTCATCACACTCTAGCCAGCATGGGGTAGTCTCATTAAAATTTTTTTCTTCATTCTGTGATGGGCAAAAAGTGTTATCTCACTGTTGTTTTAATTTACTTTTTAAAAAATAATTAGATATTGGAAAATAGGTTCAACCTATGAGCCATAAAAAATTAATCTTCTGTTAATTGAGTGTTCCTCTCCCTTCACATTTATACAACAGTGATGTGAATTTTTAAAACTCAATTTGTATGTATTCTTTTTTTTTTGTATGGATTCTTAAACACCAAGGATATTAACCCTCAGCGTGACATCTTTAGAAGTTGTTTTCAGTGTCCTTATATGTAAGTCCAGAATTTGAAACTTGTTTTCTCTGTCTTTTCTTTGTGAATGCTTCCCCTGCTTTTAAGCTTAGAAGGTAACTCTTATCCAAAGTTTTGGGCTGCATATTCAATTCTACTTTATTCAAGTGTGATTTTTTAATTTAAATCCTTAATCCGCCTGAACTTGATGCTGATGTATGACATGAAGTGAAGAATAAGGTGGACTTGTGTTTCCAAACAGCTTAGCAATTGTTTCAATACCTTTTATTGACTAAACCTTTCTTTGCTCACTGCTTCAGTGTGCCCTCTTTTAACTATGTCGGTATGGTAATATTTTTCTCCTGTGCTACGTGTGGGTAGAATTCTCTCTACCTTAACCTCACCCCACTGCCCAAGCTTCCTGGGTACACTTTTCTCAGGGGCCCGGTGCCATGATACAGAGCCTCTGACCTGGCTTTTAGCTTCTACGCTGTGGGCTTTTGTAAGCCCACAGCACAACAATGGTTGTGGAGACTTTTGGGTACAAGAGAGCTTATGGAGCGAGAGCCATAGCTTTTCAGGGTGAGAGCTGGGGCTTGAGAAAAGAGAAAACTCTGGATTTCACAAAGATTAGAGGACTTGGAGTCGAAGCTAATGGAAGAGGCATCCAGGGATAAACTACAATGGGAAAGAATATAAAAAAGAATACACACACACACACACATATATATATGAAAGTATGAAAGTGTTAGTCTCTCAGTCATGTCTGACGCTTTGTGATCCCATGGACCCACACGACCCCATGGAGCCCGGCGGGCTCCTCTGTCCAGTTCTTGCATTACATCAGGAATACTGGAGTGTGTTGCCATGCCCTTCTCCAGAGGATCTTCCCAACCCAGGGATCAAACCTGGGTCTCCCACATTGCAGGCAGATTCTTTACTATCTGAGCCACCAGGGAAGTGCATATGTTGTAAATCAACTACATTTCAATTACACACACACACACACTCACACACACACACACACATATATATATATAAAGCTAATGAAAGAGGCAAAGAGCTTATGCATAGACAGTAGATTGACAAAACAATTCACAACACTGTGCTTGGGCCCCATGAGTAGGGCAAAGAGTTGACTCTTTGGGCAGAAAGAGAGAAATTCAAGGAGACTGACTAGAACTTTGGCTCCAGAAGCAGCTCAGCCCCTAAGGTGAGTCCCAGGGAGGACTAGGTTGGGGGTCCCAGATTCGTCTGGGTAATCCCAGAGCAGAAGTCATCAGCCCAACACGGTACTCACACTGCAGAGGGCACAGCCAGAGCACTGGTACAGGCTCGTGATGGCATCTGAGCATGCCTGGGGTGTCCGCAAAGGGAGGGCCCTGGGGAGACTAGGGCAAGCTGGGGAGGATCCAGAACGATGCTTGTGGGTGCTGTCACATGAGGACGGAGCTGAGCAGACTACTGTGCGAGCCCTTGACACTGATTCCCTGAGCCTAGGGCTTAGACCCACACCCAGCTACCACAGCCTCACTGATGTGGTTTTGATGTCCTTGTTTGTTTTCGTTTTGTTTTCCTGTTGATGTTTCTATATCCAAGAGGGTGGTCCAAACTCAAGCCTCAGTAAGCCTTCTGCCAAAGTTCTTCTCTTGATGACCCACGAATTCTGCTTTCAAGTTTCACAACTTTTCTTCTTCTTTTTTTTTTTTGTTTTATGTTTGCCAGTTTATTATAAGAGATATCATAAAGGAAATGGATGAACAGCCAAATGAAGAGATGTATAGGGCAAGGTATGTGGGAAGGAGCTCGGAGCTCCCATACCCTTTCCCATGAATCAGTCTTCCCAAATCTCCATGTGCTAATCCACCAGAAACTCCTCAAACCCCATCCTTTTGGAAGCTTCATTACATAGGCAGAATTGATTGAATCATTGGCCATTGGTGATTGAACTCAATCTCAAGCCCCTTTTCTCTCTCTGCAGGTGAGGAGTGGGGAGCGGGAAGGACTGAGAGTTCCAACTCTCTAAACACTTGCACAACTTTTCCTTCTGGTTCAGGACTTGATTTCTGCTAGTGGGCAGCTTTTGAACCTGAGCTCCTTTTGGAGCTCATCCCTGGATGGAGAGAGGCTGGGATGCTGGAGTGAGAAGCAAGGACAGCCAGCCACCAGCACACTCTGAGGTCTTCCACAGCCTATGTCCCTTGCTGGACTCAGCTTCCTTCGCCATTTGTCTGTGAAATGGGCTACCCATCCTTATCTGCCTCACAGGGTCTGTAACGACCACACAAGATGGTGGCTATGACCCAGCTGCGTAAACTATAAAGACCTGTACCACGCTGATGTGGGTTGTCTTGGTTCTATCTCACAAGCAGACTTCCTCTCCCCATATTCCATAGGTCCTGCCTGGCAAGAATGCCAACCATCTAATCTTCCCCCTCCCTCACAAACCCACCTCTCCCAGGCTCTCATTCACTCTGCCATGCAGGACTCAGCACACACCCAAAAATATTTTTCTGATTGTTCCATTGATCACCAATTCCTTTTTGGCTAAAAGTTTTTTTTAATTAGTTAATTAAAACTAATTTTTTGTGTGGTTGCCCTGGGTCTTCCTTGCTGTGTGCGAGCTTCCTCTGATTGCAGCGAATGGGGGTTGCTCTTCGTTGCAGAGCTCAGGCTCTAGGCATTCAGGCTTCATTAGCTGTGTTACATGGACTTAGTTGTCACGCAGCATTTGGGATCTTCCTGGACCAGGGATCAAACCCACGTCCTCTGCATTGGCACACGGGTTCTTAACCACTGGACCACCAGGGAAGTCCCGGCTAAAAGATTTTGATCCTCCATTTCAGACATTTTGTTTCAAGTCAGAAAATAATTTCTTCAGTGGCCCTTCCTTGGTTGCCCCAGGCTGGAACCGATTCCAGAATGAGTAAGACAAGAGTCCTGGCCAGGGACAGGATGAAAAGTTTCTGCTAATGTGAGACATGGTTAAGTCACAAAGGTCACTTCCCTGAAAGGAAGTGGGACACAGGTTACTTGGTAAAAGGCTGAGTCCTGAATTCTCTCCCAGGAGTTGGATGCACTTTATTGCCCAGGATGGATCCTTCTGGTCCATGTGGCCTCATTTCCTTGGGGGCTTCATTTAGCTAATTGCCCTGTGCTGCAATGGCTCATGTCCCACAGGTGTCTTCCTCTGGGAAAATTAATATGCAAATATTGCTTTTCTTGAGCTTCTCTGCTGGCTCAGATGGTAAAGAATCTGCCTGCAATGCAGGAGACCTGGGTTCCATCCCTGGGTCAGGAAGATCCCCTGGAGAAGGGAATGACAACCCACTCAATATTCTTGCCTGGAGAATTCCGTGGACAGAGGAGCCTAGAGGGCTACAGTCCATGGGATCACAAAGAGTCGGACACGAATGAGCGACTAACACACATTGCTCTTCTATTAAAACCAAAACCAAATGAAAAATCTGCACACTTTATCTACCCTCCTTCCTTCACAGGTAGACCTCAGCCCCCAAAAAACTGGCAAAGGGTCCCAAAGACCAAGTCTGGGGAAGCCCAGCAGCTTTTATTTCCCCTGACACTTCTGACCACGACCTACTGGCAGCCACTCTGTGCTTCTGCTTTTTTCTTTTAAAATATTTATTTCTTTATTTTTGGCTGCGCTGGGTCTTCGTTGCAGCACGTGGGATCTTTTGTTGCAGCCTGTGGGCATCTCTCTAGTTGCGGTGCACCTGCTTTGTTGCCCTGAGGCATGTGGAATCTTCCCAGACCAGTGATCGAACCCATGTCCCCTGCATTGGAAGGCAGATTCTTAACCCTTGACCACAAGGGAAGTCCCTGCTCTTGTCCTTTTGGAAACTGTCCTCCATGGGCTCCTAGGAACCCCTCCCCCACAGCTGACTTTTCCCTTCTGCTTCTCCTTCTCAGCCTCCTTTTTCCATATCCAGACCTCTACATGCTGGGGCTCGCCTGGGCTCAGCCTCTGTGCTCTACTCATTCGATCCATACTCTAGTTCTTAATGTCGTTCACCGCCTGAGTTGCTTCAAAACCCCCGCACTCTGCCTGTGTCATCACCCCCCTAGTCCTCATCACAAGGCCCAGAGCTCCAGAACCCAGAAGTTTGAAGCCATCTCATACACCACACACTCAACACACAAGTCTGTTTGTCCAGTCTGGTTCTTCAGTAGAGTCCTGGGTCTCATGGACAGACATCACCAAACGGACACCTGGGATCTTCCTCCCCTGCTTACTTGCACCCATCCCTCCTTCACAGGCCAGCTTCCTGCCTTCGAGACTTGACCTCCCAATGGCTCCTGAATCCTTCCAGCTCAAGACCACTGGCAACATGCTAGTCCAAGACGTCAGCCTTGGTCTGGATCATGGATGGTAAGTTGCCCTCTCCCAGGTTTCCTGGAGGTCCCTCCTGCTCCCCTGCAATCCTTTCCTCACCAGAAACCAGAATGATACCTTCAACCATGCAACTGGATCATGTGGCTTTTTAAAACTCCTCCAAAGACCCCTTTCTATCATTCTTGGGATCAAGCCCCAAACGTCCCCCGCTTGCTGCATTCTCCAGCTGACTTCTCACCCTCTTTCTCATCACACACCCACCTTTCAGCCCTTCCCTTCCCACAAGTCCTGCCCCTCCCGCTGCAGGGCCTCCCCCTGGAACTCTCGTTCTGATCAACCTTAGTGGTCCATACCCATTCATCCTTCAGATCTCTTCTGGGAAATATCAGCAGACCCTCCCATCCCTGGCTGCTCTCAGCATCACACACACCTGTCCTTCACGGTTATCATTTTTGTTATCATCCAGTTTTTCTTGTGATTGCTTCACTCATGTCTGTTTCCCCGCTTAGACGTGTAGCTCATACAGGCAGGTACGTGTCTGTCCTGTTCATTTCGTCTCCTCAGCAGCCAGCCAGCACGTAGGAAGGAGAGGCTTGGGAAACATTTGTTGATTTGAGTTGAAAACTTTCCACTGACTTCGCTCTCTAGCTTCCAAACAATCCTTGAAACTTTTCTAATTATCTAAACTTAATTATCTAAACTTCAGCAAAAGGGGCGTCTGCACTGAGTATCTATTCTCCTCAGGCACTGCAGTCAGGGTTCTGCTCTGTCTCACCCCTGAAACCGCTCTTGCTGAGGGCTCTGATAACCTCCTAATTACCAACTTCAGTGGGTGTTTTTCCATCCCTGTCTTATTGGAATTCTCTGCAGGGTCTGATATTGTTGATCACCCTCGCTTTCTTGAAATGCTCAGCTCTCTCAGTTTCCATGACAACACCCTCTCCTTGTTTTTAACCCATCTCTATGATGCCTCTTCCTTCCCAGTCTCATTAATCAGAGCCTCTGACTCAACCACCCTTGAAATGTTAGGGTCCTGAAGACTTGATATTGTGAAGATGTCAATTTTCTCCAAATTAATGTACAAATTCAATGCCTTCCTAATCAAAATCCCACCAGGGTTTTCTAATGGAAACGTAATAAGCTGATTCAAAAGGTCAAAGGGAGAGGAGATGGGCAAGAATAACCAAGATAATTTTGAGAAAGTAAAACAAGTGGTGGGAACACAGTAGGAGGGAAAGGATTGAATTTGCCCTACTAGGTAGCATAGACTAAAGCAGCAGTAATTAAACAATGTGGCCAGGAACAGACACACTGATCTGTAGAACTGAAGAGTTCCTGCCATATTCTAGGACGAGCATTTCAAATGATGGTCACTGGTCGCCAGGAGCACAAAGCTCTGCATTTCTCGGCTCTTTGAAAGGGGCCTACCCAAGCAGCCTCCCCAACATTGGACCATTTTCTTTCCGTTTCTGATCATCCCTACTTCCTACCTTCAAAACTTGCCTGATGCAGGTACCATTCTCTTAAGGCCTGACCTTTTACGTGATGTCTGTTTTCTTTCTTTCTTTCTTTCTTTCTTTCTTTTTTTGGTTTTCCTATTATAAGAGTAACAAAAGATCTTAGAGGGTGAATACATTGCATACCGTGTTCATCACGCTATTCTTGTTCTCGTCTGTATTTTTGAAATCTGTTATCATAAAAACAGTGATACCTGGTCATTGCAGAAAATGTGTGCAGTGGCTAAAGCATGGAGAACAGAAACATCTTGAACCTCAGCACCCACAGTTGTGTTCTGGGAAAATGCATCTGAAAGCACATCTTTTCTTAGTCTTTTTAATGCATTTGTTTTCAATAAATAGCTTTATTATATATGTAATTTGCACCATCCTCTTACACTGATTATATGCTGAGCATTTCTCTGTGTTAGTCAACATTCTTTGTAATTATTGTGTTTAATGGCTGCCTAATAATCTGTCTAATGAATGAAACATAATTTGGTTAACCATTCCCCTGGGGTGGGAGATTTTGATAGCTTTCTTGTTTTTTGTCCCTTTCTCTTTTATAAATAAAGCCGCAGTGCACACCTTTCTGCACCCATCTTTCCTTCTTTTAGATCGTTTTCTTGGGATGAACTTCCTGTAAATGGAATTCCTGAACCAAACAGTATGAAGCTTTGGAGCTCTTCACACATCTTAAGCAAATTGCCTTCTAGAAAGGTTTTGCCACTTCACAGTCCTGCCAGCTGTGCACAAGAGGTCCCACGCCACCAGGACGGAGCCAGCACTGCCAGCCTCTCATTTTGTAGTGCTCCTTTGATGGGCCCAAAGTGGTAACTCTCCATTCTAATTTACATTGATTCTATTATGACTAAGTTCAACATTTTCAACTGAATTTGCCTTTTGAACTTCATCTTTCGTAAATGGACTCTTACTGTCTTTTATTGCCCCAACATTTCATTATGAAAATTCTTACTGCTCTGTGAATGTTTTATTTATGAGAACTTTCAGCACTCAGAACCTAACATGTCCTATAGTCAATTATATTTGTATTTTCCATAATTCTCTCCATGCCTATGAAGGCTACAATGGCCTTCCTCAATCACAGTTGAGATAATGAATCATTTCTACTTCTTTTCTTTTGGTTTTCCAAATAAATATCACTTGCCATTCCCCCTTAGTGAACAATCCTTCCATTCTCTATTCGTTCATAATGTTTCTGTTCTTCTCAGAAACTACAGTGATAATCTGGGGATCTTTGTCTGGGTTTTCTGTTCTATTCCATTGAGATGTCTTCCTATGTTTGAAAAAGAATTATTTCATTTTATGTTATACTACAATATCTGTTAGGGTTAGAACTCTTGAAATCTCTATTTCTTTTTTTTTCTTCTTCTTTGTTTAGAACTTACTGATAGGAGTGTATTGTACACGTAAACAGTGTCACAAACAGAACAAAAAGATAAAAACCTCTAGTTGGTGTGGCAGACATTGAAATTATAGTTGTTTTTTTTTCTGATTAAGTTACAAGCAAGTAGTTAAACTCCATAACTAGATTCTGCACTGCATAGCCCAGAACACTGAGTTCACCCACTTACCTGGAGTAGCCATACTAGATTAAAGAAATACAATTCTGTCCTCATAAAGACAATTTCCATAAAGAGCCACCTGTCCCAGTGAGGTACTTGACACCAGGGTTAGCAGAGCTATCACCATATCGTTTTTTAGAAGACTGACTTTTCTGTTTCTTTCTCTTTGGTACTGTACAAGAGTCCACCAACTTGTTATGAACAAACATTGAATCTCTATTTCTTATCAGATTGGTTGCCCAAGCATCCAACCTCCATGTCCAACTTCCTGTCTCATCTTGGGTTTCCCACAACACCGTTTGTCCACACATGTACACATTTTTTGAGCCATTTCTTCTCTGTGGAAATAAAATTGCAATGCTGGGCTCCATAGGGGCAGCCCAGGGGTGGGTATGACCCTGAAATCTGGAGGCAGGGTCAGGAGGTCTGAATTTAGCGCTGCCCCAGCCAGCCAGGCACTGTGTCTCTGGACTTCTCAGTTCCCTTTTCTGTAAAATGGGGTTACTGCAACCAAATGAGTAGAGAGCATCAACACAGCTTCATTCTCCACTCAACAACTGTGTGTGAGGGGCAGGAATGCCAGAGTGGGCAAGGAAGGAATGATCTGGAGAAATGCCCTTCAGGAAGCTTTTAGGAGAAAAAGTAAGAATTAGGGCTCTTTCAGTGGAGCTTCGTGGTTCAGATGGTAAAGAATCTGCCTGCAATGCAGGAGACCTGGGTTTGATCCCTGGTTGGGAAGATACCTTGGAGAAGTGAATGGCAACCCACTCCAGTATTCTTGCTTGGAGAATTCCACAGACAGAGGAGCCTGGCGGGCTACAGTCTATGGAGCCACAAAGAGTCGGACATGACTGAGAGACTAACACTGTTCAAAATAGAGGGAAAAGTTCACTGCCAAAGAAATGACTACAAGGGCCATGAGGAAAGTGAATGGAATGTTGAGGAAAGAAGGGGGCAGGGGCCCTGCTCTGGAAATTTGAGAGGAGGAGGTGTCGGGAGAGCTTTCCTGGGACCAGGGACTAAGTGAGCAAAGGCTCTAAGAGAGGAACTGGAGGAATTTGCCACAGGCTGAGGACAGTGAATTGAACATCCAAGGTGATTGAAGAGATGAATGAGCAGATCTGGTGAGCCCTGTCAGCTTGAGAGACAGAGCCTGGATTTTGTTCTAAGGGTGATGGGAAGTCACTGAGGGATGGCGTTAAGGAGAAAAATTATATGATCTTGTTTACGTATTAAGGATCTGCTTTTACTGCTGTGTGATAAGGAGAGAGGTGAGGAGGAGGAAGGAAGGCTGTGAGGTCCTTGTGGCAAGGAGATGGGGGATGGGGGGTGAAGCAGGTGGTAGTGGAGGGGGAAGGGTCAGACTGGGGAGGATTCTGGAGATGGAAATGGCAGGATTTCTTGGAACTTGATGGGAGGCGGGGAGGGCAGTGTAGACTCCAGGCTGACTCAAAGCGCTGGGTTTGGGAAACCAGACTGAAGGCTGGGCCTTTTGCAGAGAAGTGAAAGTGAAGTCGTTCAGTCGTGTCCGACTCTTTGCGATCCCATGGACTGTAGCCTACCAGGCTCCTCTGTCCTTGGGGTTTTCCAGGCAAGAGTGCTGGATTGGGTTGCCATTTCCTTCTCTAGGACATCTTCCCGACCTAGGGATCGAACCCAGGTCTCCCGCATTGTAGGCAGACGCTTTACTGTCTGAGCCACCAGGGAAGTTCAGGGCAAGGCAAGTTTGGGGAGAATTAGCATCATGATTGGCTGTGGTAAGTTGGATGAAGAACATCTGTGTAGAGCTGTCAGCCGGGTAGCTTGGGCAGGCCAGTCTGGAGAGGGCAGGGCTAGGGGCCTGCAATTGGAGTCATGAATTCTACCCAGGATGAGAACATAGAGGAAGATGGAAGAGCCCAGCCGTGAGTCTCGAGGGAAATCACTGCTTAGATGGTGGGTGGAGAAGACAGTGAGGGGGGAGGTTTTTTTTTTTTTTTTAATTTTTGGATGCGCCCCCGCAGCATGTAGGACCTTAGTTCTATGACCAAGGATCGAACCCATACCCCTGCAATGGAAGGCTGAGTCTTAACCAGTGGACTGCAGGGAAGTCCCTAGTGCAGAAGTTAACTGGAAGGTGTTGGTGTCATGGAGGCCAAGAAAAGCTGTTTTCAGGAGGAAATGCAGCTGGATCAGAAGCTGCCACAAGCCTGAGTGAGGGAAGTGGGGGAAAGCTGGATGGACCAATGGAAATTGTTGAAAAGAACAGGTGGGGATGATGCCCAGCCAGTGGGCAGTGCTGTCATCTATGAGAGGCTGGTCCATGTTGGCAGGAGAAGTCCCAGTCCTTCTTCCTGAGTACATCCTCTGAGCACATCTCCCGGGTCCCAGCCCCCAACTCTTCCATCCCCACCAACCCTCAGAGCTTCCTTTTGCCTCTAATCTCACTCCCTTAGAAGTTCTCATAATGTCTTTTTGGTAAAAAAAAAAAAAAATTCTGAACCTCCATTTCAGACATTCGATTTCAAGCAGAAAAATAATTATCCTGTCTCTACCTAGAGCTTGCTGCCTGTTGCTAGGTACCTAGAGTTACAAAAAAAAGAAAAAGAAAAAACGAATAAAGACATGGCCCCAGACACGAGGCAGGATGAAACCACTGCTAATTAGAGCTGCAGTCACTATGCAGAGGGCAGAGAAAAAGCCTCCAGAAAAACATGGAGATCAGGTTCCTTGGCAATACGTACATGATTTAATTTGCCCCTTTCTGCAAACACAACTAATCCTTTCACCTATACACTTAATCCCACCATCTCTTTTACCTGTCCCTGCTTTTCAAACTTGGGCTCACACAGCCATCCTCTCTCCAAATGTCACTTTGAAAGAAATAACACCTTCTAGAAACTTCTGTTCCCCCAAACCCCCCATCGCTCTCCTGCTTTCTCAGTCAGCCTCTAGTTCATCCTCCACCCAGTTGGGCTTTGCTCCTTCCCCAAAGTTGCAGTGGCAGGGGTCCCCACAGTCCAGGTCCAGGGCATGACCTCATCTCCCCCAGTGTCTGTTCCTCTGGCCCATCAGTGGCCACTCCTTCCTGGAAACTCCTCTTCGTGGGCTTTCGAGGCCTGCCTTTCCTTATCTTCTCTTTCTCGCACTCTACTTCCGTGTCTACACTGGTCCCATCCAATGTCACTGTCATTCAGGCCTCCGTCGCTCTTTCACCGAGTACCTTTCCTCTCAACCTCATACATCCCTAATGCTTTGCAGACCCACTGGGAGCTAATTCTCCAAACTGACTGTCCAATCCAAGCCTCCTCTGAGCTCTAGACCAACACATTCATCCTTCTCTTTAACTACCACCCTCCCACGTGCAGTCCGGAGCTCCTGAACCTGAGAACCAGTCATCTACCAACATCTCAGACACCTCAACCCTGTGACCAAAATGAAACTCCTGTTTTGTTTTGTTTTTTTAAATTTACTTGGCTCTCTTAGCTACAGCACTCGGGATCTTTGCAGCATGCAGGATATTCAGTTACAGCTTGCAAACTCTTAGTTGGGCCAGGTGGGATCTAATTCCCTGACCAGGGATCAAATCCAGCCCCACCCCCTGCATTGGAAGCATGGAGTCTTAGCCATTAGACCACCAGGGAAGTCCTATTGGTCTGTTTTTAATCACTAGATTATCCTTTTTTTTTTTCATTCAAATTCCTAATCCTTCTTCCCGCCAGCCATCCTCATCTGGGGTTTCCTATTTTGGAGAATGATGCCCCTGCTATGTAGGAGATGCTTAGCAGTCACCTAGAATCTCCTTTGACCTCACCTGCAACATCCCACCATGAGGCTGTGGATCTTACCTCCTAACCCTTTCCATCACCACCACTAGCTTGGTCCACGCCATCATCTCTTGCTTGGTCCAGTGCAGTTATCTGTTAATTTGTCTCCTCAAATCCACCCTTGCTTCCAATGATCCAATCTTCAGAGAGCAGCCAGAGTGGTCATTTACGAGTACACATCTTGGGCTTCCCTGGTGGTCTAGTGGTTGGGACTTCACCTGCCAGTGTTGGGGACACAGGTTCGATCCTTGGTTCGGGAAGATCTCACATGACAGGGAGCAAGTAGGCCTGTGAGCCACACATACTGAGTCAGTGCTCTAGAGCCTGGGAGGCAAAGCTGCTGAAGCCCACACACCTAGAGCCCACAGTCCACAACAAGGAAGGCTGGTGCACCAAAACGGAGTGGCCTCTGCGCACTGCGACTAGAGAGTCTGTGTGTGGCAGCAAAGACCCAGTGCAGCCAAAAAAAGAAACGTTAAAAAAAAAAAAAAACATATCTTTTTCATGCCCACCTCCTGTTCAATGGTTTGAATGATTTCAAAGCAAGATGGAGTTCGATTTCTCCAGTCTCATCATATACCATGGTTCCCTGGTCTTTGACATGATTCCCACCTGACAGTCATTTCTCTTTGGTTGTTGCTAACATAAACTACTCCTCGTGACAGAGACTGATCACTGAGAGTCACAAAGGGCAGGACTGTTTCTCTCATCAGTGACTGGCTTCTGAGTAGGTATTTGGTGCAAATCTGATCAATGATAGCTGGTGGTGGTAGAGTCTTCTGCGAAGGGTTTCTTAGTCCTCAAAAAGAAGAATAAGGGAGAACCACTTTTTCCCATCCATCTCTGGATGTTGGTATGGTGGATATAGTGCCTGGAGTGGTTGCAGCCATACTGTGACCATGGGGACAGGAGCCCATACTCAGGGGCTGGGTGAACTGGAAGATGTACAAAAACTGGGTCCATGATGACATTAGAGCGCCTCCCTTGCAGCTCCTGTTATGTGTGGTAATAAATCTCTGTTTAACAATTTTGAGTTGGGTTTTGGTCACTTGTGTCAAAATCATTCTTACTTTTAAGTGCTGTAGCCATGATAGCCTCTGGTTTCTGGAACATACCACATACTCAACACAGAGGTCTGCACATGCCATATCCTTATGTGCAGAGCACTTCTCATTTCTAGTTAATGTCCACCCCCCTGATCAAATGTTACTTCTCTGACCTAGGAAGATGTCTCCATGGCACTATCAGAGTTTAAACTTAGGGATTTCCTTATTGTCTTGATTACTGTCTGGCTCCCTTGCTGGAGTGGCAGTTCAGGTGGGGAAAGATGAGGCCTGTCTTTGTCCAGTGTTGGGTACCTTCAGACACAACTGTCCCACTGTTTAGATGAACCAAGTTCACTGATAGTCAGGATCCTAGAAGGGGTGCAACCACAATAATTTGACAGAAATTACTTTAATGAAAGGATGACTCCCAGGGTGTGGCAGGGATAAAGGTTCCAGTGATGACAAAGGATCCAGGGACGGACAACAGTTGGAAACCATCAGTACCTCTTGTTAGTCACTTAGTTGTGTCCAACTCTTTGCAGCCCCATGGCCTGTAGCCCTCTAGGCTCCTCTGTCCATGGGATTCTCCAGACAAGAATACTGGAGTGGGCTGCCATTTCCTCCTCCAGGGGATCTTCCCAACCCAGGGATTGAACCTGGGTCTCCTGCATTACAGTCAGGATTCTTTACCATCTGAGCCACCAGGGAAGCCCTCTAGGCCTAAAGAGATGAGAGGAGGCTGTGGGTTTTCAGAACCTGGAGAGAAAGCTGTGGCTTTAAGAAAGGGACCCCACCTGTGGCCATGAGTAAGGACTGGTGGTCACTGCAAACCCACAGCCCACAGGCAGGTGATCAGCGAGACTCACTCCCCTTTCCCTCGACTCTCCCACTGGTTCTTCCATTGGTTAAACTCAACTGGAAGCCAGAGTGCAGGGAGCATGGATGGTGGTACATGTTGGCCATCCAGGGCATGGGACAGGATGCACAAAGATAGAGACTGGCTCTGGAGGGGCCAGTGAAGAATATCCAATGACCCTCCAGCCATTTCCCCTTTCTTGTCCATCTTCACCACCCTGCAGAATCAGACAACCTGGCCTCCAGGTTTTCAGGATTGGAGAAGTCATCACAGGGAGACTTCTCCATGACCCTCTCCTCCCCTGAGATATCTCCAATCATACCCACTTGTTTCCTTTCAGCTGGGTTCAGAAGATGGATCCCAGTTCACAAATCATTCCTCTTTTCATCCCCTCCCTCTCTGCAGGTGCCCCTTCTTTCAAGAGGAGGAAATTCTAGGGCCTCTCATTAAAAACAAATCCTCCATTGATCACTTGCATTTTTATTGTTGCCTCCCAGCTCCTCCCCTAGACTCCTAACCCTCATGTGGGAGAGGTCTGTATCTCTCACCCACTCACTCCAGCGCCCCCTGTAAACTAGCTTTTGCCTCTTCACTGCCCGAAACAGTACTTGCTAAGGTTTATAATAGACCCCTGATTGCTAAATTCAAAGGACTTGCCTTCTCATTTTTCTGAGATTTGGGCCATATCAGTGTTGATTACTTTCTCCTTGAAATTCTTCACTACCTTGGTTGCCTTGGAAACCCCTATCCCGGTTGTCTGTCTCATCCCTCAAGTCTTTCCTTCTCCCTCTCCTTTGTCGACCACCCACCTTCAGCCAGCCCCTCAAATTCACAGTAACTCACGATGCTGCCCTGGGTCCTCTCCCTCCACTCTCTCTCTGGGGACCTTACTCATTCTTGGGTAAGAATGATCCATTAACCTCTGTCCCAGGGTTGGCCTCTCCAGTCAAAACTCTTCCTGGTCTAGGATCCAGCTGGGCCCCACCGGGCTGTACCCCCAGCCCCAAACAGCTCTACTTGAGACTGAGCCCATTGCTATACCCCTCAAACTGGCCCCCATATTGTGTTTCCCCTCCCAAGTATCCCTGCCCTCCACCGTCTACGGAGGGTCCCACCCAAGACACATGGGCATCACCCTTAGCTCTACCCTCACTTTCATCCCAACAGCTAACAATAACCATGCATTTCTTTTCTAAAAGTTTCCAGGTTCTGTCCATACTTTTTGCCCTTGCTCCAGGTCAGGTCTCATCCTACCTTGCCTGGACCATGACCAGAATCTCTGAATGGATCTCCTTAGCTGGAGACTGTCACTTTTCCAAATCTAGCCTTCACAGGGCTTCCACAGTGATTTTCCCATGCCACAAATCTGGACACATCACCAATGTGAAAACAGCACCCACTGGATGGTGTCCAAACTCCTTGATATGGAGCGCATCCGTGACCCTGAGGGGTCTGATCTCTGTTCACATCTTCAGTACACTCCTCACATTCTCACTTTCTTCTCTCGTATTCGAGGAACACCAAATGCCCTCAAGCTCCTTCTAGTTACTACTCACTCCTGGGGCTTGCTTTGCTGCTTCCTTTGCTTGGAATATCTTCTGATCCCTTGTAGCTTGCTCATTCCTACTCATCTTTAAGAAATCAGGCCAGTGGTCACTTGCTCTGGAAAGTTCTGTACATATTTATGTTCCATGACTGCACTTACCACGCCATATTATAAGGGTCCACTTACACGATGTGTTGCTGGACACTGTTCGATATGTTACTCAATGTGTTCCCACACACATTTCCTTACCTGTCACTCTTTTGATGCATAACAAACAGGTCCAAACTTTAGCTACTTAAAGACATGATTTATTATTTCTCATGGTTCTGGGGATTGACAGGGCTCAGCTGGGCGGTTCTGGCTTAAAGTCACTCACGCAGTTGCAGGCAGAAGGCAGTTGGAACTCAAGTCATCAAAGGCTCAACAGGGCTTACTGAGCAAGATTCACACAGCTGGCAACCAAGGTTGTGGATCAGAGTGCTCACGTGTGGATTCATATGGGTTGGACTTTTCACAACATGGCAGCTGGGTTGCAAGAGGGAATGTCCTGAGACCAAGTGTTTCAAGAAGCCTGTGCAGAAGCTACAAGGCTCCTAATGACCTAGTTTCACAAGTCCAAGAATGTCTTTTCTGCCATCGGCCTAATGTTCTGTTGGCCAAGTAAACACTAAGAGCAGCCCAGATTCACAGGGAGAGAAAGTAGACCCTACTTCTTGATGTGAGTAGTATGTGCATACGAGGAGGCAGGAATTGTTGGCAGCCACGTTGGAAACTAGCTTCCATGGTCACCCTCTCTGCATGCAGTCACAGCTTTGGGGGAAGATTTGGGTTGTTACAGCATGAAGGCAATGAGAAAGAAAGTCAATGGTTTCAAGTAGTCTCTTGAAACCTACAACAGAGATAGGGCTTCTGGTTGTGGTCAATGGTTTGTAAACAGAAAAGAACTCAGGGGACTCAGAACTGAAAACTGATGCCATGAACATGAAGCAGGGATAATGCAGAAGCTGTCCTTCTGCCTGGAAGGAATAAAATTCTGACCATTAGAGGAAGGAGGGGAATCACATGGAGACAGAACTAACAGTAGATACTACATCTTCTGAAAGAAATTTGAGAGTAACCCAGAGTAGAAGGGAATATTGTCTGGTTTCTCATGGTATTTCCCAGGAGACCAACACCTCCCAGTGAGGGCTGGAGAACTTGGGAGCCCTGATGGGAGGAGGTGTTTGACAGATGGGCCTGGGATGTCCTCCACGGTCCTGTGAGTCCCTGTGGCAAGGTAGGGGTGATGAGGGCATAGTATAGTCGGTGAGTATAGCTGGTGGACTTAAAGATGCTTTGTGGTCAGGATAAGGATTCAGGGGTGACGTGCTGGTTCAGATGGCAGTTGATACAGCCTGTGATCTAGGATCAGATGCACACCCTGGGACCAGGTTAAAACAGGAGATCCCAGAGCATGACACACCCTCAGGAGAAGGGAAGGAGCAATGGCAAGCAGAGAAGCTGGAAGCGGACCAAGAATCTACTTAAGACAGACTTAGGGAACATCCAGATGCAACTGCATTTACCTTGAACTGAAAAGATTTTGTGCTTCTGAACAGAAAGGGGTAGGGGTGCAGGTAAGAGTGACCTTGACCATGGAGAAATAAAAGAAGCTGTGTTTTGGCAAGGCTCTGTTTGTGGCAGTTTCTGGGCCAGTAAACTGGGGCCATCTTCAACTTTTCATTCTTTCTCATCTCTTGTGCTTTGTCGGACTCAGGCCTCCTATTTCTACCTCTAATATTGCTCTTTTAACCATCTCACTTCTAAAAATATATATTTATTTTGGGCTGTACTGGGTCTTCGTCACTGAGAGGGCTTTCTCTAGTTGCTCAGAGTGGGGACTACTCTCTAGTTGCAGTGAGTGGGCCTCTCATTGCAGTGGCTTCTCTTGTTGCAGAACACGGGCTCTAGGTGCACAGGCTTCAACAGCTGTGGCTTGTGGGCTTAGCTGCCCTGCAGCACGCAGGATCTTCCTGGACCAGGAAGAGAACCCGTCTCTTACATTGCAAGGCAGATTCTTAATCCTGGGCCACCAGAGAAGCCCCTCGACCTCTGTATCTTGAATCCACCTCTTCCCTCCCTGCCCTGTGGTTCAGCTCAGCCCCGCATCTCTTCTCACCTGGACAGCTATGGCAGTCTTCAGATAAAAGCCCAAACTCCTCAGCCTGACACATGAGTCACTGCTCTCCCTCCAGTTGTATTCACACCCCAAACCTGTGTGCCCCACCCATGCTGGACTCATTTCTGTCCTTGGTGTATCCCACGGAGGCTGCTGGCTGTACAGGGACCCAGTAAGAGATGAGATCCATGCCCACTCTGCCTGCTCCACTGCCCTCTCCTCAATCTTGCAGCTCTCAAATCTTTTGAATCCAACTCTTTATCTAGGATTTTACCCAGGAAGTTTCTTTTAAGCTCTGGGCCCTTCCTTTTCCTGTATTAAAATTTATCTCTCTCATGTGTCATCTCCTAAGAATTTGGGTCTTTGCATTTCTGTAATTGCAAAAGTAATTTGTGGACATCTTAGAAAATTGCTAAGTACCCAGAGGCAGACACTGTCCACATATTAACAAGAAGATAGAAGAGCAGCCTTCTCGCCATCCCCAAACTCTCACTTCAGAATATGTGATCTGCTACTTAGGGTTACCTCCCAGCTCTAAGAAGCTCTTAGATCCCTTGTATTAGGAAGGCTGCTTTCACCAGCAGCTAACAAAACACCCAAGAGTGACTTAAACAGTAAGAACATTTTATTTATTTCAAAGAAAGTCCAGAATTCAGTGGTGCCAGGTGTTCAAGCTGGAGTCAGCACAGAGTTGCATCTCCTGGCCTTCCGCTCCTGGTCACAAGATGGCTGTCAGAGCTCCAAGCATGTTTTCACCCAACAGCACCTAAGCGGAAAGGAAGGGGCAGGGCCAATAAAGCCTTCCAGATGCATCTCTTTAATCAGGAAGGAAAGTGCTTCCTTAAAGCTGCCGAATAATGTCCCCGAAAAAGACCCTAGTCAAAATTGGGTCATGAGAGTTCTCGGATCAGCATTTACGACACCCGATTCTAGTTCATAAGACCCACTAATGTCTCATGTGGCAGATGAGGCTTTAGGTCACTTGGAAGCTGCTCCCCTCCCTCCTTGATTCTCCCATCAGAGCTGTCAAATGCCTCTGCTGGTAATCTTTTTATTTTTTTTGGAGGATAACTGCTTTACAGTGTTGTGCAGTTTCTGCTGTACAATGAAGTGAATCAGTTGTATGTATGCATCCCATCCCACTCATCTTGGTCTTCACAGAGCCCCAAGCTAAGCTCCCTTGCTTTACGGAGGTTTCCATTAGCTATCTGTTGTACATACAGTGTGTTGTACACACGGTGGTCACTGTACATCAGCCATGTCAACCCTAATCTCCCAGTCCACTCCACCCTCCCCTTCCCCACGTGTCCACGTCTGTTCTCTACATCTGCGTTTCTTTTTCTGCCCTGCAAATAGGCTCATCAGTACCATTTTCTAGATTCTACATTTATGTGTTAATATACTGACTCAACGGACATCAGTTTGGGCAAATTCCAAGGGAGAGTGAAGGACAGGGAAGTCTGGCGTGC
Organism: Aepyceros melampus; assembly: GCA_006408695.1. Taxonomy (NCBI): domain Eukaryota; kingdom Metazoa; phylum Chordata; class Mammalia; order Artiodactyla; family Bovidae; genus Aepyceros; species Aepyceros melampus. Next base: position 114,052 of record SJXQ01003245.1, read on the forward strand.
TGCAGTCTGTGGGGTTGCAAAAAGTAAGACACGACTTAGAGACTGAACAAAATCAAATATGATATTTCTCTTTCTGACTTACTTCACTCTGATGGACTCTAGGTCCATCCATTTCTCTACAAATGATCCAATTTCATTGCTTTTTGTGGCTAAGTCATATCCATTGTTTATCCATTCTTCTGTTGATGGACATTTAGGTTGCCTCCGTGTCCTGGCTATTGTAAACAGTGCTGCAGTGAACACTGGGGTGTATGTACCTTTCTGAATTACGGTCTAGTTTTAAGAAATCTACTTCCCCTTCCCTCCTGACTGACTCCACTGTGTGTCCACAGATGCTCTCGTGCCTTCCCCTGCGTCCCTGTCAGTCCTTTGACCCGCTTCCCTCCACTGCTGTCTCCCGGCTTCCATGTCTTTATTTTCACATTGTGATGGATAATATTGACATTCCATTTGGTAACCATAATATCAATAAAATCCAAGCGATACAAAAACTGACTCTCAATGAAAAGTGAAAAGGAAAAGATAAAATTCTCATTATTTGAGTCAATGATACCATACAATTCCCCATGGGTACCTACTATGTATTTACAAGTTTTTAGAAAGTGAACATTGAGTCCATCACAGTGGCAGCCTCTGGGGAAGAAGGAGGAAATGGGATGGCAGTGGGTGGCCAAAAGGGACTTGAGATCTGCAATGTTCTGTTTCTTAAAAGGGAGAATGTATTCATGTTGCGCTTGTGTCATTAAACTTTAATTTGGAAAAATTCCCATTCATTTTCAGCCAATTATGTCAGCTCTGTGTGTTTGGCAGTGCTTGCGTGTTTGTGTCCAGGGAGGAAGAACGTTTACTTTGTGTGTGTCTATGAATGAAATACAGTGGTTAGTAGATTTAAAAAAATGTAGCAAGCAAGAGAAAAAACAAAGCGGGGAAAGTGGAGAGAACTCATTGACAATAATAAAAAGTATAGGAATAAACACATTAGGAAATGGGTAGGTTCTTTATGAAGAAAACCATAAAATGGGACTGAAGAGATAAGATGATCAGAGTAAGTGTAGAGCTCTTCTGTGTTCATGGATTGAAAGTCTTAGTATTGTATTAATGTCGATTTCCCCCAAATTAATCTTTAAATTCACAGAACTTGACAAGCAGGTTTTAAAACTCATGAAGAGGAGTTAATGTGCAGTAATAGTTAGCAGAGATAATTGAAAAGGAAGCACAATGAAATGAAGCATTTCACTTAACAGGTATCAAAAGGTGGTCTAAAGCTACGGTGGATGAAAGAGTCTGATGCAGACAGAAATACACAGACGGGTGAAACAGAACAAGGGCCTCAGACCTACCCAGACATGGCGATTCAGTGTGTGAGGGAGTTTCATCTCAGCTCAGTGGAGAGAATGAACTAGTCAATCCATCATGTTGTAATAATCAGCTGTACATTTGGAGAAAGGTTAGACCGTATCTCATTTCAATCATAAACATACATTCCAGCTGCACTAAAGACCACATAAAAACGAAATTACTAGAAAGGAATGCAGAATATATTTAAACCTTAGGAGTAAGAGAGGCCTAAACATGACATATAAATAAAAGGAATAAAGGAAAAAAATAATAAATTTGGTTATGTCAAAATTGATAACTTCTAACAAAAGTTCCTAAAAAAATTGGAAGGCAACAGACAAGCTGGAAGTAAATAACTGCCCCCACACACACATACACACAAACGATTAACAGAGTATATTAGGAAACTCATAAACTTAGTAAGATAAAGACAAACAACCTAATTTTTCAAATGAGCAAAAATAGATTATTCAGAAAAATAGAAAATACAAATGTCTAATACACGTCTAAAAATCTCACTAGCAAACAAGTACGTATAAACTTGAAAAAATGATTCCATTTCACCCATCAAATTGGCAAATATTTAAAACAACTACTTATTGTGTGGGGATTGGAATCCTCTCATACCCTCTGGCTAAAAGTGTAAATGGTACAGAGATGATGGAGGACACTTTGATAACATCTAAAACTAAAAAACGTGGGAACCTTGAGAAGCAAAATTCCACTTCTCCACCACTACCCTAGAGACACATGACAGAAGAGGCGAGGGTGAGACTGTTTTCAGGGCATTGCTTATGAAGGAGGAAAGAAAAGATAAAACTAAATGTACACAGATCTTAAGGAAGGAAATATGTGGCCCATTCATGGGAATGAATATAACATAGCTACTAAAAGGAACCAGCAAGGGCTATTTGTATCAATTTGAGTATATCTTAGAAATATATGGTGGAGGGAAAATGCAGCTTACAGTCAAATCTCTATAAAGTGGGATGACTCATTCAAAATACCTCCCATCAATACTCTACATTTATATGGAAGGAGATACATAAAACTGTGAGGAAGGCAGGGGAACCACGACTTCGGAGGATGGCCAAAGGAAATTTTAGTTACATTCATATTGTTCTACTTTTAAACGGAAAATGTATTCATGCTTCACTTCTCTAATTAAAGTATAATCAGAAAAGATTTAATTTGTTTTCAGCCAATTATGCCAGCTCTGTGTGTTTGGTTGTTCTCACAGGTTTGTGCCCAGGAGGAAGAACATTCATTTCGCGTGTGTCTGCAAGTCAAGCCCACTGATTAGTAAACAGGTTGAAAGGAAATATGGAAAAACACGGGCCAAACAAATAAGAGAACAGGAAATCCTATTCACAGTTGACAACAAAGTCTGTAATAAACCCAGGAATAAATTTATCAAGAGACACGTAGGTCTTTAACTAGAGAAAACCATAAAACTTGCCTGAAAGACATAGACGATGACTGGAATTGAGAGATATAGCAGTGAGCATTGAGGCGAAGGCTCAAATATGATAAAGGTGTGAATTTTCTTCAAACTTATCCAAAATTCAATGTGATCCCAATTAAAATACTAGCAAAATTGTTCCTGAAACTTGACAGGCTATTTAAAAATTCATGTGGTGGGCCAAATATGCAAGGATGACCAAGGCAATTTTACAAAAACAAAGAGGGTGGGATTTGTCCTGCCACTTAGCAAAGCATTTTATCAAGCTCAGGAGTAGACAAATAGATCAGTGGATCAGAAAGAGCTCTGACATAAAGCCACATTGGAATTTAGTGTCAAGTAGAGGCAGCGATTTTAAATTACTGAAGAAATGACAGGTTATCCAATAAATGGTATTGAAAAAATTGGTTATCAATTTTGACATTTTTAAAAATTAAGCACTGATATCACACTTAAAATTAGCTTCATATTCAATAAAGACTTAAATGTGAAAATAATAATATATGCAAGAAGGAAAATTACAAAAGCTTTAGGAAAAACACAGGAAATGGTTGTGATCTTAGTACAGAGAGAGCCTTCTTAAGGCAAGATGAAATTCTAAATTTGACACAGAAATGAAAAGTTCTATGATGAAAGATACAATACAGTTAAAATGACAAGGGTCACAATGGTAAAGAATTATGTGCAATGCATAGAATAGACAAGGAATTAATATACAAATTAAGAAATCCTGTAAGTCAGGAAGAAAGAACTACACAGAAGAAAGATGGACAAAGGAGATGACACAGATGACCCCAGTGGGAGGAAATAAGAATGGGCAGGAGACCTGGGAGGAGACCATGGTGTGACCAGGAAAACACAAATGAAACCAAGAAGAAACCACTTCTTATCATCCATCAGATCCATACGCTTTAAAAGTTGTCAATGGTCTGAAAAAGGGGAGACTGACATTTACTTGTGGAAGGATCTTAAATTGGCACAGCAGCTTTCGAAGCTGACCTAGGCTGTGTCTATGAAAACTGAAACAGTGGGCACCATAGAGGCTAGAGTTCTACTCCCAGATCCTACCCTATAGAAACATTTCAGGGGCTGGCAGGTGCCAAGGTGTTCCTGGCAGTATTCGTCATGATAGTGGGCAGAGAGGAGGAACCCTCCGGTCTATGGGTTTCAGAGAAGGGAAAACAGTACAGTTGTGAGAAAGAGTTCTATACCAAGCAGACAGCTATTAAAAAGCAGGAACAAGAGCTGCTCTATCGCTAACCTGGGGAACTCCCCCCAAGTATAAGATTAAATGAAAAATGCAGGATACAGTATAAGCCCTATGGCTTGGTATAATTTATTCAAAATACCTCCACCAATACTATCTATTTATTTACTACAGAAGGCAAAACGTAAGACTCTGAACAGTGGTCACCACTGTGGAGGGGTAAGGGACCAGGATCTCAGGTGACCAAAGGAAACGTTAATTTCATTCACATTGTTCTACTTTTAAATGGAAAATGTATTCATGCTTTACTTCTTTAAAGTCTAATCTGAAAAGATTTAATTTATTTTCAGCCAATTATGCCGGCTCTGCAAGTTTGGTTGTGCTTGCATGTTTGTGCCCAAGGAGGAAGAATGTTCACTTTGCGTGTGTGCCTGCAAGTCAAGCCCACTGATCAGTAAACAGTTTGAAATGAAATATGGAAAAACAAGGGCCAAACAAACAAGGGGAGAGGAGATCCTATTCACAGTTGCCAACAAAACCTGTAAAAACCTAGGCAGAAATTATCAAGAAATACGCAAGATTTTAACTAGAGAAAGCCTCCAGTTAAAATAAATAAATAAAACTTCCCTGAAAGACATAAAAGACGAACAGAACTGAGAGACAGAGCAATGAGCACTGGGAGAAAGATTCAAATATGAAAAAGGTGTCAATTTTCTTCAAAGATATCCAAAACTCAATGTGATCTCAATTAAAATACTAGCAAAATTGTTCCTGAAACTTGACAGGCTATTTAAAAATTCATGTGGTAGGCCAAATATGCAAGGATGACCAAGGCAATTTTACAAAAACAACAAAGAGGGTGGGATTTGTCCCATCACTTAGCAAAGCATTTTATCAAGCTCAGGAGTAGACAAATAGATCAGTGGACAAGAAAGAGCTCTCATATAGACCCGCATTGGAATTTAGTATCAGGTAGAGACAGCAATTATAAATCAGTGGAGAAATGATACATTACTCCATAAATGGTGTTGGGACAATTACCTATCCATTTAGGGGGAATGGGAAGGGATTAAAGTTAGACCCTAAGATTCGTGCATAGGGAATTTATTTTTTAGATATAGTATAAGAGCTTAAATATGTATGTATGTAGAAACTATAAATTTTTGATAAGGAAATACAGGAAATATTTATGATCTTGACATAGGAAAGACTTTCTTAAATAAGACTGCAAAAATGGCATAACATTAAGATTGACAAATTTGATTGTATTAAAATTTAAATTTCTCTAAGACAAAAAAGAAAAAGGTACTATACAATTAAATGACACACATCACAATGGAGAAAACATCTGCAATATACATGACAAAGTATTAATATTCAAATAAAGAACTCTTAAAAATCAATAGAAAAAGACAAAAAATGGACAGTAAATACATGAAGACTTCAGCCTTGTAGGTACTTCAGAACAGTACCAACTAAAGCAAGATACTATTTTTCACTGGTTAAAAATGGAAAACCTGCACATGGTCTGGGGAAATGGACACACATACTATGAGCAGGAGAAAGGAGCAAATGGAGAACATTTTAGAAATTTCTATTAGAATTTAAGATATGCATTCCCTACAACCCATCAGTTCCATTTCTAAGTATCTATCCCAGAGAAATACTTGTACATGTGCAAAATGAGCAATCCTAAGAGGCTCTTACAGGTGTGTCTTAATGGTATGACACTTAAAAGTCAATTGATAGGAAATAGGAAATCAAACATAGTGTAACTGGCTAGGGCCGCCAGTTGCCAGCAGCAAGGAACTCTGTGGCCCAGTGTGTCAGCTATACCAGGAGTCTCACAGGGCGTGCTAAACTCAGTAACACCTCCAGCTTGTACACACCACGTCTGTGTAAACAAACACACAAAAAGAGAACAGAAGGCATGCTTCAGTGGGCTTTGGAAAACATTTTGGATAAGCAGCAAAAACCTCAGAGCGGTTACCTCAGCAGGGGGAGAGGGGTCTTGGTGGAGGCTGGGGGTGGGGGGTGTTCAGCAGAGACTTCTTTATCTGTAACACTCTAATTTTATTGAAAGGAAAATGTATTCATGTATTACTTGTATAATTAAATTTTAATTCAAAAATTCTAATTCATTTCCAGTCAATTAGTTCTACTTTATATGTGTGCTATGTTCTCGTTTGTGTACCCAGGGACGAAGCACATTTACTCCAAGAGTGTGTCAGTGAATGAAGCATCGTGATTAGTAAATTGATTAAAATTTGGAAAGCAAAAAGAAAAAAAGAAAAGCTTTTTACACTCACAAAAGGAACATAACTGATAAGGTACTCAGGAATAAACCTAATAAGAAATGTGAAAAACCTTTACAACAAAATCGACCAACCTTTATTAAAAGACATTAAAAATCAAACTAAACAAATAAGATTTTGATTAAATGGAGACAGATACCATGTTCACAGATGGGAGGAACGGATATCCCAAAGATGTCATTTCTCCCTTCAGTGAAGTCCCTCTCAAAATTCCCGCAGGATTTTCATGGAACTTCAACAAGCTGATTGTAAAGTGTGTGTGTGAAAAAGTAAATGTGCAATACAACCAAATACTTTTAAAAAAAGAATAAAGGGCCAGGAAGGGAGGGGCACTTACCTGATCGGGTAGGAGGATAGAGCTTTTGCTTATTAAAATCTGGTGTTGGCCCAGAAGTAGACAAACAGATCAACAGACCTTAACAGAGTGTAGACATAGGGAACTGGGAGAAAAGATAGTGCTGGGACAATAAATGATGCTTAGCCAACTGGTTATCAAGACCAAATTAGATCTCTGTGTCACACTAAACGTGAAAATACATTTCAGATGGGTCTAAAGACAAACATTGAAAAAAAATACAGAAGTCTTCGGTGTGTATAGAATGTATCATTCACGAGGTAGGGAGGCTTCTTAAGACGGATGGGCTATCTGCTCTGGTGCTAGCATTGCAGATGTTATCACCGAAGTTTGATATGATGCTTTAATATCCGGTCTTCTGTTGGAGCATGCCTCCAACCTTCCGCACATGTCCAGGTGGAGTGTCTCCACCCAGACCTCACAGACTCCTCTTCCTTTTTCTCTCAGCTCAACCTGATCATGGAAAGAAGGACTCGACGGACTGAGGTTGACTCCAGCTCCTGTTATTTGTGCTCGATGTCAGCAAGGCACTGCCTTTTTTTTGGGGGGGGGGGGCACTATGCTAAGTCTTCATTGCGGTGTGTGAGCTTAGTTGCCCCGCCAGGTGTTGAAGCCACAACCTCCGCACTGGGACATGGACTCTTGGCCACTGGGCCACTAAAGGACATTCCCCTCCTCTGGTTTCTGTCCCCTCCTCTATGATGGGAGGTGATGCTCTCCTTCTTAGGGGGGGAGGTGAAGTTCATATGAGACGACGAATGTGAAATGCATAAATGGGACAGAATGTATAAAGATGAAGACAGCTGATTCTTGTACTTTCTCTCCACCCTCCACCACCCCAAACTCCTGCCACCAGGACTTTATACCAATTCTTTCCCACATTGTACTTCTGGAGAATTATCACTGATTCTTTTTGGTCAAAAAGTTTGAATGTTGACTTCAGATTTTTCATTCCAAGCAGATAACATTGATTCGGCACCCAAAGACCTTACTGCCTGTTGCTAGGTGCTGAGAAACACAAAAAACAATAAGACATGATCCCAGCCCTGAGACAGGATAAAAATGGTGCTAATTAGAGCTGTATTTGGTACACAGGTCAGATAAAAGCTCCCCAAAGAACATGGAGATCAAGATACTCTCTAAAAGGTAAATAATTAAATTTTGCCCCATTCAGTCAAATATACATTATTGCCCCAAAATAATTTATCCACCACCACACTTGAACCCAACCCCTGTGGGAACTCATTTCACTAATTGTCTCTATCCTTAATCACTCCATTACTCAGGCTCCCTTCCCTCAGAATATCTGTATGCCAGTATTGCTCTTTCCTTGAAGACTAAAATTTAATTTAAAGGCCTTAGACTTTGCTCCTTCACTTCTTCTCTCCTTAATCACCCCCTACACAGGCTGCCTCTGCTATCGTCCCCTGAGGTCTCCCATGGGCCCTGGGGGGTACCAATCGGCAGGGACACTACACTGCCCAATTCCAGGGGTGCCATGGTGATTGGGCAGTTGCACCTCAGAAGAGCTCCTGAATTTGCCCTTGACCTCTGACCTTTCTGTACATAACCACTGCTGACCACTCCATCTTTCTGTTCAAAGACCTCTCTCACTCTTTCTTTTCTGTGCCCCAGGAAGACCTTTCTTTTTACAGGCCCCCAAATGTTGGTTCTTGTCCTCTTCTTCCTCAGCCTCCCTCATCCCCTCAGAATGCTCCAGAAACCTGACACCACTTCAGTTCACATTTTCACTCAGGATCCCGCAGGAGTACTAAAACGGTCTCTGTGACTTCTCACTCTGGGTTCCAGGTCCATGCATTCAACCACCTCCTCTCCAGCTCCTGGCTTGCATGTCTCAGCAGTCTACCACCAGACTTGGGGGTTTGCCTCACAGACCTCGTTTCTTTGTAGGGCTCCCCAGTTCAGAGGAAAGCACTGCCACACCACCAGTAAGGCAAGCCCTAAACTCAGGGGTCATCGGAACACCTCCTCTCCTTACGCATCTTCCTTCCATCCAGCTCCAAGACTGACCGGAATGTGTTGTCCAGATCCTGTCCACCATGACAACAGAAACTTCCCAACTGGTCTCCCTATGTCCACCTCTGCTTCCTCTAATGACTTTTCCAGGGGCCAGCCAGTCTCAGATCACAGGAAATATTCAGGCAGGTCTTGAACATGCTTCCCTCACTCTCGGGAGGCACACAGGAGCTCAGCCCTGGCCTCCAGAGCTCTGCCCACCCAGCCCTGCCTGCCTCTCTGGCCTCAGTGCACCTCCCTTTGCACAGGTGGGCGGGTCCCTCTGGCCAGAAGGCTCTTCTCGAATCTGTTCAGTCCCATGAACGCTGTCCCCTTAATAGCTTCATTCAAGCTTCGCCGCGGCAGGGAAGCCTCTAGAGTTGGCCTGGGGCAGGGGCCCTTGTACATCCTCCAGCACTCACTACTCTTCTTTCAGAATGTATTCTGTCAACATTGGAAATTACACATTTGTGTGTGTGATTACGTGGTTCACATCTTTCTCCCCTACTATCATATAAATGCCACGAGAACAGAAACCTGCCTATTTCAATTCATTCACCACAGAATCCACAATGCTGGGCACACTGCCAGGCACAAACAGGTGGTAAACTAGAATATGTGGAATGAATCAACTTTGTCACTAAACACCACTCATCGCATTTGGGAGTGGATATCAGCCTGTGAACTTGCTCCTGTCTTCCCTATGCTCAACCTCCCCACTCTTGTCCTTCACATCTCCAAGTCTTCCTTCTGGCCTCATCAAAGAACTCTCAGTGACGAATTCACCTCCCCCTCACATCTCAACATTATTCAAGTTTTGCCCATCACTCCCCTAAAATGCTCTCATTGAGGTCATCCAAAGCTTACTAATCATCAAATCCAAAGGCAGGGGGCGGGGGGGTGGGGGGGGGGGAGTCTGTCTGTCTCTGATTTGAGTTTT
>SJXQ01003245.1:131082-158986 GCA_006408695.1 Aepyceros melampus
ACTGAGGGTAAGCTCTGCCTAGATGCCAGGAGCCAGGGTTCTGGCTTGGCCCACTGACTGAATGCAAGAGCGACCCCTCCCTGGCGGTTTCTACAGCTATTCAATGGGAGTCAATCATCTTTCTCTGTCTTCCCTCCCCAGCCTGCTTTCTTCCCTTTCCTGTCTTCCTCATCATGGCTCCTTGGATCCACTTCTCCCCATTTGTGATGATCTAGAAAGGGCAGGGGCCTTCCTGCCAATCCTGTTGCTTTCACTGCACAAATGCTATTGTGTTCCCAACTGAAAAAAATCCCATCTTAAGTTAAACGCTGCTGTGATTGGGTCACCCCCTATCCCCAGCACACCCTTATCTGTGATGGTTCCATCAGCTGGAAACTGAAGGCTTCTCACTCAGGACTGAGTTTGTGGGCCTGCCACCAACATGTCAACCTTAGACCCTCTCACTCTCTCCCAACATTGCCCTCCAGGGCAGCCAGATCCTGATGGTCCTTTCTGTTACTTTCAGCCCAGTCAGTCTCTTTAGCTGTAAGCCAGAGATGCTTTGATTAGACAGTGAGAAATAACATCTCCTTTATCATCTCATGGCTCCAGTACTCACACCGGCTTCAGGCCACAGCCTGAACCTCACCAGGTCCTCTCCTCTTAGGGCGCTTGTTATATCTTATCTGTGGGATTATCCGCCCAACATCATTCCCTTTAGCCCAGATGACTCCCTGATGACAGAGACGATCCACCTTGTCCACTGTCTGGCCCCAAAGTCTAGTCCCGTACAGGATTCCATATGGCTTAAGTACCTTGGCTTGAATAACAACGCAAGACCCCAGGAGGTGGGGGGAAACCCAGTCATTGAGGAAGTCTGCATGAACATTACCACTCAACAGAGGGCTGAGTGAAGTCACCTGGGCAAGTGGATCTTGCCCAGAAGGAAGACATCCAGGAAGCCTTCCTGACAGAGGCCTCCTGGGCTAACGTGGTACGATGATTAAATCATAAAGCACATGCAGGCTGCCCTGCAAGGGCAAACCACCTTCCCAGAACTCAGTCACCTTCCTCAAGTGCATCCAGGAGGACACAAAGATCCTAGGAGAAAGGATTCCCTGTATGTTAGGGGTAGGAAGACTGTGTTTGCTCCAAAAACCACGTTTTACCTATAAGGAAACTGAGGGCCAGACGAGGGCATGGACCAGCTCCTACAAAAGCCCAGACCAAGGCCTCATGGAATCCTGTGGTTACCAGGTACCAGTCATTTCACACTAGGAGCCACAGAGACCACCAGAATTGCTGGGTGTAGTTTTATACCTCGTACCCTGCTCTTTTGCAGGAGAGGCATCTCCTTCTCATTTTCCTGAAAGGCATTTCAGGAGGAGGGGCTGGGTGCTGCTGTGGTAAGATGGAGAATGGTGCTGGACAGACAGAATGCTGATCTGGCAGTCACCTTGGGGAGGGGCAGCCGGCAGGCTCCCTGATGGAAAGGGCCACACATCTTTCGCAGGGAGGCCTGTTTGTGACTCTTTAGTGAGCCTGACCTATGACAGAAAGCTGCTTTCTAGAGGAGAGCAAAATAAGCAATAATCTTGGCTTCCTTTATCATCCAGGTGTCTCCATGGGAGAGCGTGGTCACAAAAGCCTTTTTTTGCTTGTTTGTTTTCGGAATTTGCAGTTGTCTGTTTTCTTAAGTCTTCCCACTAGGCTAGAGTCATGAGCTCCTGGAGAGTCAGGCCCGTGTCTTGGCCCTGAAATCCCCAGCAAGCCCAGGACAGGGACTCAGTGTTTGCTGAACAAACCATCCCTTCCACATGTAGGACTCCTCAGCTTGACAAGACTTTGTTGAACCACAAAATACATCCAGAAACCCAGAAGAAGAAAAAAAAAGAATGCAGAGAGAAAAACAGAAGCATCAGAAAGCAAAACACCCAGCAGATATAATCAATAAGTTTGGTTCTCTCAAAATACCTTTAAAATGAACAAATCTTTGGTAAGTTTTGACCAAGAAAATAGAAAGCATTGATAGGCAACGGTAGGAATGAAAAAAAGATAAACGGACATGGGGAGATTGAAAAGGGCAGGAGAAAACTACACAGTACTTTATAGCAATAAATTAGCAATCTAGGTAAAATGACCCAAGTTCTTTCACAATAAACTCTCATAATAGTCCTGTGCCTTGGACAGGCAGTGCTCCTGTTATGTTTTCTAGAAGGAGACAAGATGGAGAGGTGGACACCCAGCATGAGGCCCTGACAAGGCACCCAGCTTTGTCTCAAAGGTCACGGCCATGGGAGTACGTGCACATCGACAGCACAGAACCGCGCTTCCAGCTATCCCCCAGAGCCGGCCGGCCTTATTTATTTTTCCACTTGAAATGCCGAAAGGGGTTTCACTTTATTTTTACTTCAAAAGCAGCACCATAAAAATCCTTGATGATTAGAGCTCCAGCTGTCTTAAGTTGTTTGTCAAGGGATCGGTTACTCCGCTCTCCTATGGAGGGAAACAGTTTCAGGCGAGAAGCCATGGGAGCTGAGAAACACACATGTCTCCTCTCTGAAAACTTTCAGGCTCCCTCCTGTTCACCGCCTGGCCTGCCCTCTGCTCCCCTGCCCCCAACCCCACCATCTGCTCTCCAGAGAGCAGATCGAATTTTCGGGCTAAGGTACTCTGGCGCCAAGGACTCTGCCCCTCCTTACTACCCTCTGCCCCCCACCAACTCAGAAATCCAATACCACGACCCAAACGGACTGCAGCCACATAAAACCACAGAGCAAAGTTTATAAAGCTTTATTAAACATTTCAAACAGCTGTGCAACGAACACACCAGAAATAAAAGCCCCAGAATAGCAGTCCAAACGTCCCACAAGTGTGGCCTTGAGGTCCCATTCCCTAGATGGACTGCCACCAGTTCTGTCCTCTGCCTGGCCCATCTCCCTCCTGCTTCAGGCAAGAGAAAGATGGATGGTTTAGATTGGAGGGACAACCATGCTGATCCCCAGTGGGCAGGGGCCAGGAGACAGTTTCGTTTGCTGACACTTTTACTGAAGCGCAGAAAAAAGAAAAGAGCAAGTGACAGTCACAAGTCTTCCTGTGTATTCTTCGTAAGGTACAGTCTATACACGCGCAGGACCGGAGAAACTCCTGGCACGAGGGCGATGGCCACTGCTCGCCTCTGTCTCGTCTGAACCACCTTGGAGTCCAGTGTGCTGGTCACTCTGCAATCCCCATGCTAAATACACACTGTAGTGGCACCTATGAGCTAGCTATTGTGACACCTCAAAATCAGAACACGTTCGATAAAGCTTCTTTATAAGGGATTTACAACATGTACTTGTACAGGTACGTAAACACACACGCAGCACGCACAGCACACCACACCAAAAAATATCCAAACACCTATCGAAGGGATCCTGGCTGTTATGAAACACACAAGTACGCTCCCATTCACTCAGCTGGGGACTGCTAGATCTACATAAACACACTGCACATCAATCCTGCAGCGCATGCATGGGAGACACAATGAGGCCCCCCTCCTCACGACAGCTGAAAGGCAGGAGGAAGGGCAAAGGAAGCGAAGCTGGGTGGCTGAGCAGGAGCCCAGACCCCTGGATGAAAGAGCAACATGTTATCTGTTACTTCTTCCTTCAAAATGAAGTGGGGAAAATATTGAAGATCTGTGGCCAGCAGGCGAGACACAGTGCTGTCCAGCCTGTCGGTCGGGAAAGAAAGATGAAAAAGCGAGGCTCTCGGGCGTCAGCAATCTCTTTATATTCGAGATAAGTGCAAAAACGAGCCCTGTCTTGAACAGGTGCTCCCCAAAAAGGAAAGGGGTAAAGAGAACTTACAGGAAGCCAAGAGAGGGACGGAGGAGTCAGTAACACTCGGAAGGAAGGACAGAGGCGACAGTGAGACTGGCATTTTATCTGCCCCGGTCATGCTGGGGCAGTTGACCAGGATGGGTGCAGATGCCTCGCGGGAATGCGGCGAGGGGGGTGGCCATCCTGCCAGCTGGGGGCCAAGATGGGGACAGAACACACACAACCACAAGACCACCCACGATTACAGGACTCTACAATAGAAGCACCGGTCAGTGCCCATTATTCCATTATAAGGATAAAACATCACAGGCCAAAAAGGCGCCGTCAGGAATGTGGCACCCGCAGGACTGCGGGATTTGAAAACTCCAATGCTTTATGACCTATGTCAATGCCTCCCCTCCCGTCTTCTGCTTCCTTGGAAAGCTAACTGGGCTGGCTGTTAGGTGCCCACGACGCCGGGGTCATGTGCCGATTCTGGAAGCGGGGAATCGGAGCAGTGGTACAGGAAACAGTTTCCCCAGCAGCTATAGCAGATGAGGAACAAGGCTGCCAGGAAAACCAAGGCACAAATTGTGCAAGGCTTCCGCTCCAGAAGGAAGCTGAGCAGGTAGAAGCCCATGAACATGGAGTGGCTGAACCACAGGGCGGGGTTGAGGGGCTTGGGGATGAGGAGGACGGGCAGCAGCCACTGGAGGCAATACATGATCTCTGCTGGACAGGGCCTTCGCCAAGGCCACCGGGCACCGCTGCAGGAACCGACCTAATAGGAGCTAGCGGGCGTGGGCGGCTGCCCTCTGCTTTCTTCAACCCTCGCTCTCCAGGAGCTGAGACGCTGTGCTCTCTGGNACCGGACGGCTATGGGCTCCGTGCTGTGCGCCCGCCGAATAAGAAAAGGATTCTGCCTGGGGTGTCTTTCACAGCAGGTGCTTGGTGTAAAGTAGCGGCGCACCGCCGGCAGCAGATTGCAGGCAATGGCTGGTTCCTCGCAAGCTCTGCGAAGCTGCCGCAGCATCTCCGAATATTCTGCTTTAAGATGGCAGCCCAGAATGAGCTTGGCTCTTTCAAATAATTCAGTGTCATTCTGCCAAAATCTGCCAACTTCTTCGAAAGTCAAAATAGGGGAAAAAAAAAATCACCCTTCTGCTTCATCCAACATGACCACTTGCCCCAGTTCACTTACGCTCTCCATCTGCTGCCGGCACTGTATAGAACTTGCCCTCCATGCGATTTTAATCAGAATTAACTGTCTATCCATATTGGGGCAAATGCCAGTTGGTGTCTGTGCCAGGCAGTCGCTGGAGAGAAGTGCGCTTGAGCGGCGGGCCACTGGTACGCCAGGGCCGCGCTCGCAGACCGCGATCCGGTCTTCCTGCCGCGCCTGCTATCCGAACCGCAGCAGCCACGACCCTCCAGTGGCTGTAGCAAAACCCCGCTCCGAACTCCAGGCGTCCAGCTTAACGGGCACAAAGAACCTTGTGGGCTGAGGAAGATCTACCAGGGCCTGGGGATAGGGGAGCAGAGGTTGAAATAACTCACCTACCAGAAAACTATCCCAGAGCGCCTTCAGACCACTACTTTGGAGCACTCATCACATCCCTTCCGTGCGCACAAAGGCGCCATCCCGCCCACTTCCCATCCTACAAGGTAGACACCCGGTGACTATCGCTCTTCCACCTAGGGCTCAGTGTTCTGGCTCAGCTCCCTACAACTGCCACGGCTGCAGATCTAACAACCGTAAGAAGCGGGATGTGAGGAATCCCTGAAAGGTTCCGCGCGCAGGGACTCTTGCAAAGCAGAGGACGTGGGCTTCTAACACATTGAGTATTAGAAAAATACTGAACAAGGGACCGGTGAAGTCAAGGCTTCTAAAAGGGTACCTGTTTTTGTGCCGCGGGGCAGATGATCCCTGTCTTAACTTAGGTCCCCTTGATTTTCCACCTGAGCCCAAGGTGCGATATAGCGCAGCATTGGACACTGAGCTCGAATCTGCAGGCTTGGGGTCAGAGAGAGGGGTTCCGCTACCAAGAAGCGCGAGCCTCTACTTTCACCCTATGCGCTAACTCAGATATACTCCTACAACTGCCACGGCTGCAGATCTAACAACCGTAAGAAGCGGGATGTGAGGAATCCCTGAAAGGTTCCGCGCGCAGGGACTCTTGCAAAGCAGAGGACGTGGGCTTCTAACACATTGAGTATTAGAAAAATACTGAACAAGGGACCGGTGAAGTCAAGGCTTCTAGAAAGGGTACCTGTTTTTGTGCCGCGGGGCAGATGATCCCTGTCTTAACTTAGGTCCCCTTGATTTTCCACCTGAGCCCAAGGTGCGATATAGCGCAGCATTGGACACTGAGCTCGAATCTGCAGGCTTGGGGTCAGAGAGAGGGGTTCCGCTACCAAGAAGCGCGAGCCTCTACTTTCACCCTATGCGCTAACTCAGTTACATTTCCCCTCCATTTTAAATTAAAATTCAAACAGCGGGCACAGCGGAATTTTCTGGAAAGGGGCAAAGATGAACTCAGGAGGCGGGGGTCGATGTAGAAAGAGCAGATGGATTATTTTTTTTCCTCTTCTGACGAATGAGGAGCGCCCCCAGCTACCCCTCCTCATGGACCCCCCGCCCAAGCGCGCATGCGCACTTGGGCAGCGGGCAGATATTTAAGGCGCGGCCACCGCGGCTGCGGCAGTGCGCCCAACAGCGGACTCCGAGAGGCCAGCGGACCTCGGAACCGGCAGCACTCGCTCTCAACCACCCACCCACCAGTCTCGGAACCATGGCGGCAGTGGCGGCAGCGTCGGCTGAATTGCTCATCATTGGCTGGTACATTTTCCGCGTGCTGCTGCAGGTAAGCGTGCTCGGGTTCTGGGTGGGAGAGGGTCCCAATGCGCGTCCCCAGAACCCGCAAGCCCGTGTTGCAGTTGCCGCATCCCAACCCGTCCTGCCCCAACTGCCGCGATCCTTGCCAGCTCAAGTGCCGCGGGCGGCACTGCACGCCCCCGCCCGTTCCCTGCGCCCTCCTCCTTGCGTAGACCCTTCCCAGTGCGCCCGCTCGGGAACAAAGAGTTGGGGCGCGGCGGGCGCCTGCCGCTGATGATCTCCGAGGCTCTTAGCGACCAACGTGGTAAGAAAATCCCACTACACCAGATTCGACCCCAGGAGGGTGGCGGGGCACTTCTGTTTTGCGAAGAGAGACTTTACCACTCACATAGTGAAATTTTTCTGCCTTAAAAAAATTGCGCATTGCGGAAAAATTTTCCTTTAGAAAATACAGCATTGTGGGGGTGGGACAAAAAAATGTTAGAAAAAGACATTTCTTAGGGAAAAAAACCTAGCACTTTGCAAAAGCCACGAATACAACAAATCAGAAAAATTCGCGGGAAAAAATGAATTAGAGAAATCGCGCGTTGCATGAAGAATCAGACAAAAGCACTTGGCAGAAAAAAATACATTAGATAAAAAAAGCAGTGCAGAAAAAAATCAGACAAAGGAGCTAACAGAAATTATGAATCAATAAAAGCGCTTTGAAGAAAGCAATTAGAGGAAAAGGTTTTTTGCAGGAAAAATAGGAAAAAAGTGCTTCCGAAAAAGGACAGTTCGCTTTATTTAAAAATAGTGAAATTGCTTTGTGTAAAAAGAAATAAATCAGAAGAAAGCGCTTTGTACATAAAATTATCTACCCTAAAAGCACCCCTTGGAGGAAGAATTCCCTGCTAAAGGAATCCTTTGCCAAAGGAATCGCATATTTCCTTCAAGGTGTTCCTGGAATGCTGCATTCACTGGGTAGGATTCGCTTTTCGAAATCCTCCAGGGACACAGCCCATTGCGAGAAGTGAGGTATACCTAAGTTGTGGGTCCAATCAGCTTGCTGCCATGCAGCCTTGAGCACAGTTGGAAAAGCTCCAGCTGCCCTGACTCGTGGACAAGCTGCGCCCGCACCCGCCTCTCCTCATTGGACAGGCGGGCGGGGCAGGGGGCGGGGCGGGGGCGGGCCCAGCAGCGCTGCAGACACTGCGGGTGCCCGCCTCTAAGGGTAGGTCCTGGGTCTCTCACTCGCCACAGGTGTTCAGGTACTCCCTGCAGAAGCTGGCACACACGGTGTCCAGAACCGGACGGCACGTGCTGGGAGAGCGCCGCCAGCGGGCCCCCAACTGAGGCTCCAGCCCCCTCCCCTGAGCGGCCGTGTCACCAGGTGCTCCTGTGCCATTCCACCAGCATGGGAGCCAGCGCCGCGCAGGAATGGGGCGTCCCCTGTGCCCTCTCGCCAGAGGAGCACTTGCCAAGGTCAGTGAGGGGCTGTAGGCCCCCGGAGAAGCAGCACCGACAATGACGACAACACGAGATCCCTTCCCCACCCCTTTGCACCCCTCCCACTGCGGGTGGCCTAGAGGGAGGAGGGGGGCTCGGGGGGAGCAGACTCCTGAGATCTGGGCACAGGCAACGCATTCAGATCTGGACCAAGTCGGGACAGCGCCATCCCAGCCCCGCAGCCATGGCCATGCCAGCAGGCCGCACCACAGAGATCCAGACAACTACACCAGCCAGCAGAATGGACATTCCAACATCACCAGCCGAAGCCCTGAATCTCGGTGCAGCAGAAGAGCAGCAACTAAGTGCCTGTGTGGCAGGACTGGAGGGCAGAGGGTGAGGGAGGAGGGTTAAGAAGCAGAGCAGGGCCCTCACTGTCCTTTGCCTACAGCATGTGCATTCCAGCCTTGCTGCCTTTGCTCCCTCGATTCCCCTTTCTTCCTCACTGCCACCCCAAAGAAATGTGTCACTCAATTTGGACCTACTGAACAAGAAAACGAATCCCATCTTTATCAAAACACCTTCTCCAAGCCCCCAGCCTCTCACTGATCTTGAATCCCCCAGGTCTCATGCAATTGTGATCAATATTGTGGTAATCGCTAATTGTAATAATTGTATAGGTGTGCATTAGTTGTATCTCCCCGGCTAGATTGTAAGCTCCTGGAGGACAGGGACCGCCTCTACTAAAAATAAAAAAGTACCTCCCCTGTCTCGCACAGTGTCCCAGGACCCTGCGGGGCAGTGGAGGCGCACCAAAAATTTTGTCTCCTGTCACTTCTTCTGGCTTCAACATATACTTCTAAGACTGGTCTGGGTGGGCAAACTACTTGGGGTGGAGGGAGGCAACAAAATGGGAATAAGACTTCACACACCCAGTTTCATCTCAACACTGTCCTAAGAAAAAGGACCTCACTCCCCACCACCCACAGGAAAAGGGGAAACCATCTTCACTTGTGGTCTTGAAATAAGGGACCACTTATCCCTCCCTCCCCAAAGGAGTGGGCTTCACTCACCTGGGATAGGGGCCTTGGCAAAGATGGGGGGGGGGGAAGATGGGTCAGAGGGAAAGGTGGGAAGGGGGAAACATCTAAAAGCACCCCTTGGAGGAAGAATTCCCTGCTAAAGGAATCCTTTGCCAAAGGAATCGCATATTTCCTTCAAGGTGTTCCTGGAATGCTGCATTCACTGGGTAGGATTCGCTTTTCGAAATCCTCCAGGGACACAGCCCATTGCGAGAAGTGAGGTATACCTAAGTTGTGGGTCCAATCAGCTTGCTGCCATGCAGCCTTGAGCACAGTTGGAAAAGCTCCAGCTGCCCTGACTCGTGGACAAGCTGCGCCCGCACCCGCCTCTCCTCATTGGACAGGCGGGCGGGGCAGGGGGCGGGGCGGGGGCGGGCCCAGCAGCGCTGCAGACACTGCGGGTGCCCGCCTCTAAGGGTAGGTCCTGGGTCTCTCACTCGCCACAGGTGTTCAGGTACTCCCTGCAGAAGCTGGCACACACGGTGTCCAGAACCGGACGGCACGTGCTGGGAGAGCGCCGCCAGCGGGCCCCCAACTGAGGCTCCAGCCCCCTCCCCTGAGCGGCCGTGTCACCAGGTGCTCCTGTGCCATTCCACCAGCATGGGAGCCAGCGCCGCGCAGGAATGGGGCGTCCCCTGTGCCCTCTCGCCAGAGGAGCACTTGCCAAGGTCAGTGAGGGGCTGGTAGGCCCCCGGAGAAGCAGCACCGACAATGACGACAACACGAGATCCCTTCCCCACCCCTTTGCACCCCTCCCACTGCGGGTGGCCTAGAGGGAGGAGGGGGGCTCGGGGGGAGCAGACTCCTGAGATCTGGGCACAGGCAACGCATTCAGATCTGGACCAAGTCGGGACAGCGCCATCCCAGCCCCGCAGCCATGGCCATGCCAGCAGGCCGCACCACAGAGATCCAGACAACTACACCAGCCAGCAGAATGGACATTCCAACATCACCAGCCGAAGCCCTGAATCTCGGTGCAGCAGAAGAGCAGCAACTAAGTGCCTGTGTGGCAGGACTGGAGGGCAGAGGGTGAGGGAGGAGGGTTAAGAAGCAGAGCAGGGCCCTCACTGTCCTTTGCCTACAGCATTGCATTCCAGCCTTGCTGCCTTTGCTCCCTCGATTCCCCTTTCTTCCTCACTGCCACCCCAAAGAAATGTGTCACTCAATTTGGACCTACTGAACAAGAAAACGAATCCCATCTTTATCAAAACACCTTCTCCAAGCCCCCAGCCTCTCACTGATCTTGAATCCCCCAGGTCTCATGCAATTGTGATCAATATTGTGGTAATCGCTAATTGTAATAATTGTATAGGTGTGCATTAGTTGTATCTCCCCGGCTAGATTGTAAGCTCCTGGAGGACAGGGACCGCCTCTACTAAAAATAAAAAAGTACCTCCCCTGTCTCGCACAGTGTCCCAGGACCCTGCGGGGCAGTGGAGGCGCACCAAAAATTTTGTCTCCTGTCACTTCTTCTGGCTTCAACATATACTTCTAAGACTGGTCTGGGTGGGCAAACTACTTGGGGTGGAGGGAGGCAACAAAATGGGAATAAGACTTCACACACCCAGTTTCATCTCAACACTGTCCTAAGAAAAAGGACCTCACTCCCCACCACCCACAGGAAAAGGGGAAACCATCTTCACTTGTGGTCTTGAAATAAGGGACCACTTATCCCTCCCTCCCCAAAGGAGTGGGCTTCACTCATCCTGGGATAGGGGCCTTGGCAAAGATGGGGGGGGGGGAAGATGGGTCAGAGGGAAAGGTGGGAAGGGGGAAACATGGGAGGAAGGGAAGGGTAGAAGAAGGGGGAAGGGGGGAAGTGGGAGGAGGGAAGGTGGGAGGAGGGAAAGGAGGAGGAAGGAAGGTGGGAGGAGGAGTGGAAAGGTGGGAGGAGGGAAGGTGGGAAGAGGAAAAGAGGAGGTGGGAAGGTGGGAGGAGGAGTGGAAAGGTGGGAGGAGGGAAAGGAGGAGGAGTGGAAAGGTGAGAGGAGCCCTAGGTCCCTGAGGGTACTAGGGACCAAGAGGTTTATCAGGAATTCAGAACACAAAGTTTTGGGGATCCATCCAGGATCCCCAAGGAAACAAGCATGGGGTACACAGGTTTGGACACACTGGTGCTCTGCCGTTCAGTCAGGTCTGACTCTGCGACTCCGTGGACTGCAGCACCCCACACTTCCCTGGGATAAAAGGTGTGGTGTGGCTCTCCCCTGGTCAGCTCACCCCTTCAGGCCCTGTAACCTCTACCAGGACCACAACAGGGGCATCCCGGCAGGCCGGCCTACTCTCCCAGGGCCTCCTCCCCAACCCTCAGGAATCTCTCTCCAGCTCACTTTCCCCATCCCTGGGTTCTCTGCTTCTCCCACCCTTAGCCTCCATATTCTTAAGGGTGCTTACCAGGTCCCTGACCCTGGGCTCTCCCCTGCCATCATGCCAGGGTGGGTAGGTGGGCAGGCTGCTCAGGTCCTGACTTCTCTCTCCCACTCCTCAGTGAGTCAGGGCTTCTTTTACATGGGGTCAGCTGACTGCCCCACCAAGTGGCCCTGCCGCCTGTTCAGCCTCGTCTGTGGCTTTATATGTTCCTGTCACCACACACCTGTTCCCGGGTCAACATCCAGGGAGAGTTGGAGGGCCATAAATCTTTCTGCCACTTCCTTAAATCCCTTAGTCACAGCTGTCACAAACACTTCTGGAGCACAAAGGACCTCAATCCCTTGGGCCTCATGTTGCCCACCCCTAATCCAGCCCCTAGCATTTCTCAGGCCAACCACCAGCACCTTCAGAGGCACCTATAACTTGAGTTCAAGGTCAGAGAATTAAGGGGGTGGAGGGTGCAGACCTCAGTTCAGGTAGTGGCCTTGCCATTGGTCAGCCCAGGGAACCTGGTTAGGTCACTCCTAGTCCTACCTTTAGTTCCCCTCTGTGAAAGGACTACTAAGATCCCAGAGAACCCCAACCTGCTAGAAACATTCTGCCATCAAAGTGGCAATCAGGACTCAACGGGACTGGGGCGGGGATGTGCAATCTGAAGCTTGGGGTGAGGATATACGATCTGAGGCTCGGGCTGGGTGGTTCTAGTCCTTACCACAGCCTGAAGGTGGGGCAGGTCTCAAGCCCCAGGGTGACTCAGCAGCAGCAATGTCCACACCTCCCTTCTGAAGCCCATATCTTGGCAAGCCTCAAGACTGGGAGTATTTGTGGTTTTCCACACTAAACCAAGAGACCTGTGAATATATTCCAACACGTGTTCTCAATGAAGGGTGCCCCTCCTCGCAGAGCCTTCAAGCGGTGTGCCCCATGGCCCCACTGCCCCAGACGCTCTAGTCTTGGCCCAGGTATAAGGCAGCTGGGCTTAGGGAGATAAGATGAGGCAGCATGGAAGTGTCTGGATGCTCTTGACACAGTAAGCCCCCCTTTAAAAAGGCAGGAGGCTGCTGGCAGCCCCAGGGCTTCCCAGATGATCCTGGCAAAGCCCCACTGCAGAGCTTCCTCCATCCATCCATCGGCAGGACTTTGAGTGTGGCATGATGAGATGACAGACTTCCCGGCCAGGGCTGCCCTGGTGGGCTGCACTCACACATGCGGCTTAAACGTGCAGTGTCCGCTCCCCCCGCCCTTCTGCCCCACAGCAAGCCCTCATGTTATGGGAGGAAACACAGTCCATCAGAGAAGACGGAAGGAATGTGTTCACTTTCTACTCCTGTGCAAGTGCTTAGAAGTCTGGTCCAAACCTAACTTGTTTATAAAATTTTTTTTCCAGAAGCAATACCATTAAAACATTTTATTCTGATAGAGAACAATGGGAGGAGTTAAAAATGACTACAATTTTGTTGCAAAGCCCTTAGTCCACAGCACCACCCCTTTCCTTAAATTTTCTCTACCACCCCCGTTTTGCCCCCACGAGACCAAGGATAGAACAGATGAGTTATGAAGGAACTGGAATGGCTGAGTGGGACTCCCAACAGCAGGCAAGACTCTTGGGACGAATGCCCCCAGAGGATGTTAGTCTCTTAGCCTAACCAGCTTCAGTTAAACCCCAGAGGGGTTTAGGTACCCTGACCATCAAGAGGCGTAGGGTACTAAGTGACACCATTACCTCTCCCTGTGGAATATTTGGATTGCGACGGAAGGACAGGTTTCTTGAGCTTCAGCTGCAGACAGCAACAGCTTATTAGGTGTGGGTTGGAGGTGGGAGCAGGTGTGCTGTAAGCCATTTGCTAGACAACTATTTTCAAACTTGTACCTACTCAGGAGCCAGCACCCTAAAGTAAGATTCTAAATTTTCAGTTAGTTTCACCCCCCGAGATTTAAACGTGCACACACATACAAAACATTAGTCTCACAAAAGTCTCTTTTTCCCTGGTGACCTCTGATGTCCTCTATAAGCCCCAGAGACAGGCCACCATCTTCTCTGGTTATGGTCCTGCTCAACTTCCCCTCTCCCTTTCTCCCTCCCATGGGGCCCATTCCCCAGCAGGATCCAGATTCCAGAGCATTCCCAGAACAGGAAGTCAGAGAGGCAAGCAACACATGGTCCTTGGTATATCACACAGTGACAGGCTTGAAATGGAATGCATATGCTTCGAAGATAAGAGAACAACAGAAAAACACAACCAAACCCAGACTTCAAGATTCCTCTTTGAAACAACAGATTACATTCAAAAGGTTAAACTGTTATTGGCAGCAATTCTAACAAGACCTGTTTTAGTTATGGAAGTGATCTGGTCACTGGAAACCGACCAGGGCTCCGCAATCTTTCAACAGCTTTGCTTGACATTAATTAGTCTCTGATTTCAAACAAACAAATAAACAAGATCTAACACTTGGCATTAGCACTTAAGCTGGAACTTTTTTGGGGGGTGGGGGGAGGTTCTGGCTTTGGTGTTGCAGTCCAGAAGGCTGAGGGGATGGTGGTACCATGTCAGGCAAGGCAAAGAGAAGCCGTCCCCAAGACACCAGTTCCCTGTAAGGGATAAAACACGATCCATACCTATAAACAGAAAGACCACTTCTTTCCTAGGATAGACCCCAGTGTGCCCCCAACATTTAGCGTTGCAAAAGGACATGCAGGCCTGGAAGGAAATTAAAGAAGCTACGGAAGAGGGAAGGAAAAACCAACTGTCCCCCATCCCCCATTCTTTCCAGGCCATTAGTGTGCCAGGCATTTCATTTCTTCAGCGCCTTTGAGGGCCACTCCCCATATACATTGTAGGAAAGGGAACGGGTGTCTAGACTTGGTGTAAAATTAGAGAGAGGAAGAACCACCCGCGCCCCAAAGCAGAGCGTCAACCTATCACCCCAGACAGCACGGCGGGGACCCGGGGAGGGAGACCCTTTTCTCCCTTCTCTCCTCCACGCCGCTTCTGATTTAAAAAAAAAAAAAAGAGGAAGAAAAAGCAACTGAAGTGGCGGGGACAGAGTGGCAGATCTCTTACAAGCTGGGCCCCCTGCCACGGGTCCCGGGGACTGAAGACACGGTGGTGGCACCCCCAGCCCCGCGCTCCCCGGTTCTGCCTGCCCCTTCCCGGGAGCTGACAGGCGAGCGCTGACCTTGGAGGCCAGAACGAGAACCCAGGAGGCCGGGGACCCGCCCTCGGGCCGGGAAGGTAGTACCCCCCCCCCCCCGCCCCCCAACAAGGCCCGGCCCGGAGGCCAAACAGCGCGATCACGTGACCCCGGACAGGGGCGGCCCACAGGGTGCGCGGAAGGAAAGCCCCAGAGAGGGACCGGACGACGCCTTAAGGTGACCCCGAAGGGACAACATGGCGGCGCGGGCGCATGAGGGCCTCTCATCCCGCCCCCCGGAGGCCGACGCCACGGTACCTGCGAGACCCGCCATGGCGCCGCCGCCACCGCTGTCGTCTTCGCTGCCGCGACCCTCTTCCACCTCAGCTCGCCACCGACGCCGCAGGAAGCCGGGGAGCCGCCCCCTTCGTCTTCTAGTCGAGCCGGTCGAGGACCCCTCCTGGAACCGGGCTGCCTACTGCAGACGCCTGATCCAGCGACCTAAATTCTGGGCGCTCGCTCTGGCCTCATACGCTCCTAACATTTGCGCAGATGACCACTTGAAGATTTTTATTAGTGTGTGCCGAAATCTGCGGGCTCTGGACTCTTCGAATCCGAAGAGTTTTTGATCAGGCGCGCCCTGAACAGCCCCGAGCCTCAGCGCCCTTGGTCCCCTCATGCATATGCAGTAGATTGGAGCTTTGCGCTCTCGGGGCGGAGTGGGTGTTCCCTAGTCTCCGCGGGTGAGCACTTACGCTCTTGGGGGTGACCCGCGTCCTGCGGGGAAACCCTTAACTCGGCCTCCTCCCCGGCCCCTTTACCAAGGCCAGCGGTCAGGAGCGGAAATATTCCGGCTCAGAATTTACGACTTGACTTGAGTCAGGACTTTGCTACTTGCTTTGACTCTTCGCTTCCCCAAGTTTGATTGGATACCTACATAACAGGGTTGTTATAGGAATTAAGTGACTCAGTGTATCCATCTATTAGCTAATTAAGCACATTCCTTGAGCACTTACTATGTAAGTGCCGTGCTAAAGGCAAGAGGATAGAATGGAGAGTGACATAGGCGCTGTTTTAACTCAAAACGCTGCCCCGCTAGTGGGGGAAGGTGGGAAACTGGTCATCAAATTACTTACGTGTGGAATCTAAACTATGACACAAATGAACAAATCTACAAAGCCGACGCGCAGACATAGAGAACAGACTTGTGGTTGGGGGGAGGAGGATGGATTTGGAATCCGGGATTAGCAGATGCAACATATAGAATGGATAAATAAGATCTGTATAGCACAGGGAACTGTATTCAGTATTCTATGATAAACCATAATGAAAAGGAATATGAAAAGTACTGTATATATATGTGTATAACTGAGTCACTTTGCTGTACAGCATAAATTACAACATTGTAGATCAACTATATGTCAATAAAATTTTAAAACATCAAAATGATCACTTAATACTTTTAATCAAATCAATATGTAATTATGCATGGTGGGAAGTGCTGGGGGGGAATGAAGAGTGTTATGAAAAATTAATGGAGTCCTAATGTAGGGTGAGGGCTTCCCAGGTGGCTCAGTGGTAAAGAATCTGCCTGCCGATGCAGAAGATGCAAGACATGCGATCCCTGGGTCAGGAAGATCCCTTGGAGAAGGAAATGGCAACCAGCTCAGGTATTCCTGCCTGGGAAATCCCATGGAGGGAGGAGCCTGGTGGGCTGCGTCCATGAGGTTGGAATTGGACCCAAGGTAGCAACTGAACAACAACAAATGCAGGGTGAAGAGTGAGGGTGGACTCTCCTTGGGAAGCTGGCATTTAGGCTAAAAAACCAAGGATAGTTGAGTTGTTCAGGGCAAGACGGAGAGGGGAAATGTTCTAGGCAGAAAGAACCACTTGTCCCAGATGTTGTGGAGGAGGGAAGGAGCCAATGAGGGTGAGGAATGAGCAAGTAGGGCAGACAGTGCTACCTAATGAATTTGGATTTTATCTTGAGAGTAAGGAGAACTGTTTGCATCACAGGAATCATACAAGGTCTGGGTTTCTGAAAGGCCACCCTGGCTTCATGGCTCAGAAAACACTTTCCAGTGGGTGTGGGGAGACCAGGTAGAAGGCTGCTGAAGGTTTCCAGATGCCAACCTGTGACCCTGGCAAGGTCGTGGCTTGGGAAGGTGGAGATGCAAAGAATCTCAGATGGGATGTAGGTGGTTGTTGAGGCATCAGTGACGATACCTCCATCTTTGCCTCGGGTATGCAGGAATGAAAGAGTCCTTGACTAAGGTAGTAAAGCCTGCAGAAGGCTCAGATTGAGGGGAAAGATCAAGTTTGGCTAAGAAGGCAAGTTTGAAAAGCCTGGGCAATGACTGGATTGAGAAGGTCAATCAGTTCAGTATCAGTCGCTCAGTCGTGTCCGACTCTGCGACCCCATGAATCGCAGCACGCCAGGCCTCCCTGTCCATTACCAATTCCCGGAGTTCACTCAAACTCACGTCCATCGAGTGGGTGATGCCATCCAGCCCTCTCATTCTCTGTTGCCATGAAATTAAAAGACACTTACTCCTTGGAAGGAAAGTTATGACCAACCTAGATAGCATATTGAAAAGCAGAGACATTACTTTGCCAACAAAGGTCCGTCTAGTCAAGGCTATGGTTTTTCCAGTGGTCATGTATGGATGTGTGAAGGTCAATAGGCTGTTGTATATGAGACTGGGGCTCCGAAGAGAGGTCTGGGCTGGAGACATATTTTATAGCATCGACACCCAGCACACACGTCATGGTTCTGGATGAAGCCTAGAAAACAAAGGTAGATTTAAAAGTAGGCAGAGAAGGAGGAGACAAGAAAGGAGGCTGAGAAGCAGTGACCTGTGGGGTATGAGGAGGACCAGGTAAGCATGGGATTCCAGAGAGAAGGTTTAAGGGTGGAGGGAGTGTTTAGTGGTGCTGACTGCTGTGGAGGAGGGAAATGGCACCATTAGGTTTGGTTACCAGGGGAACTTACGGACTGTATCCTTTATGATTCTAGTTCCAAACAGAAGACCCTAATTCACTTGGCTTAAAAAAATAAGTACCCCGCCACTCAGTGGTAGCTTAATTGAATGGCTTGGCCATGTCCTCACGGATATTCCATCTCTCAGGCCCATTCCAGGTCTGCCCCGCTGTCCTCATGTTGGTTTCATACGGTCATAAAATGGCCACCCCAGTTCCTGGAGTCCCATTCACATCAAGGAGATGACCATTCCCCCGGAGGTAAGACTCAAACTGGATGTGACTTCTGTCTTGCTGCCTCTGGACTGAGGGATCTATGTACTCATGCCAGGCGCACCCAATATCCAACACTGGAGGAAAAGAGGAGTCTCACAGTGGAAACTCTTGTTTAGAAAAGAGAAAGGCTAAGCATTGGCAAGGGTGTGGAGCAACCGAAATCCTTGCCCACTGCCTGTGAGAGAGGCAATTGGTACAATCACTTCAGAATACTGGCAGTTTCTGCTGAATGTGAGCAGACACCTATGCTATGACCTAGAATTTCCACTCCTTGCTTTTCATTCCAAGACAAATGAGTGCTTGTTACAAAGAGACTTGTGCAAGGATTTAGAAAAATATTTATTTGGTTGTGCCAGATCTTAGTTGCGACACGTGGACTCTTTTTTGCATCACTCAGGTCCTTTCCTTGCAGTGCAGGGACTCTAGTGGTACTTGGGCTTCAGAGTTGCTATGTGGCACATGGAAATCTTCATTCCACCACCAGGGATGGAGCCCAAATCCCCTGCATGCAAGGCAGATTCTTCACCGCTGTACTGCCAGGAAAGTCCCTTGTGCAAGGGTTTTCATAGCAGATATATTCATAGCTCAAAGTGGACATAACCCAGTGTTCATCAACAGAAGAATGGATACACAAATTATGGCGTGTCCATCCAATGGAACACTATGTTTATATATAAAAAAGTACAAATTGTTGGGAGTCCCCTGGTGCCCTAGTGATTAGGAATCCGAGCTTTTACTGCTGTGGCCTGGGTTCAATCCCTGGTGGGGGAACTGAAATCCTACAAACCGAGTGGCATGGCATAAGAAAAAAAAAGTACGAATTGCTGACTCGTGACTGTATAGATTATAGTCACGTAGAGTATGTGGATTGAAAGAATCCAGACGCAAAACAATACATCATGTGTGATTCCATTCACAGGAGGTTCAAGGGCAGGCAAAACTAATCTACGGTTCTAAAACTCAGAATAATAGTCACCTGGGTCAGAGGAGGGCATAGAGATGGGAGAGGAGCAGGAGGGAATTTTCTGGGGTGCTGGCAAAGGTCCATATCTCAGTCTGGATGGTGAGGATATGGGCAAAAATTCAGCAAGCTGTATCTTAAGATTGGGCTTCCCTGCTGGCTCAGAGGTTAAAACGTCTGCTTAGAATGCAGGAGACTCGGGTTCGATCCCTGGGTTGGGAAGATCCCCTGGAGAAGGAAATGGCAACTCACTCCAGTACTCTTGCCTGGAAAATCCCATGGAGGGAGGAGCCTTGGTAGGCTACAGTCCATGGGATTGCAAAGAGTCGGACACAACTGAGCGACTTCACTTTCACTTATATCTTAAGATTAGAGGAATTTATGTACTTTATGTATGTTATATCCCAAGAAAAAGAAAAGCTATTCAGAGGGAGGAGGAGGTCCTGCCATCCACGGTGTGCAACGTGTGCAGCTGAGCAAGAATCAGAACGTGCATTTTTGGAGGAACGTCACCTTCCAGCGACCCTCTGGGCATTGACAAGGTCCTAGGGGCAAACCTTCTCCCCCTAGGGCCCAGAAAACAGGTGAAGGTGAGTCAGGGCCTCTAATTCGTAAGGAACTGACTTCTTGTCCCTTTTCCCACAGGACAGCTGCACCCATCCCACTCCCGCCCAGCTCCATTCCAGGTAGCAGAAATGACACCAGGGCTGACTTGAGGGACCTGGAAGGTCTTTCTGCCCTCAAATTTTGCTCAAAAGACCTGAACTTCCTGCCAAGGCATAGCCAACCTGCCCCATCCCCCAGATGCCCTGACTCCCGCCCTCTCCTGCTTCACGCCTCCCACATCTTGTCCATTCCTTCACAGTCTCCCCTCAGGCCTTTCCTGGCCTCACTACCAAAGCCTTGGTCCAGACCACAGTCCTCTCTTTCCTTGACACTGTATTGGCCTCCTAGCAGGTCTCCCTCCACACCCTCCCCCCTCAACTTCCCATCTCACCCAGAATCACCATTCCCCACACAGCAGCCAGGATGATCCTTCTAAGATGGCCTTGTCACTTGTCCTCTTGAGGGGGTGGTCCCCTCTACCCACCACCACATCTTCACCTGTCAGTAGCCTCTCCAGTGTCAAAGCCCCAAGTCAAACGCTGCCTCCTCCACGAAGCCTCTGCATTCATTCAGCAAGCATTTATTGAGCACCTAAAATGTGGCCCAGTTCTGTGCTAGGCATGGAGGATAGAGAAATGAGACAAAGGCCCTGTGTACACAGGCCGGGGAGGTGGGCGGTTACGCAACGCCCATCTGTGCGCACTTCCTGCATCTGTTAACTCTCACTTGGCTACAGCTGCTTGAGGGCAGGGCTCATTTTGAGGTCACTTCTTGGCCTCAGAGCCCAGGATAGGGCCTGGCAGGAAGGAGGAGGCAATAACTGGTAAATGAATGGATGGATGGATGAAAAGCCAGGACAATCTCTGCCCTTTCTCGTTTTCCTCCAAGCCTCTGATTTAGCTGGTAACCAGGTCCGTGGAAGTTGGTTGGAACTGGATGGCAAATCTGGAGCTAAATGATAACGAAGCAGCAGAAGGTTGTTATTATAGCACAAGCTTTGGGGAACCGATAAGACCTACTTTCCTATATCATCATTCCACATGACAATTGTGTTTTTTTGCAGATCAACGTTATTTCCTTATCAAAACAGGAAAGTCGGGAAATTTAACTGGAAGAGAACAATAGTTATTTGCTAAATCACCAAAGAAGCTATGTGATATCAAAAGATTTAAAATGTAATAAGACGCAAATATATATCAAAACAGAAACAGACTCACAGATGTTGAGAACAAACTCGTGGTTATCAATAAGGAGAGGGAAGAAAGGAGGGGCAAGATAATGATAAGAGATTATGAGACACGAACTACTATGTATAAAAATAAGCAACAAGAGTATATTGTACAGCATGGAGAAATATAACCATTATTTTGCAATAAGCTTGGAATATAATCTATAAAAAGGTTGACTCACTGTGCTGCACACCTGAAACTAATATTGTGAATCAACTATACTCTAATTTAAAAATGTAAGAAGAAACACTATCACCAAGCAGTGAGCTCTAGAGTAGCACAGATTGCAGCCAGAATGCCAGGGTTTTAATCCCACTCTGCATCCCCTGGCTGTGTGACTGAACAAGTGACTTAACCTCTCTGTGCCTCGCGTTTCCCATGGGTATAACGAGGAAAACTTGAGACTCTGTCCCATGTGTTTGTTCCTGAGAATTCAAGAAGTTCATGCTTAGAATAGCTCTTTTTCTGTTAAGTGAAGTGCGTGAAGTGAAAGTCGCTCAGTCATGTCTGGCTTTTTGCGACCCCGTGGACTATACAATCTATGGAATTCTCCAGGCGAGAATGCTGCAGTGGGTAGCCTTTCCCTTCTCCAGGGGATCTTCCCAACCCAGGGATCAAATCCAAGTCTTGTGCATTGCAGGCAGATTCTTCACCAGCTGAGCCACAGGGAAGCCCCTTTTTCTGTTAACAGTGTCACAAAGTTAGCACTCAGAACTACCTATTAGTACAAATGGAGTCCCTTGTTCAGCAAGGAGATCAAACCAGTCAATCCTAAAGAAAACAACCCTGAATACTCATTGGAAGGACTGTTGCTAAAGTTCCAATACTTTGGCCACCTGACGCAAAGAACTAACTCACTGGAAAAGACCCTGATGTTGGGAAAGACTGAAGGCAAAAGGAGAAAGGGGAGGCGGAAGATGGGATAGATAGCATCACTGACTCAATGGACATGAATCTGAGCAAACTCTGGGAGATAGTGAAGGACAGGGGAGCCTGGTGTTCTGCAGTCCAGGGGGTCACAAACAGCTGGACATGACTTAGTGATTGAACAGCAAATGGACGGAACAGGCTTTCCCCGGGGCTGGATGAGCTGTGCAACCCTGGTGGGGAGGGCGCCTCCCAACCATGGCCCTTAAATTTGCCATCCTCAAGGAGGTAGGACAAGTGGAGTCAAGTGTCAGACCTGCTGTCATGACCCTGAGAATTTCCTGCTCAAGCTGTCTTCCGTCTCTCCCAGGTCCTTTGGTTCCAGACTTCAGGACCACATTTGGAACTTATGGCTGTTTTAGCCTAGTCTGTAGCGACATCTAGTGGTAATATGGGGAAATGACTGACATTCTTAACAAATTGTCTTAACTTACTATTAACTGTATGAATAATACAGTTAACAATATTAACTGTATGAGCAATACCTGTTACATTCTTCACCAGTAATGGTTGCTGCTGCTGCTGCTAAGTCGCTTCAGTCGTGTCCAACTCTGTGCGACCCCATAGACGGCAGCCCACCAGGCTCCCCCGTCCCTGGGATTCTCCAGGCGAGAACACTGGAGTGGGTTGCCATTTCCTTCTCCAATGCATGAAAGTGAAAAGAGAAAGCGAAGCCGCTCAGTCATGTCCGACTTGCAGTGACCCCATAGACTTCAGTCTACCAGGCTCCTCCGACCATGGGATTTTCCAGGCGAGAGGACTAGAGTGGGTTGCCATTGCCTTCTCCCCAGTAATGGTTAGGTATTCCCTATGCTAGACACTGAGTGTTACATGAGTTGTATTAGTTAATTTTCAATGTAATTCTATAAGAAAAAATTGTTATTACCTTTATTTTACAGAAGAGGAAAGGAAGATTCAGGAAGATGAAGCCAGGAAGTTGACTAAGGCTACACAGCTGTAGATGACAGAACTGGGTTTGAATCCAGACCATGTGGACCTGAAGTTTGCATTTTTAACTCCTCTGTGTCAGGCCTCTGCATGAATGCTGAGAAAACACGAAAAATCGTATTCCTGCCTCATGTAGAACATAACTATAATTTATAGCTGTTTTAAGGACAATAAATGAAGCTTAGACTTTCATGCTTGAATAAGCTGTAACATGTCTCCCTAATATTCCTTGGAGAATTTAGGACCGAGAGGGCCTTTCCTTCCCAGGTGACCAAGTCAATCCCAGAAGATAATGGGATCCTGACAAAGACTCGCTGTAAAGCCTAGATTGCAGAATCCCAGTTGTCATCCATTGATTCAACTCTACAACAAACACTTATTGAGTTCCTAGTGTAAGCCAGGCATCACGCTAGGCTGTAGGGATACGGTGGTAAACAGGAACAAAAAACCCCCTGACTTCACTGAGCTCACAGTCTGATGGTGGAGGAGCCAGACATGGAGATTACAAGCTGTCACTGTGTGAAGGAGAAGAATCATAAGGTCCCTTTAGTGTGGGGGAGGCCAAGGAAGGCTTCCTGAAGGTGGTGACATCTAACTGGATTCCTGAGGATGAGAAAGGATTAAGAATACGGGTGACAGTATTAAAGGAAAAGAGAATAGAATTTGAGACAGCCCAAAGGTGAGAGATCAGGACTGGTCTAGAGGAGACAGACAGCTCTATGTGGCTGGATCTGTGAGGGTGAAAAGAGACTGACCTGGTCATGGTCATATCACACAAGGTCTTAAAGGAATTTGGATTTTATCCTAAGACAATGGAGAGGCTTTGAAAGGTTTTAAGCAGAATGCCTGTATGTTTAAAAGATCACTCTAGGTGAAATGAATAGATTGGAGAACCAGAGAGGTTGTGGGGAGGTGGTGGGGAGGCCGGGGCAGATGTCTGGGTGGTATGGTGGCTTTGTGGAGGGTGGAGGCAATGGTGATGCAGGGAAGTGGGCTAGTTTGTTTCTTTGGAGGCAAGGCTGTTAGAATTTGCTGGTTGCTTAAAATGTGAAGAGATAAAGAAAGGAACTAAGGATGATTCTTGGGATTTGTGCTTGAAAATGGATGGATTTACTGAAATGGGTAAGACTGAGGGAATAGTAGGCTTAAGGAGACTATATTGAGTTCAGATATACCCCCAGAGG
This sequence comes from Aepyceros melampus, assembly GCA_006408695.1. Classification (NCBI taxonomy): domain Eukaryota; kingdom Metazoa; phylum Chordata; class Mammalia; order Artiodactyla; family Bovidae; genus Aepyceros; species Aepyceros melampus. The sequence continues at coordinate 154,822 of SJXQ01003245.1, forward strand.
GTAGAGATTTGTTGTTGTTTTGTCTGTCTCAGGTTATGCTCCGCGATTGCCCTGGGCACAGGGATGGGAGGAGGTAACAGGTGCCAGAAGTGCTGCTGAGAGAGACCACGTTAGGTCTGCGTGTTTAGGATCATGCCATCGACTCCCTCTGAAGAATCAACATGAGGAAAAAAGGAAATCAGAAGCCTTTCAATACTTGGTTGCACACAAGAATACTCTTTTGACTTTCCCTGGAGAAGCCAGATGGACCCACACGTCCATTAACACAGGAACTGGCCAGTGGGTCCATCAAGGTGAGGATTTGAGGCTCAGGTTGATGTGACTGAGAAAAGAGTGCAGACCGTAGCCAAAATTTCCTGCCTAAAATTTGAAGTGTATACTCTTTTGGTGGAAAGCAGTGGAATTTCAGCTAATTTAAGTAAAAAGGAAATGTATCAGCAAAATCTCGGGGCTCATGGAATTGAGAGGCAATTGAAGAAGAAAGTTTCAAAATTTTTCCTTTCTGCCTCGGGGCCTTTGTGTGTGCCACACCCCATATCATTCTCCTGGAATATCGTCCCTCCCCTTCTTCATCTGGCTGAGTCAAACTCATTCTTAGGTCTTAGTTTTATTGTTGCTTCCTCGGATGCTGTCTCTGGTTTTCCAGATGAATTCAGGTGCCCGTGATAGATGCCCTTCCCAGTAGCAAGTGCTTTTCCTTTGTATAATATTAATAGCTCTGAGAGACTAAGAACCCTTCTCCCATCACTTTGCAGACATCTGTAAATAATTTGACATACTCCATAACCAGAAACAAAAGTTTGGTATACAAAAGCCACGACACGTTGATAAGGAATTAATTCTCAGTGTCTGACACTGACAGCTGCTGCTGCTGCTAAGTTGCTTCAGTCGTGTCCGACTCTGTGCAACCCCATAGACAGCAGCCCACCAGTCTCCGCCGTCCCTGGGATTCTCCAGGCAAGAACACTGGAGTGGGTTGCCATTGCCTTCTCCGAGACACTGACAGAGAAGGGGGTTAATACCACTTTCCTGAACTGTCTACTGGATACCATCACTTGCATGTCTAGCAGGCATTTCAAACTCAGTGTCCAAAACAGAAATCCTGATCCTTCCCCTACTCCAAATCTGCTCTGCCTGCAGTGTTCTCCATCTCAGCTGATGGCAAGACCACCCTTCCCTTTTCTCCTTTGAGTTATCCTTGACACTTTTCTTACAATCCTTACGATTAGAGTCACTTCAATCCCTGTGACTCCAGCTTTGAAATAACTCCAGAATTCAACCACTTCTCACTATTTCTGCCACTAGTATTCTAATACAAGGTACCATCATCTCTTACCTGGGTTATTGCAAATGCCTTCTTCCTGGCCTCCTCATTCCAGTCTTGCTCTGCTGTGGTCAAGAGTCAGCAGCCATGGTGATTTCATTAAAAATAAGTCAGATCATGTCAATACTATCCTCGGAATCCCCAGTGTCCCTTTATTTCTCCTAGAGTTAAATCCTAAATCCTAGAAGACTCTCCCTGCTCCCCCTCTGATATCACCTCTGCAGCACTCCAGTCTCATGTTTGTTCCTTGCAGATTCCAGACATCTTCCTGTAAATCTATGTTCAAGTACCATCTATTCAACAAGGTGGATCTCACCATCCTATCTGAAACTGCAACCTATCCCACACTCAGATCTTTCTCACTCAATCCTATTTTTTTCCCACAGCACTTACCACCTTCAGCCATATTATGTAATTTATTCATTCAGCATGTTTACTGTTTATTATCTGTCTTCTCCTTCTATGATGTAAATTTCATGGGGCAGGAATGTTTGCCTGTTTCATTTCCTGATGCAAGCCTCCTTTCTAGCAGACCGCTTGGTGAAATATTTGTTGAATGAAAGAATCGTAGTCTATCTGAGTACATACATCTGAAGAGGGATTCTCACTGCCGGATTTTTAAAAACTCTAAAAATGAGAATCATTTGATAGTGAGAATCATTATTGCCTAGAAGTTTATCTTAATCCCAAATGAAGTAATATTGAAATAAAGGGCTTGTTCTGATTGGTCATAAATCTTCCTTTCTATTTACTGAGGAGTGTATGTAATAACATGCTATCCCACTTTTTAAAATTCTTCTCTTCCTTTTTTATTTTTTAAATTATGAAAACATGATAACACATTTACAGAAGACTTCAAAAATATAGAACAAAGTTACATATAGTTCCACCATATATAACAATTATCCTTTAAGTAGATAAATTAAGATTTTTTGTTGGAGTTTCAGTATCAAACTCTCAAAAATTAATAAAATGAATATACAGAGAAGTAAAAGGAAGTAGTAGACCTGGGAAGCACTATGAACAAATTCAACATAACTACTGCTAAGTCATTTCAGTCATGTTCGACTCTGTGCGACCCCATAGATGGCAGCCCACCAGGCTCTCCCATCCCTGGGATTCTCCAGGCAAGAACATTGGAGTGAGTTGCCATTTCCTTCTCCAATGCAGGAAAGTGAAAAGTGAAAGTGAAATTGCTCAGTCGTGTCCGACCCTCAGCGACCCCATGGACTGCAGCCTACCAGGCTCCTCCGTCCATGGGATTTTTCCAGGCCAAGAGTATTGGAGTGGGGTGCCATTGCCTTCTCCGCAACATAACTAAGATTTATACAATTTTCATACAACAGTAGGATACAAATTCTATTCAAGTTTGCATAGACTATAAACTAGGAAACACTGGAACATATCCAGGGAATAAGACCAGGTGCAAAAGTTTCATAGTCTAAAGGTATTGAAAAAATACAGTCTGTTCTCTCATCACTGTGGAATTATGTCAGAGATCAATTAAAAAGATATTTGAAAATAGCTCATATATTTTCAAATGCAATGTGACATTTACCAAGATAGATCTTTGACTTAGCCATTGAAAGCCTCAATAAAGTGAGAAGACTTAAAAAACACACAGAGTGGTTGCAGAGAAGAAAGTATTTAAGTGAGAAATTAACATCAAAATGAGAAATTAATATCAAAGATACTTTTAAAACCCATGTATTTGGACATTAAATGCCCACTTTTAAATGATGGGTGTATTTAAGAAGCCATAGCAAGAAAAGTTAGAAAATATTTGTAACAGAATAAACATGAAAAGAGAATTTACCAGAATTTGTTGCATGCAGCTGAAAGCTGCTCAATGCAATTAAATACAATGTGGAATTCTGAATGAGGTATGAAAACAAATAATGGACGCTAGCAAAAAATCTTGTGAGATTTGAACAAAATCTGTATTTTAGCTCATAATACTGTATCACGTTAATTTCCTGTTTTTTTTTTAACAACATAGTATTTCTTTATATTCTCAGAATTTGATTAGAAGTTTTAAGCCTCATCAAAAAGAAATTTTTAAGAATTAGAATTTGTTGCATGCAGCTGAAAGCTGCTCAATGCAATTAAATACAATGTGGAATTCTGAATGAGGTATGAAAATAAATAATGGACGCTAGCAAAAAATCTTGTGAGATTTGAACAAAATCTGTATTTTAGCTCATAATACTGTATCACGTTAATTTCCTGTTTTTTTTAACAACATAGTATTTCTTTATATTCTCAGAATTTGATTAGAAGTTTTAAGCCTCATCAAAAAGAAATTTTTAAGAATCACTAATATAATAAATTTTCTAGACTTTTAGCAGTAATATTAGATGCCAAAATACATGGAACTTTATCAAAGTTTTGAGTGAATATAAATTAGAAATCTAGCATCCTATTCATGCTAAGTCAAACAAAGTGGAATCAAAATGTCATAAATTTTTTAGCTAGGCAAAAGTTCCTAAATTTTCTAAAATATATATATTATATTATCCATACATATATATAAATATTCATGCAAAAAAACTTTTGTACTATGCTTGATAAAGACTTGAGAAAGAATATATAAAAAAGAGATGGAAAAATTAGAAAACATAAACTGAATGAAATGGGAGCACTGAATATGAAATAGAAAAGTGAAACAAACTAGATAAAAGTAAAATAATAATCACATAGTCCAGGTGTTTTTAAACATGGTTATTCATTAGCAACACATCTAGAGCTTTGGAGAAAAAACACACTAACTGAGCATTTGTATTTTTCAAAAAATTCCAAGATAATTCTGATATGCATCTGGATTTTAAAAAGTAATCACAG